>CM044003.1:78048269-78059547 GCA_024085815.1 Flaveria linearis
CTACCGGTAACTTCCTTCATGGGTGGCGGTGAAGTTACCCCTCCACCCACTTCACAACCATCGCATCCAGTCGAAGTTTTAGTGGATCCACCTGTAGTCACCCCGGCCCCGCCATCACCAACCTGCAACTGACCCTACGCCACTTGAACCTTCGGATCAACGCGAACCCGTTCATGATGAAGAATCTCGTGCAACTGATCCTCTACCACCTGACCGGTTTTGTCAATCTCTCCTCTCCGATACATCGGTTTATGATCGTCGTGGTTAGTTTGTGTGTTTTTTTTGTTGTTTTTGGTCTGGTTAAATTTTTTCTTTGTGGTACTGCTTTTATGTGTTTTTCTGGATAATGGTTTTTTCTTATTTTGTTTCTGGTTACCGAATTTGCAACCACATTAATCATTTGTATTAAATGTGTAATAGGTTTACTTTTTATTTATTTATTTATTTTTTGTGTTTTTGGGGGACCAGAGTCATAATCATTTGTATTAAATGTGTAATAAATTTTAATAAATGTAACCAAATGTGGTTTACACATCATTAATAAATGTAACACCTAGTGTAAGTAATAATGGATTTAACAAAAATTGATACATTCCCTTTTTTGGGACCCACTCAGGTGTTTGTGTGTAGTATCATGTAAGATGTATTACCATTTTTTTCAGTAATGTGTAAGCTGAATTTGTTGGTAGTAATATGTAACATTGTGTAAGCCTATTAAGACGGTGTAATATTGGATTATAAAGGAAATTTGTTTTTTAAGGATGAGTCATTTGTAATTCTATGTAAGATCCGTTATAAGCGTAAGCTGAATTTTTTTGGTAGTAATATTTGTAAGTAACATGTTACATGTTATATTTTTTCAGTGACTTATTTGTAATTATTTGTAAGTAACACAAGAAAGTATGTAACAAATGTGTAACCATAGTAACAATGTGTAATAATGGATTTAAAACTTTGTAAGTAACACTGTGTAAATTGTTACATTTTTTAGTGATTCATAGTAATTATGTGTAAGTAACCCAATAATAATATGTAACTAATGGGTAACCATAATAACACTGTGTAATAATGGATAGTTGATCTGACAAATTGTTACATTCCCTTTTTTGTCGTAACATCTAACATCTAACAACAATTTTTTTTTGTTTTTTCAGTCATGTGTAATAAAAAAATTTTTCAACCAATACGTAACAGTGTGTAAGCATATACACACGGTGTAATGATGAATTAAATAGACTTTTTTTTAATGATGAGTCGATGTAACCATGTGTAAGAATGTGTAACACATGTTTTTTTGGGGGGACAGTTGGTTTTTGGGTTTTTATGACGTTGTAACATGTAACAAGAAGCCGTGGTTTTTAAGGAGGAGTCAGTGTAAGCATTTGTAAGGAATGTAACAATGTGTAACACATGTGCTGCGGGGTGGGGGTGGATAGATTTCTTGGTTTTTTCGTGATGTAACAACATGTAATATCATGTAACAACACAACTGTGTTTTTAAGGGTAGTCTTTTTTAGTAACATATTTTGTCCAAATTTTTTTTTGTTCAGGAAATCATTGTAGTAAGATATTCCAGACTCCAAATGGTACTAAGTTTTGGGTCCCTGAGGTTTCTGTTGATGAGAAGCCCTATGTTGGTGTTATTTTTAGTTCATGGGAACAGGTTATGAACATGTACCAACGTTACGCCGAGTTATCAGGTTTTGTTGTACGTGTTGGAGGGTTTAAGATATGGAATGGCACCATTACTCATCGAACACTGTTATGTAACAAATGGGGTTCCGTCACTGGAAGTCACTGTAGTAAGATATTCAGACCCCAAATGGCAGTAAGTATTGGGTTCCATTGATCAGAAGTCGTACGTTGGTGCTATTTTTATTCTTGGGAGCAGATGTTGAACATGTAGCAACGCTATGCAAAGTCATATGGGTTTGTTGTACGTGTGGGAGGGTTTAAGAGATACGAGTGGTATCATTACTCATCACACGTTTCATTGTAATCTGATTTACTAACTAAGCGTAATAGATTTGTAGTAAATAAGTGTAGCACATTGTAATATGATGTAATGTGATATAAAACATAGGTGATAAGTGTAAACCGATTTGAATCGTAACATGTTTATAGTAATTAAAAGTTGCACATTGAATATGATGTAATGTGGTGTAAAAAGTATATCATAAGTATAAACCGATGTGAATTTTGTAACGTTAAATCTTTTTTTGGGGTCATATTTAAGTTCAATGTTTTTAATTCGACCCCTGCATATGATGCATTTCATTTATTTTTTTTACTCAAATGTAGTAAGTAATTTTAATTTTACTATAAGTAAGTGTAATGTAAATGTAATTTTTAACTTTCCCACCGTAGTATCATGTGTTAACCCTAGCAGGAGCATTAACTATGTGTAATTAATCTAGAAGATAATATGCTCCGGTGTAAGTTAACTGTAATTTTATAGTAATTAGTAATGTAATTTTAATTTTAAATTCAAACATGACATGACCTGATGTAAGTGTATGTAATTATTATAGTCGGATGCGATTTATTTTCTACTTTTTGTTAATGTTTATATGTTTACTATTTAGTTTTAATGTTTCTTACTGTTAATCATATACTATTATAATGTTAATGCATATCTATTATTATTATGGCATTTAACACACAAGTGTGTGTCTTCTGCTTTTTCATAGTAGTAAATTGTAAAGCACAGTGTAATCTGATATAGTATGATGTAAAACATAGTTTCCCACCTCAGTAGTATATGTTAACCCTAGCGGAAGCATTAACTAAGTGTAATTAATCTAGAAGATAACATGCCTAGGTGTAAGTTAACTGTAATTTCATAGTAATTAAATGTAATATAACTTTATTTTTAATTCAAACATGACATGCTCCGATGTAAGTGTTTGTAATTATCAGTAGTCGGATGTGATTTATTTTCTACTTTTTGTGAATGTTTATAAGTTTACTATTAGCTTTAATGTTTCTTACTATTAATCATATGCTTTTATAATGTTAATTCATATCTGTTATTATTATGAATTTTAAAACACAAGAGTGTGTGCCTCCTACTTTTTCAAAGTAGTAAATTGTAAAACACATTGTAATCTGATGTAATATGATGTAAAACATAGTTTCCCACCGTAGTAGTATGTGTTAACCCTAGCGGGAGCATTAACTTAGTGTAATTAATCTAGAAGATAACATGCCCAGGTGTAAGTTAACTGTAATTTCACAGTAATTAAATGTAATGTAACTTTAATTTTAAATTCAAGACATGCCCTGATGTAAGTGTATGTAATTATCAGTAGTCGGATGTGATTTATTTTCTATTTTTTATGAATGTTTATAAGTTTACTATTAGCTTTAATGTTGCTTATTGTTAATCATACGTTATTATAATGTTAATTCATATCTGTTATTATTATGAATTTTAACACACAAGTGTATGTGCCTCCTACTTTTTCATAGTAGTAAATTGTAAAGCACATTGTAATATGATGTAATGTGATGTAAAGCATAGTGTCCCACCGTAGTAGTATGTGTTAACCCTAGCGGAAGCATTAACTAAGTGTAATTAATCTAGAAGATAATATTTCCTGGTGTAAGTTAATTATAATTTCACAGTAATTAAATGTAATATAACTTTAATTTCAAATTCAAACAAGACATGCCCTAATGTAAGTGTATGTATTATGGCTCCCCGCTCTGTTTTTAAATCTATTAAGTGATTTACGTGTTATGTTTCGCTAGTCCTTCATGTTACCAACAATCATAGAATGTTAAAATACAGTTTTATAAAACACATCAATATTGATTATAATCAAACTGTTTATGTCTTGAGTGTCTCCATTCGTTTGAGTCTCTAACTTGTAAATTCTTCCACCGGCTATTAATTCTGTCCAAATAACAACCCAACTATATAAGTTAAAAGAGTTTTAAATCAAACAATGGGATGCTCAACATTTTATTTGTTAATATACAATTCTCAATGATAAAATCAAATTTATTTTTTCAGTCTAAAATTCACAGTCAACATAATTTCCAAAGAAACTCATATTTATTTTGGATAAATACAACCAAATAAACCAATGCCAGTTTCATCAAAGAAACTAAATTTCTTGAAATTTTTTGGGTTTGTGAAACATATTGGTCCCTAAATCTCATGTCTAACGCTTTATTCAACAGAATCTACCCAAAACATACTCATCAGAGTCATAAGTTAAAACAATAATTAAGGCTCTAGGGTTTTCAGTGAATCACACTATGTACCCATACTAATATGCTCACAGAGGGTGATATTAATGGAGAAAACCCAAACAAGAACACAATTACTGACATTTCTCGACTTTGAACGAACTCTAATTTCGCCAACTTCGTGATGTTAGTTGGGTGATTTGGGCGGAACTTACCGATTTTGCACTTGTTCCATCGTCTTCAACAATAACGGCCTTCGACAATCTACAATGGTCGTCACCTTCTTGAGAGCTATCGCCTTCAGTGATTTGGGAGGAAGTTACCGATTTTGCACTTGTTCCATCGTCTTCAACACACCAACACCAAAGTTATTGACAAAGAGGGAGTTTAGTTTTTTCAAATGATTTTAAAAGAAAAGATGAAGATGAATTTAGGAGATGTGTTTTGTCTCTATTGATGTGACAATTGCTTTGGAAGAATCATTGATGTGACAATTGAAAAGATAAAGGTACTGACAGCCTTTTTTTCTACCCACACAAAATTACTAGTATACCCTTAAGATATATTGATGGTGGTGTGTACATCAATATTAAATTGCAAAATATTCCTGGCCTTTAGATTAAAAAGTAAACCACAATCAAGAGTTCATATTTGGTTAAAGGGTTTTTACAATAAACATGAGTTCTCAATAGAACTTCATCCTATATATATATACATATATATATTACATACATATATGCACATATATATAATACATACATATATATATATACATATATATATACACACATATATATATATATATATATATATACATATATATATATATATATAATATATATATGTATTATTGTATATAACCCACCTTGTATTTACTTGGCAAATTGATTAGGTATGTGACATATCATATATGGTTTTTTGTTTGTACACATCATGATGACTAGAGATATTGTCATAATTCTCATACATTTTGTAGTGTTTAACGAGCAACTTGGTTCATTGATTATGAGAAGAAAAAGTCACTTATGTTTGAAACTAATGAATATAAAAGTTGTTTATAAATGTTAAGTTTTGAACACCTGCAGGTTGCAAGTTTCTTGGTAATGTACTTTTTCAAAGTATTTTGTTATTTTTGAATTTGAAGTAGATGTATTTTAAAAACATTGGTGATAAATTAATGGTGTTACATGTACGCACTTGGGATTCCTAGTATATCTTTGCTATCTTGTCCCGCTTTGCTTGTTCATATTTGTACCATATTTTACCCTTCTATATTATTAAACCCGAATTATTCTTAACTCAAACAGTATTGCATGTGAGAGGACTTATTGCTTTGTTTCATTATCACATGTCCCTATATAATTATGTATGATGATTAGATTACGCGCTTCTTAGAAGCTCGGGTGCTTGATAAGTATGCAATTTCTTCATGTATTTGTTACTACTTAATATTTTGATACAGATGGCCATATTGTTGTATTGGTCATTGTAACAATGATGCCTCTTTATATGTATTTGTTAACATAGCACCGAGCCATTTTTATTAACATAATTACACTGAGCCTTTATTGCAGCCCATGTTACTGAATCTATTTCTTTATTTGTAATGCTAACAATTAAGAATTGTTTTCACCTACTTAGTGTATCAAAAACCAAATCACAAGCTTCTCATAAACAATGAGCAGTTCTAGTAAGATTTGTAATAGAATACATTTTTTACAACAACTACATTATCTAGAATAAAATAAGCAATACCTAGATAATCCATGATGGATACTCCTTTCAGGACTCGAACATATTCTTTATTAGGATGAGTACACCACTCTAACTTCTAGCTATTTACCACTACACCCAACACCACACCATGTTTTAGAAATACATAGGCAGTTATTTTGTTTAAGAGGTGTATGGATCGCCATGCGATGAGTTTTAAGTTAGTCGATGAGTTTGGTATGTGTGATGTGCATCCCATACCAATAACACATCAGTGTAAATTTGAGTTGCATATAATGTAAGTATGTTTGAGCTTGAATCCAATATGATATGATTTGCTCTTTGACTCCTACTATTTGTTTAACATCATTTCACTTGTCACATTTTCCCTATACTATTGCTGTCTGTTCACTAGACATTACATGAGGCCACACTTTTATGTACGACTTTTTCAGGGTTTCTAAGGATGATATGAAGAGAGTAATCAATATAGTTGTAGACGTAGTGTACAAATAACCCATACAGTATCGGGTACCCGAACCCAGATGCCCGGCCCATGCGGGATTCCGGTATGCCAGCAGGACACATGCCCCTCATTTAATTACATCGGGATTATCTCCAATCTTAACCGAAGATTTAGTAACGGTCGAAGAACATAAACGGTAACGATTTGCTGGGGATAATCCCTGTAAATCAGCAGACGGTTACAATAGATAAATACTATAAATGCCAGGTAAGGAGGATTGAGATCCTCATGAAAAAATACACATAAAAACTCTCCCTTTATTCCCCTATCTCATATTCCCATTTAACCAATACTTACTCTCACGCTGGAGGGTCGTTACAGGGAGAATTCCCCCTGGAACGTCTTTACTGGTGTTGTTTTCATTGTGCGTAGGCATGAAGCTTCAGAGAGCATCTGTGGATCGAAGTTCAGCTACACCGGAACCATATGGAGTTGGACCTCGTATTTACATTGGCGCCATCCGCATCAAAACTATCACGGCACTTTTAAAGCACTCTCTGACGCAGTCATGTCTATCACGCCACAATCAACATGTTCAATCCAATAGAAGGAGTTCGTGCGAAGGATGCAAGCAGCGATAATGGGGATGCAATCACGTTGCGGAATACAAAAGCAATAACAACACAATAAGAGCAACCCACACAACCACCCGTACCATCCAACACTACACTACCACCACCAAATACCCCATTCCCACCTTTCCTCCTACCGCTCAACCACCACCCCACCCACAACAAAACTTCCTAACCATACCCTCACTACCTTCCATATTCCAATTTCCAATGTCCGCAACACAACCAACACCCTCAACACCAATCCAAACATCATTCAGCTCCATGCCCAAACCCGGCATGTATACCACATTTCCACCATTCACGCTACCCACCCGCAGTCGCAACACCGGAACAACAATATCTCATGGCTCTGCAAGAACATCAGGCTAGAGAATTGTAGTTGGCAGAGCTCTGGAGACAACTTTTCTATAAAGAATTAGCCAGGCTCATACCAATAACAACCCCCGCAACTCCTTTTACCGCCGCGGTTGACTTCACAAAGCCAGACAAACCGCCACGTTGGTAACCCAATCCAAGTTCATCCCGGTAATAGCACAGGCGCAGTTCCTGGAAAGACTGAAAATGCCGTCCACGGTCAGAAAGTATGATGGAACAACTGACCCGGACGACCACATTAATATTTTCGTGAGCGCAGGAGGGTGGAGCAATGGACAATACCGGTATGGTGTCACATGTTTGTTCAAACCCTCGTGGGGCGGCCCGCGTTTGGTTCGACAGTTTACCTACTCGAATAACTACTAAACAAGTTCATGCAACAGTTTAGCCAACCGCCGCCACACGAAAGACAAAATTGAGATACTACATGTCAGGCGAAAGGACGGGGAATCAATCGAAGATTTTATCACCTGGTACAATAAGGAAAGCCTACAAATCGGAGGAGTGGGGGAAGACCTCATGATAGCAGGTTTCATTCAGGGGGTGCGGAGTGACGACCTTATTCACAGACTTCACGGGACACGGGATGCCCAAAACCATGGAATCTCTTATGGCGGCTGCAAAGGTTTCGTGTGAGTGGAGAAGTCCGTCTCAGTCAATACAGACATGGACCGCAAGTTCGTAAAATGAGACCATCACAAGACGCTCGACGTGGCCCATAGCCGTGGGTACGACAAGGAGTCGACCGCGTCTTTTCGACTACAGGCCGAGTTTCAGCTCGAGGAATGATAGAAAGCCGGATCAAGGAATCACCCCGCAAAACTTCCAGAGTCTGGTACGTCACACATTCGGAACCGGACGTTGGCAAAACTCAAATACGGCACTTTCCAAGACGCCGAGTGAGATCTTGAACACGGAAAGGCCACAACTACCACAACCACGTCCCATGACAGACAGCTAGTAGCAACTGGTCGTGATATGAGCAAGTACTACGACTATCATCAAGACAAAGGTCATACTAAGGACAACTGCTATCAATTGAAAAGACAAATTGAGTTAGCCATAAGATCCGGACAGTTGGCTCACCTGGTGAAGGACATAAAAGTAGGATCTCAGGGACCTCCCAGGAACAATGATAAAAAACAGAATCAGATTCGGGAAGTTAACATGGTGGGTTCCTATAAAGAATATGGAAAGAAAAGACAAGGTCAGGATTTGGAATCGTGGATGAAATCCCAATGGTGTTGCCACGATTCAATAAAGTTCAAACCGGTGGACCAATGACAATAACTACTCGATAGGCGATTATAACATTCGTAAAGTGTTTGTAGATTATGGAAGCGCAGTGGATATCATGTATGAACATGTCTAAAGAAATTAGACACGAAAGACCAACGAAGGCTGAGACCGTGAATGCACCACTAATGGGATTCGCCGGGGAGGTAGTCAAGCCGATTGGTCAAATCTCATTCCCGGTACAATCACAAGAAGGGTCCAAGATCCGGACCGTAGAGCGGCACTTTTGGTAGTGTTTGCAGCCTCCCAGCACAATGTCACACTGGGGAGGCCTGCAATCAAAACCTTTAGAATGGTGCTAGCGCTTTGTCAGGGTGTAATCATGTTCCCCACTCCCCAGGGACTAGCAACGGTTCATATGAAAGACAATGCACAGAAGTAAAAGAGGTAGCAGGGAATCCACACAGCAAAAGGAACCAGAAAAATAGGTACTCAATAAGAAGTTCTCGGATCAGCCGATCACCATTGGGCACATACTCTCCGCTCCCATAAAGGCACGACTGAACAGCTACTGAAAGATAATGTGAATGTCTTCGCCTAGCAACCGCCAGACATGACGGGGTACCACGACACGTGACAGAGCATCAGCTAAATACATACCAGGCAGTAGAGCTGCTGGTGCAGAAGAAAAGAAGTATGGGTGCAGAGAGAAGTAAGGCGGCCGTACAACAGGTGGAGGATTTGGTGAAGGCCGGAATCCTAAGGAGGGTAAATACCAGACCTGGATATCCAACCCAATGATGGTCAAGAAATCCAACGGCACATGGCGGATGTGCGTGGATTATAAAAACTGAACGACGCATGTCCTAAAGACCCATACCCCCTGCCGGACATTAACAAAAAGATAGATTCACTCGCCCCGTATAGATTAAATGTTTCTTGGACGCATACAAGGGCTATCATCAAATCCAGATGACCCCGGAAGATGAAGACAAAACCGCATTCCACAAGGATATTGGGGTTTTCTTTTACACCAAAATGCCGTTTGGCCTAAAGAGCGCAGGGGCAACATATCAAAGGTTGATGGATGAGACGTTCGTTGAGCAGGTAGGCAAGAATGTGGACATATATGTTGATGATTTGGTGATTAAATGCAAAGAAGAGGAACTCATGCTAAGCGATATGAAGGAGACCTTCCGGACACTAAGAAGCATTAACATGAAACTCAACCACGGAAAATGCTCATTCGTGATGGAAGAGGGAAAATTCCTGGGAGTAGTGGTTACCAGGGAAGGATTCCAGGCCACCCATAGAAAATCCAGGCTATAGCACAGATGCCATCGCCTTCCAGCCTGAAAGAAGTACAGACCATAAACGGGCGCCTCGTGGCCATTAACCGCTTCCTATCAAAGCATGCAGAACGATCATTACCCTTCATAACAACGCTGAAAAACTATCTGGAAAGAATCAGTTTCAGATGGACAGAAGAAGCAGAAGTAGCTTTCAAGCAAATGAAGGAATACCTGGCGCATTTACCCACCCTCACAGCTCTCGTGCCGGAGGAAACACTGTTGTGATTTACCTGTAGTCGCGGACTCAACGATCAGCGCCGTGCTACTGGTAGAAAGACAAGGTAACAACGCCAATACACTATGTTAGCAGAACCATCTCAGGGGCAGAGTCCAGGTACACCATGATGGAAAAGTTGGCCTAGCTTTGATTCACACGACAAAGAGACTCCGCAGATACTTCCATGATCATAAGATTGAGGGGCTCACCAACTACCCCATATAACAAGTACTACGAAAGCCTGAACTCTCCGAACGATTAGCCAAGTGGGCATCGAGCTAGGCAGCTTTAACGTACAGTTCAAACCACGACCGAAATTAAGGGTCAAGTGATCGTAGATTTCCTGGATGAGATCCCCGAAGCAAAAGAAATAGAAGTTCAAAGGGAAGTTATATGTCCCAAACCCGGAGATGCTGACGTAAGGGAATGGGTTTTGTACATAGATGGTGTCTCTAATGAAGAAGACTCCGGAGCTGGATTGATCCTAACAAGCCCGGAAGGGACGAACTCACATACTTGCTGCATCTAGCGTTCAAAAGCACCAACAACGAAGCAGAATACAAAGTCCTAATAGTCGGACTAGATTTAGCGGCAAATATGAACGCAAGAAGATTAAACGCACACGTAGACTCACTCCTAATTGCGAATCAAACAGTGGGCTCTTATGACGCGAAGGGGACAATCATGGCACAATATAAAGGAAAGTCAAAGAAAAATGAAGGCATTTGACTCTTGCCAGGTTGTCCATGTGCCCAGGAGTCAGAAAAAGAAGGCGGACGCTTTGACCAGCTAGCTTCGGTATCATTCGACCACTTGACAAAAGAGGTCCACATGGAGGAAAGACCATCGGTCCCTGGAGGTGGGACTAATACAGGTGCACTCCGGCACTTGGATGGGCTCGTTGTACGCGTACCTGACTGAAGGAAAACTCCCGAAAAACAGGGGAGAGGCGAGGAAGATTCAAGTCAAAGCACTACAAATAGGAGTACAAGACGGCTAGTTATACAGGAAGTCGTTTCTCGGCCCTTTATTAAAATGTGTTGAGAAGGAGGAAGCCAGTTACTTGATCCGAGAGATTCACACGGGA
>CM044003.1:78059647-78364647 GCA_024085815.1 Flaveria linearis
TTCATGTGGAGACAGTTCAGGAAGACTGAAGCCTCTTGAGAGGAGGAACTTGATCCTAGCCTCTCCAGCTTCAGGGCTGCTTCCTTCTGCTTTGTTCTCCCTCTCCAAGGCAACCTGGCTTCCTTTCTTGTTGTAGCCTGGTTGACCTCTCCAAAGTCACCAACTCCTCTAGTGGTAGCAGGAGTATTCCTCATTGACAGCTCCTAGGTGATGAGCTGGTCAATGAGTGCTGTTTTCTCTTTAGGTTGATTTCTTCCTGATTGGCTGCAGCTGCCTTAGAACTGGCAGCTAACAGCTTCTCAGTAGGAAACCGACCCTTCTTTTTGGCCTTCTCAATTCTTCTCCTCCTGAAGCTCTTCCGCAGTCAACTTTCTTTGCCTTTGTCTTTGATTGTGCTTGACTGTGGTGGTTCTTGGATGGAGGGTTGTGATTGAGAGAGAAGTTCAGCTGGTGCTTGGGTTGGAGGTATTCAGAAATGTCCTCCCTGCTCACCTCAGATGCAATTTCAGCAATGACATCTGTGATGGTCAGTTCCTCGGACATCTGAAATAGCCTTCCGCAGCTTCTATTTCGGCCTCGGAAGATTGTCTTGTTCTTCCGAGGCTTCCATGTAAGCTTCGGAAGCCTCAGCTAGAGCTTCGGAAGATGAGACTGCTGCAGATTCTGTCCCATCTGTTTCAGTTGCTGGGCCATCAGTCCCCATTTCCCCTTCGAAGCTAATCTCAGGTTCCATGAAGACCTTAGGTTGACCAACTTCCTCCACAGTGGTAGAAGGTGCAGTCAGTCTTTGAAGCTCCTCAGCCCCAAAGTATGCAAGTGTGGTGTCGGGGCTGGGCTGTTCTAGGGATGATCTCAATACAAACTGTTGTGAAAAGTCTGTAGAGATCTTGAAGCATCCTTGAGTCAATCTCCAGAAAGGATTGAGATGACTCAGGTAGGTTGTAATGATTTGGGGGTGGAAATGAGTTGGGTCTGTGGTTCCTTCGGTGTTTGTCTCTGAACTTTCTCCCCTTTTTGGTAGCATCATCTTGAGAGCTAGATGAGCTAGAGGAAGAAGTCATTGAGACCTGGATTGGTACATGCCTAACAGACCTCTCCGTCTGTTTCTCAGCTAGTTTAGCCTTGAGAGAGTTAATCTCAAGTTGCTGAGTGGCAGTCCTTGATTCTAAGATCTTCACCTGTGATTCCAGGTTGGAGACCTTAGAAAGCAAGTACTGAAGTGTTAGTTGCATACTTCCCTCATCTTCATAGGAAGAATCACGGGAGATGAGATAACATACCTAGTATGCTCACTCTCACCACCAGATGTGGTTTCTTGGCACCCTGGTTTCCTTGCTCAGAGTCATCTCTTTCAGAGATGTCAATGGGCAAAGTTGCCGTAGACTCAGTCCTAATTATGTTACCACTGTCCTGAGAGCTCAATGAGAGACTCTGAGTAGTGGCAGCTGAGTCTACATGAGTCCCCTCCACATCAGTGGGACTCACCTCAGTAGCAGGCTTCTGATGGGGGCTAGAGACAAGGGATCCCTCTTGGCTCTGTTGATCTCTCAGTGGGTGTTGTAGATCAACTTCATGGCCATGGAGAGATGTAATCTCTTCATCAGTTCGGAGTAAAAGGTCAGTGAAAGAGAGGGTGGTTAGTTCCTACTGACCCGGGACCTTGATCAATGTCTACAGGCATTGAGCCTATGGTGGGGCTGTCCCTAGAAGGCTGCACAGGGGAGTGTGAGACTCACCCTGTGGGCTAAGGCTTGGGGTTCGGGCTCAGGGGTTGAGACTGAGGAGGCTCAAAACCCACATTGAGGTCAAATGTGAAGGATGGTGTGACCTCGGACTGAGTGGGAGCCCATGATTCCACTCTAGTCCTTTCGGTGTGAACAGGAGGAGCTTGTTCAATCAGAGTAGATTGAACAAGGGTTCGTTGGGGCGTCTCTGATATGTGGCTTTGATGGGTAAAGAAGGTTTTGGTATTGTGGTGGATGTTGCTGGTGTGGGTTCATCACCTGTGGGGAGAACAGGGATGTCACCAGGAGCTATGCGCTCAGTCATCTCTGGAGGTAATGGAGTGTACCGTCCAGTGAAGTTGGTGGACATCTTCTTCAGTATCTTGAAGATGGTAGGCCTCATGTGTGGAACAGGAAGAGCAGCTGCGCAGACAAGCTTGCTTGGTTCCATCTCACAGTGATTATGTGTTGAAGAAATCGGGGATACATGAAGAATGTATCCCTGCTGAGATTGGCGATTAGGTTGTTCAACACAAATCGTGAGTAGTTGAATCTGAGGCCTCTCACCAACCCATGAACTAGGCATCCTAGTTCATATGGGATTTGATCCCAACCCCCTGATTTGTTGGAGAGGCAGTGCAAAACAATGTGCAGCAGGAACTTCCAATGGTAAGAGAAGTTGAACTTGTATACTGGGACCTGCTGACATCGCCTCCATATCCCATGAGGATATAGGTGCCTTCCAAGTCTTCCTTGGGAACTCAGTAGGAGCCCCATCATCGTGAAGCTCGAGATGCTCCTGATGAGCTGTTCATTGATGACCAACTCTGGCCACAAACTCGGGTTCTCAGGACTCGAACCCCATTCAGCACTGTAGTTTCTCCGTTGCTCCAAAATTCTGACATATGGTTGGAGTATACGGTTGGGTTAACTGTGAGTGCAGTGAGGTAGGTGGATTCGGTGAGAAAGGTGATGATTTGGGTGAAGTCGGCATCCCTTGACGAGTCAAGTAATGCGACTTGGTTGTGCTGAGGGTTTAGCGCCATTGGAGAAAAGGTAAGCTTGAAATTTTGAGTGAAATTGAGGGTTTGACAGTGAAGGGAACAGTTAGGGCTGTAAAGTGGTAAAAGAAGATGAAATTGATAAGTCAAGATTATTAAAAAGGGGGAATAGTGGTATGGTGGTGGTAATAGGGTAACTGTTTGGGGTTACTGGGGTGGTATGGTGGTTTACGGGAGAGAAATGATGATGGCGGCAAGGATAATTTTAAATAATCTGACATTATCAACAAAATCTTTACTTTTTACAGAGTGGGGCCCAAAAGATGATACCGTACATATAAAAACTTTACTTCCGAGGGGTAAAACATTCCGAGGTAATTTTCTTCCGAGGCAATTTCTCTTCCGAAGCATGATATTGCTTCCGAAGGTAAATTGTCCTTTGAAGGCACTTTATCTTCCGAAGCAAGGCATTGCTTCCGAAGGTAAAGTTGTCTTTCCGAATGGAGAGTTGTATAAGTTTCGGAAGTAGATCTGATATAAAATCAATCGCTTCTTCCGAGACCAAAAACTCTTCCGAGAAGAAAATTTCCATTGAGGAATTTGGCTTCGGAAGATATTCAAGAATATCTTCCGAGAGTTATTCCTCTTCGGAAGGAATTTACACTTGGAATAATTTAAAGATCTTTTGTAACAGGGCTTAAATTGTATTGACACAAGACATTACTCATTTAAAAAGGTTTTCAAAAGAGGTAGTTATTCAATGTTTATCATCCCAATTGCTGATATGAGATACTTAAATCTTTGTTCATCAAATGCCTTTGTGAACAAATCAGCATATTGTTCATTTGAGTCAACTTTGATTTAATTTTATCAGCTGTTTCTCATGAATATCTCTAATGAAATGATACCTGATATCAATGTGTTTTGTCTTGGAGTGCTTCACCGGATTCTCAGTAATGGAGATAGCACTGTTGTTGTCAATATGGATAGGAGTAGTCATGAAGTTGAATCCATAGTCTAACATCTGATTTTGAATCCATAGCAGTTGAGCACAGCAGCTAGCAGCAGCAATGTATTCAGCTTCAGCAGTTGATGTAGAGACACAGGATTGTTTCTTGCATTGCCATGAGATAATCCTTCCACCAAGAAATTGACATCCTCCTGATGTTGATTTCTTGTCAATGTTGCAGCCACCATAGTCCACTGTCAGAGTATCCATAGAGATTGAAATCACTATTCTTGGATACCAGAGACCTAGTTAGGTGCTCCCTTTGAGATATCTGAGGATTCTCTTGTGCAGCAGCTAGGTGAGACACCTTTGAGCAGCCTGATATCTTGCACAAATGCATGTGGCAAACATGATATCTGGTCTACTTGCATGGAGATACATCAGAGAACCAATAATTGCTCTATACTGATGTTATCAGTATCCTCCCCCTCAAGGTCAGGGCAAAGATTATGGTTTCGGGTATGGGTGTCTTGGCTGGTTTACAGTTCTTCATTTCAAATTTTTCTAAGATGTCTGAGACATACTGATTGACTTATGAAGAACCCTTCCTTCATCTGTTTTACCTGGATTCCTAGGAAAAAGTCCATTTTTCCCATGGAACTCATCTCAAACTTCTGCTTCATAATGCTTTCAAAGTCTTTACACATTTGATCGTTTGAAGAACCAAATATGATGTCATCAACAATACTTGTACAAGCAAAATGTCTCTCCACTCTTTCTGATGAAAAGAGTCTTGTCAATGGTACCTCTAGTGTATCCATTCTTCAGGAGAAACTGAGACAAGGTCTCATACCACAGCCTAGTGCTTGGTGCAGCCCATATAGAGCTTTATCCAGCTTGCATACATAGTTGGGGTGCTGTGGTTCTTCAAATCCTGGAGGTTGACACACACATAGATTTCCCTATCTATATCCCCATATAGAAAAGCACACTTGACATCAAGTGGGAGACGGAAGTTCTTGGATGCAGCATAAGCAAGGAAGTCCTAACTGCCTCAAGTCTTGCAACAGGTGCAAAGACATCAGTATAATCAATTCCTTCCTCCTGGGTGTACCCTTGAACTACTATCTTGCCTTGTTCTTGATGATCAACCTCTATCATCTTTCTTGTTCCTGAATACCCATTTAGTGCCTATGGGTACTTGACCAGATGGTAGTGGGCATAGATTCCAGACCTTTTGCCTTTTGAATTGAAGCAGCTCCTCCTGCATCGATTCAACCCAACTACATCCTTTAAGGCATCTTCTACCTTCTTTGGTTCCATCTAGAGACAGAAAGCATGAGTACAAGCAGACATTCCCATGATGAGTTTGTCCTCTTGTTCTCACAAACCCTCAGAGACATTTCCCTATGATTCTCAGTGGATGAGTGTTGTGAATCCTAAGACTAGGACCACTTCCAATTGCAGAGATAAGTCTAGTTAGGACATATTCTGATCAGGAATTGGATCACTCTGTCTAACTGCTGTTTTCAGACGTCATTCAATGAGGACATTGAATGATTGAGAAACATCATCAATGGTTGGTTTGAAGTAGTATTAACAGTTGCCTGTTCCTTCAGATACCACTTCCCTCAACCTGGTGTTTGTAGTGGATCACCTAGAGGAACTTTAGGTTGATCAAGTGATTCACTTGTTGAAGCTTCACTTTTCTGGAGATAGTTACCTGTCAGATCGGTGAATAGATGAAGCTTGTTGCCCTTCAGCTCTTGAGAATTTGGAATAGGGTCTGGAAGCTCATATAGTTGACCTGCATCAGCATCAGTATCACCTTGAGCACTGTTCCATCCAGCTGAAACATTCTCACAAGATGGTTTAGGAATAGTTGGAAACATTCTAAATCAAAGAATATACTCAGTCCATTCCCCCTAACACAAGGGTGTGCTCATTAACAACTAATGTTGGATGACTCCGCCTCAAATTGTTGATTCTTAATATTGTATACTCTATAACTTTAGAGCTAGAAGAGTATCCATAAAGATAGCATCATCCGACTTCTCAGCAAACTTTGCCAAGTTGTCCTTTGTGTTAAGTATGGTACACCTGCAGCCAAAGGACCTTAGAAAGCCAATGAACGTGGCCTCTTTTTCCATAACTCATAAGGGTTTTTCCAGGGGCTTAACTACAAGAAACCCTGTTCTGCACATAGCATGCAGTGCTGACTGCTCTCTGCCCAGAATGTAGAGGCAGCTTTGAATCAGCTAACATGGTCCGAGCAGCCTCAATAAGTGTCCTGTTCCTCCTCTCAGCAACACCGTTTTGTGAGGAGTCTGGGAGCACTATATGTCTGGCGATCCCTTTTAGTCACAGAATGAGTCAAGAATGAAGTTCTTAAACTCAGTCCCTTGATCCTCCTAATAATCTTAACCTTGTGATCAATTTGATTTTCTATTTTAAGAATAAAGATTTTTAAAGTTTCAAGCAGTTTCATCTTTACTTCTTAAAAAGAATACCCATGTAAATCTTGTGAAATCATCAACGATCACAAGGCAGTATGATTCCTTCCAATGCTCATTCTACTTGTGGGACCAAAGAGATCCAGTACAAAGTGTAATGGAGTAGTGATAGAGTTAACACATTTGGATTTATGAGATGATCTGTGTTGTTTCCCTTTCAGGCATGAACACATTTCTCTTTTGCAGAAAAATTCCTTTTTAGGCAAACCATGTACCAAGTTATTTTTAAGACAGTTTTATTCATTGTTTTTAAATTCACATGACACATGCGTTTATGCCATAGTGTTGACTCATCACTACAGCTTTGGAAAGAAAGCATGATACTTCACCCATAGGAGAAGCATTGTCATATCAAGCTTGTACATATCCCCCTTTCCTGGGAGATCTGAGAAGCACCAATTCCGGAGGAATTGTCATCCCTGTTTTGGAGGATCTGCACTCATGTTCTGTGAAGAGCATCTATGCTTCTGATCACAGAATTGAGAAACCCTTAACAGATTGTGTCCAAGCTGTTTGACAAAGTGAACTTTGTCAATGTTTATTCTGCCATTGGATATACTTCCTCTGGCCAGAAATATATCCTCCGGCCTCACCTCCAAATTTGACAGGCCCTCCATCAAAGTTCTAGAATTGTTGAAGGAGAGATCTGTTCCCTGTCATGTGCCTGGAGCATCCACTGTCTACAATCCAGATATTGTTGTTCTTGTCAAATGATGTCCCTGCACATAAGATGAGATATTAGTTTTGTTTGGAAGCCCAACCTTGCAGGTCTCGGCTCTTCCAAGATAGTGACATAATTGAACCAGATATGCATGGGGTTCAATAGAGGTCGTTGTTGAAGAAGAGGTCTGGGCTGCAGCATCTTCCTTGATCTTCCAATCCATCCTTTGTTGATCTTGAGGATGAGCTTGTTGAAGCTTTGGCACATGGTCTTCTTCCGAAGCTTCTCTCTTTCGTAAGAACCTTCACCACCTTTTCTTTTCCGAAGTATCTTCTTCTGAGATGGTTTCAAGGAGCCTTCTTGTTCTTCCGAACCTTAGAAGGTTTGGCTTCCGAAGCCATTTTACCTTCGAAGAAGCAGTTCTTCCGAAAGCACTTTGCCTTCCGAGACCAACTTTTCCTTTTTTCATCATTTGGACCTTTTGAAGTGTTCCAACTGAGAGACCTTCTCTGACTACTTCTTTTCTGACATTATTATGCATAATGTGTGCTTGCTGGATGTAGTAACAATCTTTAGCCATAGTGGTTGTGCAGACCACACATTATGCTGCAATGTTAGTCTTCTGGAACTTGCAGGTTGCTGTTTCTTGGGTTTCTTCTCTTCATCACAGCAACTTTCCTTTCAACTTCTGATCCTTCAGTAGGACAGAGTGCTGGTACTACACTCCTTTCCTGAATCAGGAGTACCTACCACTTGAAAACCGCAGAAATGAAGACACCCTTTTGCTTAGGGCAAACTTAAGCTTGGACTCTGCACCTTCTTAGCAGTCCTTCTAGCAGCTTTAGCTCTGCTTCTTCTGCCTTGGTGGTTAGGATTTGGTCCATCACAGGTAGGGTGTATCCTCCTGTTTCCTTTCTCTCCGTTCTCTCCCCTGTGGAGGCCACTATTTTTGCTTCATCCTCTAGTTCCAATGGAGAAGGGTCAGCATTGGAACCTCTTGCTCTTCAGTACCACATCTAGGTAGTCTTATAGACTCATAAGATGGGGTGGAGCTATTTCATGGTTCCCAACCCTTCTTTGTTTTGATAAAACATTTTGGAAGGAGGTTGATGCAAGAATAGTTTGGAAGCTTTGCTCAGCAATAGCTTGCTTCCTGGCCTGAGCCCAGCTGTGACTAGCTGGGCTTCAACCTCAGAAAGTTTGGAGATCAGATCTTTGATTTGAGTCTTGTAGTTAGTCTTTTCATGTTTCAAAAGAGACACAGTTTTCTCTAACTCATCAATTTTCCTTTGATAGTCAATTCAGCTCTTTTAAAGTCAGATTTTAGCACATTTAAAGACTCAACCTCAGATCTGATTTCCGAAATGTAATCCTTATACAATTTAACTTTAGCAATACAGGCGCAGTACAAGATGTTCATATACCTGATCATCATCTGTTCCGGCCATGAGTGCTTGAGCGGGAGTCACATCCTGTACCATGAACTCCAGTCAATCCTGAGCACAGCAGCTGTTTCAGTTGACTTTTCTTCATGTTTGGAGCAGTGGGATGTGTGGAGGCCTGTGGGGTTCCCGGTTTTTTCTTGGGAGCCTTGCATTCCCTAGCAAAGTGACCAAGTTGGTTGCAGTTGTAGCACCTTGCTTTGCTCTTATCAAACCCAAACTTGCTGTTGACTGGGTTTTGAGGGAATTGCCTTCCAGTTCTCTTGAAGAACTTCTTCGCTCTCTGTAAGTTAAAGAGCCATCTGCTGGACAATGTCCATGTACTCCACGTCATCTGGTTAAAGCACTCAAGATCATCAAAGCAGTATGAAAATCACCAGAGTGTCCACTTCCAGAGACAAAGGCACAACTATCCTGAAAGGAGTTGTGTTGAACCTTTGAGACTTTGGAGTCTCAGGTAGAGTGATGAAGGGTCCAGTGTGTGAGTTGTCAGGGTAGCATAGCAACTGATGTTGTGGTTCCATGCTTTCCTTTCAACCACATGAAGGGCTGAACTCTGTTGGTTATTAGAGTGGTCAGAGGAGTTCTGCATGTTCATCTCCATCTGAAATGCACTTAGGATACCATACAACTCTGTGAGAGACAGAGTCTTAAGGTCCGAAGTTCTCTTGATGACAACACAGTAGTGAGTCCATAGTTTAGGAAGAGAGGACATGAACTTCCTACTATGTCCCTGTTCTCAAGAGCTACTCCAATATCCGTCAGTATCTACTACCTCAACATACCTGAAGTATTGTTGAGTCAAGGTCTCACCAGCCTTGAAAGTAAAGTTCTCAAAACTGCTGCTTCAAGAGATTCTTTTTTGTTCTCTTGAGTTTCCTTGGATCCCCTCATACATCAGCTTCAAAGCTTCCCATAAATCTTTAGCAGTCTTGCACTTCTTGAAGCGTCTGTAGACGGAGTTGGGGAGAGCAGTTTGGAGACAAGTCATAGCCCTTTGATCTAGCTCTATTCTCTTCCTATCTTCCTCTGAGTAATCATCAACATCTTTTGGAATGATGCGATTACCAGGGCAGATGTAGTGCTTGTATGAAAGGACCATTGACAATGGAGTCCCACATTCTTGGTCTTGACACTTGATGAAGCCTTCCATCCGCATACACCATGTGTCAAAGTCTTCAGGGTGATCATAGGGGACTTGGTCAAGGTACAGTTTCCATATCAGCCTTGGAGAGAGCAGCCATTTGAGTGAGTGGATTGTGTGAGGAGGAAAAACAGGTTGATTAGGATGGTAAGATCTCACAATCAAGAGCCTGGAGCTCTGATACCAATTGCAGGATCGGATTTCTGGAGTTTTTCTCTCAACTCACTGTGAATCACACTCGGCAATCAGTCTATGAAGAGTTGATCACAATATAACACGTAACAAGCAGTAGAAAAAATTACACAGCAAGTAATTTTCAAGTACTTTTATATATTGCTTCTCAACTCAAAGGATTACAAGACTCTTGGACTCAAATCACTTACATAAAGAGTACAGGAGAAGATATATTAATACTACCTACAGCCGATATACTTTGATACCAGCTGGACACCTCTAACCTTACATCTATACTACAAGACTCTAGTGAGGTCTTTCAGACATTTTGTCTGAAGTTGGTAGTCAGAAGGCCTGACTTACCTTTTGCACCAACTAAAGTTGGTAACATGTACTATCATAAAAAGGTGACAGTAGAATAAAGTATGGTCAACAACATGGCTCTTTAGGAAGATGCCATGTGTATCAGAGGTCTGCAGCGGACTGTCAGGGACCATACTTTTATCCTGCTGGACATAGCGATATCTTCCGAAGGATAAAGTGCTTCGGAAGAATAACTTCTTCGAAGGCACTTATACTTCGAAGACTGCTTCTTCCGAGGCTTGGAGTCTTCTTTGTCTTCGAAGCAGACTTTGTCTTCGGAAGCTCTTTCAGACTTGTCTTCGGAAGCTCTTTAGACTTTGTCTTCGAAGCTCTTTCAGACTTTGTCTTCGAAGCTCTTTCAGACTTTGTCTTCGGAAGCCTTTCTTAGACTTTGTCTTCGGAAGATGTCTTCAGCTGTTGTCCTTAGACTTTCGGAAGATCTCTTGCTCAGCTTCGGAAGCCTTTGAATGTAGTACCAAAAGATGACTATGAAGTGAATTTGGTTGCACCAGCCTTATCATGATCCAACAAGAAAGCTGAAGAGGCAGTTTAGAATTCTAAGGACAACAAGAAAGCTAGAGCGGCTATTATGTTATCTTTGACGAAGAGCGTTGCTTTTAACACATGAAAGAAACCACTGCAAGTGGTATGATGTTGGCTCTGTCAAATATGTATGAAACCGTCTGCAGCTAACAGTGTTCTTGATGAGGGAACTGTTCATGACGAAATGAAAGAGGGAAACTCAGTCACCTCCCATATTATGATCTGATGTCTATTCTTACTAGATTAGAATCAGTGGGAATAAAATTCGATAATGAGACTCGAGCCTTGGTGTTGCTATCTTCACTACCTGATAGTTGGTCCGGAACTGTAACACTGTTACAAATTCTATGGAGGCTAACGATATAACATTTGAAAGATCCGAGACATTGTGATAGGTGAAGACACACGTCTGAAAAGTGCAAATGTTGGATCATCTTCTGAGATGTTACATGTTGGCAGGGAAGGGAAAATAGCCGAGCCAGTGGGAGTCGGGAAAGAGTTCACTCGGACTCGGAAAAATGTGAGGTGCTGGATCTGCAACGAGGATGGACATGTTAAGAGTCAATGTCCAAAGAAAAGTCTGAACACTGCTGCTGAGGATGTCAATGATGGTGACGTGTTAATTCTTGAGGCTGAAAACAGTGTGGACTCTTGGATCATGGATTCTGGTTCTTCGTTTCACGCCGTACACAGCGGTGAAATGATGGTGAATCTGAAAACAAGCGATTTTGGGAAGGTACGTCTCGCTGATGGCAGAAATGTTGATGTAATGGGCATGGGTGATATTGATTTGGTGACTCCATTGGGAACTACATGGAACTTGAAGAATGTCAAAGTGATTCAGTTTGAAGAAGAAATTAATTTCTGTTAGTAAATTGGATGACAAGGACTGGAAGTCAAGTTTGGTGGTGGTAAATGGAGGTAATCAATGGGAACCGGGTGATTGCTCGTGGTGATAAGCATGGGTCATTGTACATGGTGGAAGTACCTGCTGAGGGACTGATCAACCCGGTTAAGCAAGTCAAAGTCGGGTTCGTTAAATCTACTGCTAATAGAGTTCATTTTGCAAACATGAAGTCTGGAGCAAAGATTGTAGCTGAATGGGGTCATAAGTCTAAACCAGTCAGAAGATTTTGTGACAGTGGGAGCATGGGGCATGTTCCGGGTACAGTCAAGAAGAATCGTTGGGTTTTGAAGACTACGACTGGAAAAATCTCTTCTGGTGATTGTTTGCTGAATTTGGGAGTGTTAGTGGTTCTCGGTGTATCTCTGAATCTGGTGGATCGTGTAAACCAGTTGAGACAGAGGATGGGTCGCTGGTGGAATTTACCACGACTGGATTGGAGCTCGGGGGAGCTTCAACAGGCCCTTTCAAGTAATTGATGAGAGGGGCCTCTGCAACTAGGGGATTTGGATTGAAATCTTAGCTTGTTCTTTGGAATTGAAGGCTTGGAGTATTTCTGTTACTTGAAGATTACTGATGACAGGGTTGCTTTGTACTTAGATGGCTAGCTGGAGTATTCGCAAGGCCTTCAAGTGGGAGATTGTTAAGGTGTGAAGGCCTTTGGGCTTTCGGATGGAGTTATGGGCCTGGCCCATGAAGCTTCTTAAAACCCTAATTATTCTTATATATAGAGCATGTCATTGTATTGTAATCTTGTCCCTTGAGCTTAATAAAATACCTAGTTGCAGAGAGTGGACGTAGGTCATCTTGACCGAACCACTATAAATTCTCGTGTTCTTATTGCTTTCGTGTGCGTGCGTAAAATATTCTGTTTATTTCCGCTGCGTAAAGATACCTAACAGATATAACTCATTTAGAACAATTATATCCTGCTTATATTGTAGTAATATTTAAGGGCAGTGTTGCAAAAATCGGCTTAGGTGGCTGATTAATCGGTGATTAATCGCTAGGCGGCCTAGGCCCTTGTAGATTAATGCTAGTCGGATCAATTAATCGGTAATCGGACCTAGGCGGGATTAATCGGACCTAGGCGGGATTAATCGGACCTAATCGGTAAAATCGGTGTAATCGGCTAACTACTTTCTGATCGGTCAAAGCCGGTCAACGGATTGAATGTGGGTTTTAAAACCATAATCTTACGGTTCTTACCATTTAAACCACAACCCTAGCCCGCTAGCTGACATCCCCACCTCCACTTCGAATCTTGAGACCAGGCCCCCTCCGGCAACCACCCCTCCGGCGATCAGGCTCCCTCCTGGTGACCAGCCCTCCGGCGAACAGCCCCAACCGCGAACAGCTCCAATCGCGAACAGCTCCACTTGATGGTTACTTTTTATATTTTGAAACTATTTGATCTTTAAAGTGTTTGAACTACTTTGTTTTAATTTTATATTTGAATTATGTGATCTTTGAAGTACTTGATGGTTAATTTTATGTTTAATTATTAATGTTTGAAGTATACTAATCTTAAGTACATATATAATTTCTAAAAAATACATATAAAATTTCCAAATCGATTAATCCCGATTAATCCCTAGTCCTTACCTCACAGCCCGACTAGCGCCTAGCAATTTTTACAACATTGTTTAAGGGAGCAAAATATAAGAATATATTGAGAAAAAAAGATCCAATAATCAGAAATGATAGCACTAACCAGTTGATGGTAGTGTCTTCTGGTGGACCTCCCTTTGAACATGCATATCTGGTACCCCCTAATTACAAATAAAATGTGATAATCAATCTAACATTTTCTAACACTATTTCAATAGGATTATATGATATTGAACAAAAGATCTCATACTGAGTTGAATGCTATCTTACATTTGCATTGCTGGTGTTGCCAGCACCAAACTGAGTTCCCTGCACAAGCTTCTGAGTGTCCAAATATGAAACCCCCCTTGGTTGATTTACATTAGAATAAATATGAACCATCTTATGAGAGGAATTAGCCACAGCAACGGGAATATTTTGATCTCTGCATGGTTCATTAGAAATCCCTTCCACATCATTTGCAGCATTGTAGTGCAACATCATAGAATCATTATGGCCCACACGTCTAGCTGATTTATCATATCCAAATTTAGAAGCTATTCCCATATCATGCTCCGTCATAGAAATATCTCTATCATATTGCCCAGAGTAAGTTGGAACATCAGCCTCGTGTTTTCCATCATCTTCTGTTAATCGTTCAACAGTATCTGATGTGTCCATACTACTATGGGCAAGGCGGTCAAACACGTTTCCTGAGGGTTTGGCTTTTACAACATCTTGAGCAGCATCTGCTACAGCTTTAATGGCAACTGCCATAGCTTTAGGCACTCTGGCAACTGAACGGATTTTTGGAGGGCGGTCTTCACGAGACGTGCCATCCTTAAGTGCAGAAACTGCAGATCGTAAACGTTTATTTGATGGCTCAGAAGTCAAACAAGTTGACTGGGAAGTAGCAAGAGCGTCTCGAACTGCAAACTGCAGTAGCCTTCGAGAGGCGCCACCTACGGCTGATTTAAAAGCTGTTTCTCTCTGAAAGCAAATAGATTATTATGTGCTGATACATGTGTTGATATACTGATGTATAATATAATAAGGGAAGGAGGAAGAGTTCAGACCTTGACTTGTGAACTCTCATCAGTGTATCTGTTTGCCCAATGCGACTTCTTTTGCTCTGAATAAGTGGTTGAGGTGAAGTTGAACGATTCAGATGGTTTTTATCATCTGAATGGAAGTTGGCAATTACAGCACTGCGGAGTGGAGGTGGTTCAGCTGGATCTCTTATAACCCCATTCCAATCTTTGATTCTACGACTCTTGGATAATTTGTCAGATTTTGTCACCTCTGATTCAGACAGTGGTTTCTGGTTGCACACTTGTTCATCAGTAAGACGAGATTCTTTTGATTGTGCATATAGATTTAGGTTTGATCGCAAATGATCCCACAGCCTGCACAATAAAGGGTGATATCAAAAAACCTAGAAACGTAACTGATTTTAGAGGCAGCAAATGGGCAGGTTGATGGCAGACATTTTTGGTATGGGTAAAAATGAATTGCCAGGATCTGTTTGACCTGAAATGATTTTATCTATTAAATCATTTTTTGGTATAGGTAAAAATGATTTTATCTGTTTGACCTGAAAAATTATATTATTTCCCTAATAATCTTTCTTGATATAGATGTGTTAAAATGTTTTATTAAATTAAATACATTTTCAGGGATTCTAAACTCATTTCCCTTTTGCCTAAATTATAATATTATTTCACCCTTTGAGGTAAAACATAACCCTAGTAGACCATTTTAATTTCAAGTAAATCAAAACTGCCACCTCTAGCTTTTAACAGAGAAAATCCACTACAAATGTATTACCAGGACACAAAAGAATCACTATCATCACCCAAAAAGACATTCAACTCATTCCGCGCTTCTTCTTTGTGGCGGCCATTTTTTAGCAAGACAATCACATATTCCTACAGAAGCAAAATACTTGGTTAAGTAAATCAACAGCTCGGATATGTGATTAATTCTCTAAACAGAACATGATTCTAAATGCCTAATAGGTAAAAATTTCAAAGAGGGTGCCAAATTATTCGTATGTTGAGAATTATTTTTCATGATCGTCTATAATCATCTTCATCAACACCTAATAAGCTTAATCCCAAGTCTAATCAAACAACTGTCCAAATATACAACATAGGTGATGGGTGTTATAGTAACACACAGAGAAGGCCACAAAGAAATGACCTGCAAAATCTCAGACCAATCTAGCTTTTCACCATTTCATCAAAACAAATTATAAACTATATATATATAGGAGGAGATTTTAATGGACATATCGGAAGGGATAATGAGCATTTCCAACTGGTGCATGGAGGATACGGGTATGGTCTTAGGAATGACGGCGGTAGGGAGCTGCTTGAATTTGCAGTAGCGCATGACTTAGGCATCATAAATTCGTTTTTTAAGAAAAGAGATTCGCATCTAATTACATTTAGCAGCGGCGGGAGACACACACAGATAGACTATTTATTAACGAGGAGAGAAGATCATAGCTCGTGGAAAGACTGTAAAGCAATCCCGGGAGAGACGGTTGTGACGCAACACCATATGTTGGTGGCAGATATACGAGTCAGGAGGCCAATTGCCCAACGGAACAGGAGAGTTACACCCAAGATCAGATGGGGTCAGCTCAAAGACGAAAAGATTACCCTTTTTAGAGATAAAGTCATACCAATGAACCAAAATGGGCCACAGGAAGACGCAAACCAAAAGTGGGAGGTTATGGCAACTAGGCTCACCCAAGCAGCTAAAGAAACGCTTGGAGTTACAACAAAAAGGACAGTTGGTCATAAGGAATCATGGTGGTGGAATGAAAATGTACAGGAGAATATACGTATCAAACAACAAAGTTTTAGAGAGCTCATACGATGTAACAGTGAGGAAGAACACGCAGAGCTAAAACAAAAGTACAGGGAGGCTAAGAGACAAGCGAAAAAGCGGTGTCAGAGGCAAAGAACGCGGCATACGAAAAGATGTATAAGCGATTAGAGACGAAAGAAGGAGAGCATGACATGTTTAAGATAGCTAAGGCAAGAGAAAGAAGCAGACAGGACCTGAGAATGGTTAAGTTCATAAGGCGGCGGATGGAAAGGTTTTGGTGAAGAGAAAGATATCAAGGAGAGATGGAAAACTTACTTCGATGATTTATTCAACAAAAGCAAGCCAAATCAACAAATGGAGATGGATAGAACAACCCAAACAACGCAACAAAACCTATGCTATTGTAGAAGCATCACAGTAGACGAAGTAAAAAGAGCTATGAAGAAAATGGGAAGGGCTAAAGCGGTGGGGCCAGACAACATACCGATTGAAGTGTGGAATGCCAGGGTGATGAGGTCTCCAATGGCTAACAGATCTATTCAACACTATCTTTAAGACAGGGAAGATGCCAGACCAGTGGAGAACCAGTGTCATAGTCCCCATATATAAGAAAAAAGGAGATATCCAAGGCTGCGAAAACTACAGGGGAATAAAGCTACTGAGTCACACGATGAAACTATGGGAAAGAGTTATTGACACGAGAATTAGACGGGAAACCCAGATAGCAATAAACCAATTTGGATTTATGCCAGGACGCTCTAAACAGAAGCCATACACGTCATAAGACGGATAATGGAGAAATATAGAGAAAAGAAAAGGGACCTCCATATGGTATTCATAGACCTAGAAAAGGCCTACGACAGTGTACCGAGACAACTAATTTGGGAAAGCCTACGACATAGAGGGGTACCAAAGAGGTATATCAAATTAATTAAGGATATGTATGACGGGGCAAAAACATGTGTGCGAGCACCGGTAGGAGACACAGACTCATTCTCAGTGGAAGTGGGACTACACCAAGGATCGGCATTGAGCCCATTTCTCTTCACACTAGTGTTGGATGAGATGACTAAGCATATACAACAGTCAGTCCCGTGGTGCATGCTCTTCGCGGATGATATTGTCTTAATATCAGAATTAAAATGATGCTTAACGACAAGCTAGAGCAGTGGAGAGCAGCGCTAGAGAGCAGAGGATTAACGATAAGCCGCTCTAAGACGGAATACATGCATTGTAACTTTGGTGGCGACGAGGAAGAGGACACAAATCAGTATCCAGGGTATGCCGGTACCACGGACATCTAGATTCAAATACCTGGGCTCGTACCTGCAGGAAGACGGAGAGAATACACAGCGATGTAGCGCACCGTGTCCAAGCAGGATGGTGTAAGTGGAGAGCAGCATCAGGGATCCTATGTGATAAGAGGTTTCCAGCAAAACTCAAGGGAAAACTATACAGAGTGCGGTACGCCCAGCTGTTCATGCTAGAAATAGCCACACACACACACACACAATCACACACCCACACCCTTAAACGAACAAATAACTCATACAAGAAGTTATTATCGATTATGAACACTAGAAATAGCCAATGGACACTTATGCTAATGAGTGCTGCAATCTGCATGACAGTTTTAAGATAAACTTGCATGCATACATACCGCGATCATGTGATTGAACATTCCAGAATATGACAAGACACAAGCATGACCTCACATGTGTGGTTGTAACAATATTAAGGAATACTGGGTTTATGTTCTCAGCAACAATGGACAAAAATAAAAGGCTTCATGTGCTCATTTTCTATTTAATATTCATATTTACTTTTTTTAGTAAGCAGGGATTAAAGAGCGCCTCACAAGGCACAAACTGTTTACATTTTTGTTAGAAGACTGTTTTAACAACTTAGAAGCAGTGCCATAGATCATAGTATCATGATGAACAGACATGCTGACATGTAACGTAAAGGTCGTTAAAAGTCAAGGCAGACTTTATTCGAAATATACATTGGAGTAATTGCACTTGCTAATTGACCTTAGGTGAAATTCCTAGTTAGCGCCAACAAAACACCAACACAACATATGCCATTCACCTTTTAGCTGTTCATGCTAGTAAGTACCAGAAACATACCCAAAAGCAAATCTATATCTATAATGAGTACCAACACACTCACAATAATTCCTAAATGTAAAAAGGCGAATGATGATGATAACATAAGAGGTAACATAGGTGGGATTCATATTAAATATAGATCCCGGTGATATACCATGCGCCTGAGAAATTTAGATGCATCAAAAAAACAAGAAAAATGGAACCCTTCTGTAACGTATATAGCCATATCATTAAGACGCATCATCCCCTTAAAACAGATCAATAACAGACAAGAGGCTTTCTAAATATTTTGGGAAGCTAAAGCACAAACTTATTGTACAGAGTAGGCATCATTCTCTAAATTGATTTATTTACAATCAGTTCTACCATTTCTGTGCATAATCACCAAAAGGCAATTCATATACAAAACATACCACAAGAGTATCATCTGTGTAGTCTCCCATAAACTCCTTCAGCTTTTCCTTCACTTGATCCCGCAACCTACCAGCTCCATCTCCAGAAAAAATAATCTTAAAACTCAAATCATCAGCAGCACTTCCCATCAAACAACTCCTTTTCGTTCCCAAATCCTTCTCGCAAATACAATTCTCAAGCTCAATCCCCTCAGCTGTAGGTACTAATCAACTTCCTCAAACTGAAAAAAAAAAAATCAACGGATAATCGATAGTGGAACTCCGTAGCTACATAACACGAATTCAAGGGTAATCGGATCTATAAATCATTAATGAGTATCGGCAACCATCTCAATTCAACATAATTAGCAGAAATCAAGATGGTAACACCCTAATTTGTACGAAACACTAGAATTCATTAGCTGGAGAAGAAAAAACAAAGTGATTGTATTGAGGTTGGACAACTAACCTCCGATTTAGTTGGAATATACGTAGAAACCCTAGTTTTTGACATCAAAGAGTGAGAATATCATTATTATTATTAATCTATGTTACTATATAAAACATATTGGATAGGGCTGAATAGTCATTTTCCCATCCTTGTAAGACGCGCCCATTGAGTTCATCTCCAGCACCATCCGTAACGCCTCCGGTCATTGAACCACCGGTAGCCATTACCCCTCATTTAAGCACCGGTAGCCATACCGGCGGCCTTTCCCCTTCCTCTCCTCCACCGGCCGTTACACCTCCAGCACCGCCCTCATCGGCCCTTTCAACCCCTTCCCCTTTAATATGGTCATCACTTCATTTCCACTCTTCACACACCAAATGATAGTTCCATCTACGGAAGCATTCGTGTTCTAAAACACATCATCGGAGCTACAAACATCGACAATTCACCCTCCGCCACCGACGGCGCCACGCCCTCCACTGCGCCGCCGGGGGCGACCGACGCCACCCCCTCCACTGCGCGACGGCCGTCGAAGCAGCGAAGCTGTTAATTGACGCCGGTGGTGATGTTAATCGAACAGATGTTAACGGCAAGGGAAGCACCGCCACACTTCCACCAAAGGCGTAAGCTTTTTGTCTTTTACGATTTGTTGCTTTCATGGTTCGAATGAGTTGTAGATTAATGGATTAGGGTTTTGGTTGCTTGTTATTGATGGGTGAATTAGGTGGAGTGTTCGTTATCTGAGAATCTAAGTTGTATTTATGGTTTGCAAGTAGGAACCCTAATTGTGGAACAGTGTATGTAAGTTTGGTCAGTGAATTATGAGTTTTATGATCAATCTTTTGGTTTTAATTTGTCGACGTTACCCATCTCCCCAATTATATGTTCAATGCAAGCAATAAAGAGGCTTTTGCTTATTAGGCCGGTAATAGTTGCAATTGAGGTCTTCACTTCAGAAATCTACACCCTCTTGATTCCCCCAGTTACGCTGTTTTGATTTATTGTATGTTCGAAGCTTCTGTCATGGGTAAATTCCCCTTTTGTTGTGCCTTGTGACAATATGCAGGGTGATGTTGAGTCTGTTGCATCTAAAAATCCTAAAGAAGAGCAAATATCTGGGTCTGATGAAGATAAGAGATTGTATGAAGAATTAGAGGAAAAGAAATGAGCAGCTGAGGAAAAAGCCACACTTGCTTATCAGGAAAAAAAGACCATTGTCATGGAGAGAAAGCAGAAAAAAGAGCAGAAAGAAGAGGCTGAGAGGCATATGCGTTTGCAAGAGGAGTTGGTATCATCTCCATACATGTATATACATGTTTATAAACAGACATATTACATGTTTTCGCAGAGATCAAAAAGAAGGAACACTTTTTGTGGCAGTTATTTAATATAGAAAATGATGTTAAGAAGGCGAATGAGGAGATTGATGCTGAACAGAGAAGTCTTCAAGAAATCATCAGTGAGTTGGATGGTTATGAGGATGAATCACGAAAAAAGAGAAGGAGCTAGCAAAATACAGAAAGAAATTGAGAAACGTGAAAAGAAGATTGCAGAGAAGAAAAATAAAATTGATAAAAATGTGAGTCTGTCGTTTTCCCACCCAATATGTTTAAATAATTGTATGTTATCACTTAAAAATACAGTGACATATTTACTGACACATATAACAAAATTCAAGCATTTACGCTTACTATATACATTTTTATCTGTTTCAACAGCAACCAGAGCTTTTGAAACTGAAGGAGGAGAAAACTCGGTTACAGGCAAAACTCAAAAACACCGAGAAAGAGCTTGACAAAAGGAAAGAAGAGAAGAAGAAACACATGATTGAAATTGAAAAACTTAAAAATGACTTAGAGGACCTTACAAAGCAACTTGATAACTTACAGACAAAAGGTAAATTGAAGGGGGGAAGCTACATTTAGCAGATGATCAGTTGGATGCATATAATCGCATGGGAGGAACTGCAAAACTTATATTTGATGTGATCCAATATCCTTCTATACCTTCATGTTTTACTTCTGTTTAAGCATTAAATATCTTTATGTTTTACTTCTGTTTAAGCATTAAATATGTTAGTTATTAAGCAATTTTTTTGTTTACTTAACAAGTACACATTTGACCCAGTATTTTTCAATTTTCTGGTTTTCTCTTCATCCATCTTGATCTTTGTTCATTTGTTTTCAAAACATTTGTTTCCTGTGTAAGCAGGATGTTTCTTTAGATCGATGATGTGGTTGCAATTTTCATGTTTTATAAGCTGACATTTTCATGATAATACAGCCGCATGGGATGTCGTGTGCAGAGAATGTTGTGAAGGAATGTGAGGAAGAGGCAGGAATACCAAGATCTATTTCTAACAGGTAATTTTTAAATTGACAAAGGACTATTATCATAGAGCATATGCTAGAAGACTAAAATTTCTTTTGAAAAATCATGTACTCATCAAATCTAGAGGCCGTATGATGGATGGGTTTCGGTTACGGGTCAGAACAACTTTGGGTTGAAATGGGTTGGCCCGCTAACAAATTCTTTTCCATCTTTTTCTTTTCTTTATATATAATGAATGTCTTATTTACCACTACAAAATTATATAACTACAACAATAATTTGAATTAAAAAGATAAATAAGGAGGTTGTATACATTAAAGTAAGTTTTACATGACTTTCAACCTCTTTAGTATTTCCCTTTTTTAAATAATTTCTTTTATTAAACCCATTTGACCTGTTTAAGATAATTTTAAGGAATCCTATTGGCCCGTTCGTAATCAAATGGGTTAAAATTGACACCTTTTTATTAAATAGAACAATTGTTAGCATGACTAACCAGGTAGAACATTTCTCTACAGAGCCATACCAGTTGGTGTTGTCTCGTACATGGACATTGACGGTTACAGATTCAAGAGAGATTTTTATTTTGTTATGATCTGAAGCTTTCTGAAAATTTCATTCCTCACAATCAAGGTGGTGGGACGACCATTTGAGCTTAAAGCTTTCTTATACAAATCTAAAACTTAAAAATTGTTGTATGAATCACAGATGGAGAAGTGGGGAGCTTCAAATTACTCCCAGTTACACTCGTGGCTGATGTCATTCGAAGCACAGAGTTCTTCAAGGCAAATTGCAACCTCGTCATTATAGACTTCCTTTTCCGACATGGGTGGGTATCAATCATTGTTCATTTCTTTGATATTAGAGATTTAATGTGATAATTAATCAGTTATATTTGACAAAGGGTATTCATGGCCCGGTTTGGTTGGGTTTGACTAAAATTCTAGGCCGAACCACTAGCCATGCTTTCAGATAAAAACATAGTCAACCAGCGGGGTTGGGTGGGTGGAGATTTTCTTGTCAAAATCATTAGTTTGTATTAAAAAAATATTAATACGAGAAAGATGGTTAATCACTATAATATAAACATACATATTGACATATTCCAAAATAGATTATAAAATAAAAAAGGGGTTGATTTGGTTTACACAGTTGGTTTCATGTTCCAACCCATCGTCTGGACGTTAAACTGTGAGAACCTGAGCAACACAAGTCTTAAACTAATTGGGGTTCTTCAATAGTTTGTTAACATCCCTAATTTGACATATAGCTTTTAGTATTAGCTATTAGCTATTTAGCTTAAGTTTTTTCTAATATATCATAGTTTGAAGACGAATTGCATATTAAGAATGCCACACAAGCCGCCCTAACATGAAGGGCAACTCAACCGCAGCAACGCGCGGGTATTCCCACTAGTATTATGTATACTCTGTGATAAGTATTGATTGTGAAACAAGTTATAATGGGAGGTGCTTAATGATAATAATACGAACCTCTAATGATGAAATAACGCCAAAGGATCAAATCTACTCATATTCACAAAGCAATACGCAAAACACCTCAACCTAACCCGACCCTACCTGGCCGACCCGACCGACACGACCAATGTAACTATTCATAAAAAGACTAATGTAAATTTTGGTTTTTTACTTTTATGGGTTGTTTAAGATAGCGATTTGTTTTTCACCCTTATTGGTTTCCTCATCCCACTCAACAACGTGGACTTGACGAAATCCAATTTTTTTTGTTAACTTTTATGAAAAAATTAAATTTCCATTAATTAAGCTTAAATGTATTAAAACTAAAGATATTGATTAATATAAACGTGTTAGACAAACCATTAGTCATCATCTTCATTTTCCAAGATCGCACCATTACCACCGCCCATCATCATGAACACACGTAGTGCCGTTTATTTATATTCGTTAAAATTTGATAATGTGTTAGTAAATGTTCGTTTGTGTTTATTCATTTAAATGTTTTTATATTTTATATTTTTATATTTTATTTTATTGGTTTAAATTTTTAAAAATATGAAACCCTACTTATCCTAATGCAACCGCCTATATCCTCTCCTTAGTCATTTTAATTTTAATTTGTGTTAAATAAAAACAAATTTCTTAATTTTATTTTCAATTATGTTAATGATAATTATGTCAAGTATTTATGGATATTCATGCTAAGAAATTGTTTACGTTTACTTAATTATGCGTAATTTGTAAAGAAAATATAAATTTTTATTATAAAATAAATATATGATCATTTGTATTGTATATGTTCATGAACTTTTGTTTGTATTATTTATATTTATTTGTGTTCGTAACTGTTCATAAACAATTTATAAATATGTTTATTTTCTTAATAAACGAACACGAAAAACAAATTTCATTCGATAAGTGTTTGTAATAGTTCATGACAAGTTTGTTACGGTAATGAACGAACACGAACAACCTTTATTCATGTTCATTTGATTCATTAAACAAGTCATTACACAAATTCATAAAAAAATTGGATTGCGTACTTTTAGCAAGACATTATTTTAACCGACTTTCTTTAATTATTTTCCCAATTTATTGTTCTTAAGAAACTTAATTTACCATTTTAGTGTAGTTAAAAATATACATACCGAACTCATGCAAAATACATTTAGTCATTTACTCTCTTATTGTCAATTGTAGTTCGGTTTTTTACTTCAACTAGTTGAATTCGACTTCGCGCGTTGCGCGAGTGTTCTAAAGTCAATAATCTCCAGTACTACCCCAGTTTCAACCCTTGGCTCAGATCCGACTTCTCATTGTGACTGCAAACCAAACGTGTTTGCCACGCCAGAACAACGATTTTTTATCTCGAATTCATCACAGCCATTTTATTATATATCAAACCAAAAAAATGAGGCTAAACCACGAAACCAACAACTTATTACATCTAAGTGGACGATGTAATACTGCTTTGGCTCAGACCCACGTATAGTCTCAGGCTGCAAAGCATCTACATGATTGCCACGCCAGGACAATAACATGTTTTTGTTTGGATCATCATTGCCAACGAAGCTCTAGACATTAACAATAATGCGCAATCCCACAAATTGAAAGACGAAATAACACAGCGACTACAAACATTGGCTCAAACCTTTTCGCCGCCTTTAGCTGCAAAGCATCTGCTAATGGTTGCCATGCTAGGACAGTAACATGGTTTGGTTGGGTCATCACAGCCAACAAACAACCCAAAATAAGTCAACAATGTGTGATCCAGCGAATCGAAGCCACCAATATCAGGCTGATTCGTGAACACATGGAATACCCAAATCAACATCAAACATTAGAGATCTGTAAGAATCAAAAAACGAACACGTACATGAAGAACCAGAACATTATCGCCTAGTACTGTACATGTAGGGCATACCGAGAGTCGACGACACCTGCCAACCAACCATCATTGGTAGGGTTTGAGAAAACGGAGCAGGGATGGTCGTAGGCAACTCCGGCTGCAATGGCGGTATCGGGCGCACCCACACCATCGCCGACCAACCATCGCCGCCTAGGGTTGGAAAACAAAGCACAACTGATCGTAGGCATCTCCGGTAGCAATGGAGGCGATGTGTAGCTCAAAAGTACAGCAATGGCGGTGGCGAGTAGCCTAGGGTTTGGAAAGTAAAGCACGGATGACCCAAACCACCGTCGGTTGACCATCGCCCCCCATCAAAACGGTAACCACCACCGGAACCCTAGAACCATAGTCGAAGGGAGGCCAACGGCCTGGTTGTCTGTACCTAGGCGAAGAACCGCGAGCAACCGCGTGAACCGCCTGCATGGTGGCGACCACCCACCATCTAATCTCCATCTCCATCGTCACATAACCAAGAACCCCGTCGCTCCTTCGGTGGTTGCGACAATAAAAGATGAGGACGGTGCAGGCAGCGGCGGTGGACGGGTTAGAGGGCTCCTCCGGTGGTTACGACGATGAAAGATGAGGAGGGTGCAAGTGCCGGCGGTGGACGGGGAAGAGGGGTCGGGGAAGAGGGCTCGGGGAAGAGGGAAAGAACCCTCTGATACTTAAAAGACGTGCCTGTGGCCAAAATCGAAAACTAAAAACTCCACTATTCATCATTTGCCTTTTTCATAGTATAAGAATTATTACTTCAATCGTTTCAGATTGACTTAAGAGTTATATGATGATTGCTTACGTTGCCGTAATGAAACGATTTATGACTTTAGAATCGACAGATTGCTTGAAAAATGAAAACTTTAAGTTAGAACGTGATGCATGTCACACCCCGCTTATAGCGGAAACACGGATGTAACGGACGGGATCGTCATAACCATTGTTAATTAATAGAGATGCAATAAATGATAAAAGTCAACGTGTCATGACGTCATCCGACACAAATGGAGACTTGTGTCGTAGTTAGTCAATTCCACGACAAACATAGTTATACAAACATTAAGTGTAAATCCCACAACCCAGAAACAAGTGAACATAAGTGAATAATAAGGCTGCGTTTGGTTGGAAGAATGGAATTGAATGGAATGGAATTGAGAAACTAGTATACTTTTCAAGTAAAATTATGTTTAAGTGTGTAATGAAATGTAAAACCCAATGGAATGTTTCACCTCAAATTCCCTTGGTTGTGGAATTTCAAAATCCTTCCACCTAGAGAAGGAATTTGAAATCCCACAACCAGAGAATTTGAGGTGAAACATTCCCTTATGTTTTACATTTCATTACTCACTCAACTTAATTTTACTTGAAAATTATACTAGTTTCTCAATTCCATTCCATCCATTCCATTCTTCTAACCAAACGCAGCCTAAAGTCAAAGCAATTTCCAAAGATATCCATGAGTCTAAGTAGTGCAATCCTAAGGTCGTCGCTAAGGCAGCATCCCTAGCTATCCTCAATGATTGTTACCTGAAAAGATATGCTCAAAAGGTCAACATATTGTTGGTGAGTTCGCAGGTTTAAATAGTAAACAAAAACTTGATGTTGTGTAAAGTTTGGTAGGACATTAGTGCATACAGTTATAAGCAAGTAATATCACATGAGCATCACAACTAAACCTACGACGTACACAAAGATTTGTCGGAACATATTCACCCCAGGCCCCTTCCTGGCAGTAGTGATGGTACTCACAAGTAACCATTCGTCAAGGTGGGGGTGTCAGCCCAATAGTACTATCAATACCTGTCCATCGGCTCCAACACCGGAGTTAAATAGTTGTGAAAACAGAACCACAAAGACAACTCATGCATGTACCAGATAACTACTTATAAGCATGTAAACACGACAGTCCCAAAATAATTGAATATGTTCACAGCATAAAAAGAGTTAATCGAGCATACTTTTCCCCCTTGATATTCATAAATATTGTAATAAAACGGGGCCGCGAAACTCACCTTGAGTGTGATGAAATAAATAGACAAACACTTCAAAGAGTGTGAGCAACGAACGATTAAACACCTATAATAATTGCAACAAAGTCCTTAAAAGTATTCAACGAGAATAAACGTGTTCGGTTGGTTCGGGTCGGTTCGGTTTGACGCGCGACACGCACACAATAGATGTATATATATATAAGACATACAAACACCACATTCATCCACATATATATTTATTAATAGTGAATGGGAAAAATACAAGTAGTAGTAGTAGTAATAATAATAAAATAATAATATAATAATATAAAATATAATATAATAATAATAATAATAATAATAATAATAATAATAATAATAATAATAATAATAATAATTATTATTATTATTATTATTATTTTATTATAATTAAAATAATAATAATGATGATGATATCGTTAATACTAATAATAGTAATAACGACTAGATACAACCCAATCAACACTCAGTATGACGACATATATGTATGTTCATTCAACGCACACACAGTTACATATACATACTAACACGCACACGACCAAGCTCACGCATATATTTATGTATATATATACACACATCACCCACCACATGATATAATATATATATATCATACACACACGCGCACACACAATATATATATTCATATAATCATACACTCGGGTCGATACACCCTTGTACATATATTCACTTTATATAATCATACACATGTATACATCTTAACTCACACGCTCGCTGTGAAACACACACAATCGGGCATCACATTCAATACCCAAATACACCTCATACGCATACATCCTATTTATTATATATTGCGTATACATACATACAATTTACACATATAACCATATATATATATATATTAAACATGCAAACTTATATCCATTTGATCATACACACCTAAATTCACACACACACACATTCATTCATACTACAACACACAACACACCCCATCATGCATACACACACACACACTGCAGTTACCACACACACTGCACCTCACGCACACACACTGCACCTCACCACACACACTGCACACACATATTCCACACATACATACACACATATACCGCGCACACAGCAGCACATATACATACAAACATATACATCGCGTACACAGCAGCCGAAGGCTGCTGTGTTTGCCCTCCCTGCGCAACACACATACAAACATGTATATATATATATGCATACCCGACGCACACACATACGTATATACATTGACATGACATACATGACGGAGCAACCATATGCATACCATACGCACGTACATATACATACGCACAAAATACATACATACGCACGCACGAGAGCTTACGAAACAACTCGAAACGAACTGAGTCAAACCGAGACGGAAACCGAAACGAAACGTAACGGAACGGAATAAAACGAGGTTCGAAACGACCGGATACCTGCGAAACGGCTAAACGGTGGTGCGACGGCAACCGACGGCGGCTAACGGCGGTGTACGGTGGCGGAACGGTGGTTGACGGTGAAGAAATTGCGAGAAAGGGGTGCGACGGCAGTAGGGTTCGGAGGAGAACCCGAGTCGCACGTATTGTATATATATATTTTTGTTATTTATGTTTTAGTCCACAACTTTAAATTAATTATTCCCTCAAGTTTGGTTCAATTACACTTTAAACCCTGAACTTTAATAATAATAATAATAATAATAATAATAATAATAATAATAATAATAATAATAATAATAATAATAATAATAATAATAATAATAATAATAATTATAATAATCATAATAATATAATAATAATATTATAATAATAATAATAATAATAGTATAATAATTATCATATATATATATGTATATATATATTTATTATTATCGTTTATATAATGTTAACGAATTTTATATTATTAAAAATATTAGGGTTAACACGAAAACAGACATATGAAGAGATTCGATTCAAAATAAATTAATTACATAAAATAATAATAAATGCACGAGAAGAAAGAATTAACGGATTTTCGAGTCAATTGACGGACCTGATAGTGACGGATGTCACAGTATCCCCCAGTTGAGAGAATTTTGTCCCGAAATTCAACTAGAGCTAGGTCCTGGAGTTGTGTCAATGAACAAATACGGATATTGGATTTCATCTGGTCTTCCCGTTACCACGTAAACTCAGGCCCTCGCTTGGAGTTCCATCTCACTCGGACAATTGGAATCTTGCTGCGTTTCAGTTGTTTTACTTCTCGATCCATTATTTCTATGGGTTCTTCCACAAAGTGGAGTTTCTCGTCAATTTTGATTTCCTCAATCGGCACATGAAGGGATCCATCGGCTAGACACTTCTTAAGGTTTGACACATGGAATGTGTCATGCACGCCGCTGAGTTCTTGAGGTAACTTTAACCGATACGCTACAGGACCAATTCTTTCTGTGATCTAGAACGGTCCAACATACCTTGGGGCTAGTTTCCCTTTCTTTCCAAACCTTACAACTCCCTTCCACGGAGAAACCTTCAATAAGACACGATCACCAACGTTAAACTCTAAGGGTTTGCGACGGTTATCAGCGTAGCTTTTCTGGTGATCTCGAGCAGCTTAAGCCTGTCCTTGATTTGGAATATCTTATCCGTCGTTTCCTGAATAATTTCCGGACCTGTCAATTGGCTTTCACCCACTTCTGTCCAACATATAGGAGACCTACACTTGCTTCCATACAACGCTTCAAATGAAGCACATCTAATGCTCGTATGGTAACTATTATTATAAGAGAATTCGACCAACGGTAAACGAGTATCCCAACTACCACCAAAGTCAATCACACATGCCCTAAGCATGTCTTCGAGTACATTCACTTTGACCATCCATTTGTGGGTGATAAGCGGTGTTAAATCTAATCGAGTGCCTATTGCCTTCTGTAGAGTCTGCCAGAATTAAGATGTAAATCGACTATCGCGATCTGATGTAATTAACATAGGCACTCCATGGCTAACCACGATCTCATTCACATATAATCTCGCCAACTTTTCCATCTTATAGTCCTCGTGAATCAGTAAGAAATGAGCAGATTTTGTCATTCGATCCACAATAACTCAAATCGAACGTGCCCACTACTTGTTCTAGGCAACTTAGTGATGAAGTTCATCGCTATATTTTCCCATTTATACTTGGGAATTTCCGGCTGTTGTAATAGACCTGACGGTTTCTAATGTTCGGCTTTGACTTTCAAACAAGTCAGACATTCACTTACATACGTCGCAATGTCTTTCTTTATAACTAGCCACCAATACAACTCTTTAATATCTTGGTACATCTTGTTTGCATCAGGATGAACATAATACTTAGACTTGTGTGCTTCGTTCATAAATAGGATTCAAACATCTCCCTACTTAGGTACCCATATACGATCCACAAAGTACCATACGCCATCCTCATTACAATTCATCTGTTTATCCAATCCTCGAAATTCCACACTTGCAATATTCTATTCCTTTAGTGCTCCACCTTGTGCTGTCAGGATTTGAGTTTTCAGATTCGATTGAATAATCATTCCTAACGCTCGTGCACATAAAGGTTTTTCACGTTCCTTCCTACTCAAGGCATCAACCATCACATTTACCCTTCCTAATTCTAGATCATGTGTCGTATAATTGTTTTTGTTAACTTTAAGCTAACGCGAGGTGTAAGCAATCACCTTATCCTTTTGCATCAGCACACAACCCAGTCCTTGGTGTGATGCATCGCCGAACATCACAAAGTCATCGGATCCATCGGGATGGGTCAATATTGGAGTGTTACATAATCTTTCCTTCAATGTCTAGAAAGCCTCTTCTTGCTTGTGACCCCAATCCAACTTCTTATTTTTGGATTGAGCAATCATGAAGAAGTTTGCAGTAAATCGCCGGTAGTAACCAGCTAACCCTAAGAATTGTCGAATCTCCGAAGGCGTCTTATGCATATCCCATTCTTAACTGCTTGATTTTTCCAGGATCAATATGAATTTCCTTCTCATTCACTACGCGTCCTAGAAATTTCACTTTTCGTAATCAAAACTCACACCTTGAGATTTTAGAGTAAATTTCTCTTCTTTTAATAGCTCCAGTATCGTCCGTAAATGCTGATCATGATCTTATCTCATTCGAGAGTAGATGAGAATATCGTCTATAAACACGACCACAAACTTATCCAGATACGGTTTATAAACCCTATTCATCAAATCTATAAACACTGCCAAAGCGTTGGTCCGCCCAAACGACATTACTAAGAACTCGTAATTTCCATAACGAATCTTAAAGGTTGCCATCGGGTCTCGTCTTCTTGAACCCTTAACTGGTAATAGCCTGACCAAAGTTCGGACTTTGAGAAGTACGTTGCGTCCTGCATTCAACCGATCGACTATATCATAATTCCTAGGGAGAGGGTATTGGTTTTTGGATAGTCAACTTGTTCATTTTTTTGATAATCTAAGCACAACTAGAATGACCCATCTTTATTTTTAACCAATCAGGTCGGTGATTCTCACAGCGAGTGACTAGGTCGAATAAAAGTTTTATCCAAAAGCTCTTGTAGCTTACTTGATAATTCTTACATTTGCGTTGGTGCTAAATGATACGATGCCTTTGCAACAGAACTTGCTCTGGGCTCATATCATTCTGGAATTTCTATTGAATGAAGAGGGGACAATCCTGTTAAGTCACAAGGAAGGTCTTTTGAAAAAATCATGTACAATAGAAATATCTTTCAACTTTCTTTCTTCTGCCTTCTTCTCTACCGTATGTGCTAGAAATGCGCAACATCACTTCTTTAGGCATCGACGAATCACCTTCTCCTAATGGACTATCTTGGTTTTATGCTTTGATAACCAATTCATACAGTATTAAGTCTATGTCAAGGACATGATCTTCTTGTACTTCTTTACAACCTCTAATTATTACCATTCCCATCTCAACCGACTAACTAATTTCTAAGCAACTGGGGTTCATGACAAATGAAGGAGTGAATTTGAAAGAATCGAAGTTATCTTCTACCAGTATCCAATAGATGTGTATTGATTGATGATAAGATATATGCCTATAAAAACATTTAAGTCTTCTTGTCTACTTTACCACTAGTTTGCTTGCTCAAATCACCAACTTCGTCCTACTACTCACCAGATTTTTCCAATATCCTACTTAATTCTATTTGATCTAAATGTCACAAGGTATGACATTAGCTTTGTCAACCCATGGATTTTATCAGTATAAAGAGCACGATTCCAGAATTACAATTCTAACTTTTGTATTTCATTCCTCGGGTAGTAGTACTCACTCACCAAAGATTTAAACTCATCTCAAGTCATGGCTATTGCAGCCTCACTACCTTAGACTTGAGCTTAGGCATTCTACCATTTCAGTGCTGTACCCATTAGTGAACAAGCAACATTCTTCATCTTCTAGTTTTCAGCATGGTTGTTAATACCATTATAGTTTCCATTTCTCTCTATCCAAAGGGTTAGATCTACTATTTCCTTTTCTTTGTCATATTTTTTTTGACTACTATATCAAGAATCCCTTGTATGTACAACCAACCATGATACCTTAACATGTCTACCATGCCTTACTTCAATTAATCGGATTATCACATAGCCCAACTCAGGCACATTCTGAGTATACCAGTGACGCTTATATATAGGGTTCCCCGCAGCGTTCCCACCACATCCTTGTATACCTAGAACAATGCTTAAACTGGTCACGTGACATTCGATTACTCCATCAAGGCATAATGCTATAGCGTTCAAACTACTAATGCTCCAAGTTCTGAGGTCAATCTATTGAAGAAGATAATACATGTGAAGGGAGTATCGTTACTCTACTGTAACTCTTCAAAGGCCATGTATATTCTAAACAACCATTCAATTTGCATAATTTCTGAAATGTAAAAGGAGTAACGTCTCACTAGGGATAGGACTAGTGTCACAATGTGATTCCCATGTAGACTCTAGGTAGATTAGAACTTATATAAGGGTAAAGGTTATAAATGTTTCATCGTCATTAACAAAGTCTTATTAGGATTTTGAGTCTAGCTTCCCAAGGTATAGAATGAAAGACTGGTACTAACCATGATCGTTATCTCATGGCAAGATTCGCTAGGCTTCACATGCACTGCAAGTTGTAATTACGTGTGCACCCGTAATGGTAATTTGCCTTGCATGGTCACCCCAGATCCACCTACCGAAGTTAACATATCTTGTCAAGTACAGAGCGTTATCCATGATTTGAGTATCAAAGATATGGTTATTAACGAAGAGTTAATTAACTGGAGTTGTACAAAGGTAACGATTGAGAAGGAATTCACTTGATCAAGGAACGATCGAAGGAATCTATGTACAATAATCTAAAATCCGATGAAGTAATCATATTATTAGAGTATGTCGCGTCTCTTGTCTACTGGTGTCGTATTAGCCAGCGTTTTTTTGTCTTTCAAGACCCAACCCAACAAGTTGTGAATAAGGGTGTATATAGCAAATGTGACATCTACCGACGCATGGAATAAAAGTTGGGTTAACAACATAAGTCCTTAAGAGAGTTCTTGTAAAAGCCTTTATTAATCCAAATAAAATATAAGTCAAACAAATAATGATAGGGTGTGATTATCGAGTGTCTTCTCAAAGTACAAATAGGTGATATAATGCCCACAACGTTCTTAAATAAGTATACCATAGATAGCTTGTAAGACAGGCTATGTAATCATAACCAATAATGCACTTAAAGTATTCACATGTATATTGTTGTACACATAATCCCATTATGCATACTACATGTGGGTATGAAAATAATAATCAGTCAATCGAATCATGAAGAACATTTATGTAATATCAAATGCACACAAACCCTAGTATGCATTCTACATGAAGGTTCTTAGGTTATATTCTAGGTCGAGTGCTCCACCTAATTCTCTATAACCAGTGCTTTGATACCAATCTGTCACACCCCCGCTTATAGCGGAAACACGAGGATGTAACGGACGGGATCGTCATAACATATTGTTAATTAATAGAGATGCAATAAATGATAAAAGTCAACGTGTCATGACGTCACCCGACACAAATAGAGACTTGTGTCGTAGTTAGTCAATTCCACGACAAACATAGTCATACAAACATTAAGTATAAATCCCACAACCCGGGAAACAAGTGAACATAAGTGAATAATAAAAGTCAAAGCAATTTCCAAAGATATCCAATGAGTCTAAGTAGTGCAATCCTAAGTTCGTCGCTAAAGCAACATCCTAGCTATCCTCAATGATTGTTACCTGAAAAGATATGCTCAAAAGGTCAACATATTGTTGGTGAGCTCGCAGGTTTAAATAGTATACAAAAACTTGATGCTGTGTAAAAGTTTGGTAGGACATGAGTGCATACAGTTATAAGCAAGTAATATCACATGAGCATCACAACTAAACCTACGACGTACACAAAGAATTTGTCGGAACATATTCACCCCAGGCCCGTTCCTGGCAGTAGTGATGGTACTCACAAGTAACCATTCGTCAAGGGTGGGGGTGTCAGCCCAATAGTACTATCAATACCTGTCCGTCGGCTCCAACACCGGAGTTAAATAGTTGTGAAAATAGAACCACAAAGACAACTCATGCATGTACCAGATAACTACTTATAAACATGTAAACACGACAGTCCCAAAATAATTGAATGTGTTCACAGCATAAAAAGAGTTGATCGAACATACTTTTCCCCCTTGATATTCATAAATAATTGTAATAAAATGGAGCCGCGAAACTCACCTTGAGTGTGATGAAATAAATAGACAAACACTTCAAAGAGTGTGAGCAACGAACGATTAAACACCTATAATAATTGCAACAAAGTCCTTAAAAGTATTCAACGAGAATAAACGTGTTCGGTTGGTTCGGGTCGGTTCGGTTTGACGCGCGACACGCACACAAATAGATGTGTATATATATATATATAACACATACAAACACCACATTCATCCACATATATATATTTATTAATAGTGAAAGGGAAAAATACAAGTAGTAATAATAATAATAATAATAATACTAATAATAATAATAATATAATAATAATAATTATTATTATTATTATAATATAATATATGATGATGATATCGTTAATACTAATAATAGTAATAACAACGACTAGATACAACCCAACCAACACTCAGTATGACGACATATATGTATGTTCATTCAACGCACACACAGTTACATATACATACTAACACGCACACGACCAAGCTCACGCATATATTTATGTATATATATACACACATCACCCAACCACATGATATATATATATATATATGCATACACACCCGCACACACAATATATATATTCATATAATCATACACTCGGGTCGATACACCCTTGTACATATATTCACTTATATATAATCATACACATGTATACATCTTAACTCACACGCTCACGTGAAAACACACACAATCGGGCACCACATTCAATAACCAAATACACCTCATACGCATACATCCATATTTATTATATATTACGTATACATACATTACAATTATACACATATAACCATATATATATATATTAAACATGCAAACTTATGATCCATTTGATCTTACACACACTAAATTCACACACACACACACTCATTCATACTACACACACACAACACACAACCATCATGCATACACACACACACACTGCAGTTACACACACACACTGCACCTTACGCACACACACTGCACACACATATTCCAACACATACATACACACATATACATTCCTGCGCAACACACAAATATATATACATACGCAGCACATATACATACAAACATATACATCGCGTACACAGCAGCCGAAGGCTGCTGTGTTTGCCCTCCCTGCGCAACACACATACAAACATGTATATATATGCATACCCGACGCACACACATACGTATATATACATTGACATACATGACGGAGCAACCATATGCATACCATACGCACGTACATATACATACGCACAAAATACATACATACGCACCCACGAGAGCTTACGAAACAACCCGAAACGAACCTAGTCAAACCGAGACGATAACCGAAACGAAACGTAACGAAACGGAATAAAACGAGGTTCGAAACGACCGGATACCTGCGAAACGGCTAAACGGTGGTGCGACGGCAACCGACGGCGGCTAACGGCGGCGTACGGTGGCGGAACGGTGGTTGACGGTGAAGAAATTGCGAGAAAGGGGTGCGACGGCAGTAGGGTTCGGAGGAGAACCCGAGTCGCACGTATTGTATATATATATTTTTGTTATTTGCGTTTTAGTCTACAACTTTAAATTAATTATTCCCTCAAGTTTGGTTCAATTACACTTTAAACCCTGAACTTTAATAATAATAATAATAATAATAATAATAATAATAATAATAATAATAATATATATAATTATAATAATAATATTAATATTAATAATAATAGTATAATAATTATCGTATATATATATATATTTATTATTATTGTTTATATAATGTTAACGAATTTTATATTATTAAAAATATTAGGTTAACACGAAAACAGGCATATGAAGAGATTCGATTCAAAATAAATTAATTACACAAAATAATAAAAAATGAACGAGAAGAAAGAATTAACGGATTTTCGAGTCAATTGACGGACCTGATAGTGACGGATGTCACAATGCAGTTCCTTGCAAAAAGATCAACTTTTAACTAGTTTGCTTTATGAACTTTGGAAAATCAGTTGAAAATAGTTTGTGAAAAGATTTCAAATTGTCTATGTGCCTTAATGGGAGCAGAAGAAAGGAAGGGTGGTTATCTTTAATAGTAATGGTTGTTAAAAGGTTGAAAATGAATTTTAGAAAAAAAACATTCATTTTGATAAAGATTAAGAGAATCAATAAATTTACATCATTTTTTGTAAATATTTTTAAAAATACACATATTTGGTCAATAAGTTTTTTAGTAACATTTGCTGGTTAATTCACAGTTTATATTTTTTTAATATATTTACTATCAATGATCCATAATTCAAGTGATTAATGTGAGCTACCCAGATACTTCAATAACAAAGGTGGAGGTATTGGGTTTAATTCTTACCTGGGACAAAAATAAATGAGGAGCTTCCAGGTTGATCCAGAGGGTTTTCCCATCTATGATGAGTTTCATCCTGAGTGTGATCTTAGGTTCGGGACTAGGGTCCGGTACTTGAGTAATGAATATAATCGTGGACCAATAACCCGTCAGTGATTCAATTAGCCGTCCAAAATATATTATATTTTACTAGGTCATAGGTTCTATTGCCTAAAAAATATAAAAATAAAATAAAAAGATCAAGCAACTAATGTTTGCCACCTTGGATCACCTCACCTACCTCTTTCTCTAATCTCCACTCTCTAAATCAAAAAAATAGTTGCACTTATTATTAGAGTAAATTACATTTTCGTCCTTTAACGTTATAGTAAATTTTAGGTTTTGTTCTTAAACTAAATAAATAACAATAACTATCCTTTATATTTCTACTAGTTATAGTAACACGTGTGTTACACGGGTTGAATAAATAAAAAATTGATATAACAAAATTTATTTATTATAAAATAATATTTTAAGATATAATATCACTGAAATTATGTATTAGAAATGACTGTAAGTTATAAAATAGCGATATCAACTTTTTAAAACTTTATTTTTTTTCAAAAAAAATAAATAAACATTTTGTTCTAAAACAAACCGTATAAAAATATCATTTTTAAAAATTTTCTTATTATAAATGTTAAATTTAATTATTTTGGTTTTAAAAAAAATAACTTTTTAAAAATACCAATTTTAAATATTTCGTTAAAAAAAGTCTTATGCTTTAGATAAATTTATTATTTTATAAAAAAATTGTTTATTTAGAAATAACATTAATAAATAGATCTCTTTATTAATTTATTAAATCTAAAAAAGTGTTAAATAGTATTATTAGCAATTAATGTAATTATTTAATAGGAGAGAGAGGCGGGAAATTTTTGGTGAAAATGATTATGGTGTTGACACGTGTCATCCCATATACCTTTTTATTAGAATAGGAAGATTTTGTCACAGTTTTAGTGCTTTTTACTAACGAGCGTTATATTTTCCATTAAAACTAAACATGCGCCTTGCACATGAGGGCGTTATGGTTTTTTACTCTCATAAGGACTATTATTGTAATTAACAAAACCTTATCCCTACCTCCTCTCTCTTACACTCATCTCAAATATATATATATATATATATATATATATATATATATATATGTATATATGTGTGTGTATGTATATATATATGTGTGTTGTGTGTGTGTGTGTGTGTGTGTATGTTTGTGTGTGTATATGTGTGTATGTATGTATATATATATATATCTCCCTCTCCCATTGATTAACAAAACTACGGGTGCAAACGAGCCGAGTTGAGCCCGAGCCTGTCACTACTCGAGCTCGGCTCGTTGAATTTCCTTAGCTCGAGCTCGAGCTCGGCTCGGTCCGAGCCTGTATTATTTAGCTCGATCTCGACTCGCGATGTGCAACAAAAAAATAGGGATCAGCTCGAGAAGGCTAGAGTTCATCAATGGCAATTAAACGAGCCAAAGCTCGGCTCGAACTCTTTCATGGGTAGCCTTAAACGAGCCAAAGCTCGGCTCGAGCTCGATTTCCCTGGATACTTTTTTAACTTCAGGCGGAAAATTCTAAAATCAAACTAACTTGAAAACATTCAAAAAACCATAGGAATTTAACCTAAAAATCCACCATGATGCATATACAACCGAAGAAAAACAAACTTAAACCATACGAAGTTACCAGATCAAGTTAGTAATCCAAAATATAAGTAATTGTTAAACCAAAAAAGTATAAAATGAAATAGAAAATGAAAGTTTCTAACCTAATCACATAGTGAAGACTTTAGGTTTAAATATATATTCTCTTAGTGTTGCAATCAAGTTCTACAATCATTTTAGGCTTCTGAATCTAAATGGAGTAAAATAAAAGAATCAAATTTTTAGGCTAAAAAGTAAAATAAAGAATCAAATTTTAGGCTTAAAAACTAAGCTTCTAAATCTAAATGGAATGCAATAAAAATCTTTTTTTAGGTTTATAAGGCTAACAGATGCACATCAAGTGTAATCAAAAGAAACAAACTTATATGATTAATTATTGGCTTCTAAATAATGCTCACAAGTCATTATGCATCTCAATAAACCACAAATATCTCACATGAAAGTCTGCCTAAAAGGATTTTTAATGAAAAACATCATTATTAGTTCTTGATAATCAATGAATTTAATATGTTAGGGATACCTTAGTTTAGTTTCTTCCCACTCAACAGTAAAACCTCACACGACATCTCACTACAAAAACAAAGCTAATTGTTTAATATTATGAAATATCAAATCATAAATCTATTAAAGTTTATTTCTATATGTACCTTGAGCTTCTTTTTTACTCCATATTTTTGCCTAATCACCCGCCACAAATCAACATTTCAACGGTAGTAGGTGCTAATGTGGATCGATATGGATCAATAACTATTCCCCGGCCGCTAAATGTTGACTCCGACGCAACTGTGGAAATTGGAACTGCAAGAATATTTAATTCTATCTTTGACAAAACATGATATATTAGCTTATGAGTGTTCCACCAATTTAACACATTGAAATTAACTCTTTTATTTCCTTGGAGTACACCTTCTTCACGATACACTTTAAGTTCATATTTATCCGGTCTTTCAACATTAACATCTTTGAGAAACTCCCCAAACGCATCCTATCTGGAACTCAATGTCTCTTTATTAGCTTTGAAGTAGTGCTCCCTCCAGAAGACCCACTTTTATGGCTTGTAGCTTCCTTGATTAATGCATCATGCATCTCAAGTAGTCATTATATAGAATATCAAGTGCATTTTTTACTTCTTCAATATTTTTCTTGGCTTCAACTTGTGAGTATATCTTTGGATTACAAAGTTCAACATGTAGCATTTTTAACCGAGCATCTAAAACTGCAGCCATCAATAGGTGGCACTCCCCCTAATATTTATCAAATTTATCCTTCATCTTTCTTGTCATTTCACGAATAAAATTACTCTAAGATAATACAACATTATTTAATGCTTCTTTGGCCTTGTATACCTCCATAAGATACAGATTTGTTGTCGGATAATCACTTCCGGAAATGATGTTTGTGCAAGACTTCGAAACCTTCAGAATTTCACACACATTTTTCACATTTGTCCAGTATTGTTCGATGGGCACATGTTTAAAATATGCTTGTATTCTGCATATCTAGAAAACATTTTAAAGTTAACAAAAATACATACTCATTTATGGTAAATAAAATGCATCTACATTCATACTAATTTACTAAACATACCTTAGAAAAACATCTTTGAAGTTGATAGCAAGGGATAACATATCATATGTGGAATTCCATCTCGTTGTAACATCAATCAACAACTTCCTGTCATGCACTTGAAGTTAATGTGCAACATTCGAAAACATTTGATCCTAGTCTCGAATAATTTATATACTTTATTGCTTCGCGAACTTCTTCAAATCTTAGAAAGACCATCTTTTACAAGCAAATTTGGGATATGCGCACAACATCTAACATGAAATAACCTTCCACCACAAGGAAGTTTCTTCACTCTAGAGAAGTTGTTCTTTAATGTATTAACTACTCTGTCATTGTACACGGCATTATCCACAGAGATAGAGAAGATCTTCCCCTTCGATTTCCCACTCCTTTAAACATTTATAGATATCATCAGCAATATCAAGACCGGTAAGAGGAGGAGAAACATGAACAAAACTTAACACACGTTTTTGCAACATGCCATGTAAAAAACTTCAAATATAATTAAAAAATAATAAACCAAAAAACATATAACTTGATAAAAGAAATATATAAAAGTATAATGTTACATCCAACCTCCAATTCTTATCTATTAAATGCCCGATGATGACCATATACTCGATTTTTTATCAGATGACTTCCAACAATCATTTGTTAAACTAATATTTGAGGCATCATGTACAAGGCTTTCTAAAATGTTCTTCTCATGATCATATACCTTGAAACAATCTGCCTTTATCGTAGTCCTACTCAACTTCTCAAACATCCTATTTGTCGTCTTCATCATGTAAACGAACATGTCATCCTTAACAGTGGTAAACGTTTACTCAGTTATCATTAATCAATTTGCAATTGACTCCCTCATCTTTTTAGGATCATACCTTGCATTAGGTTTGATCAATGGAGAAGGCTTATTAAAAGTCATGTCTACATCAAGTGGTTGAAAATTTAGCATCTGTTGAGTTCTCATGTATTGTTTATGCTTCAAGCAGATACTCATATGTCTTTTCCATGCTGATGTAGCCTTGCTTGTACTTACCGCTAACTGTTTCTTGCAATGAATGCACTTGACTTTTTCCGTACCATCAGGAAGAGTCACTTCAATAATGTCGTCCCACACCGTTGATGTCTTTTGACGTTTAGCCTCTAGTTGCACGTCATCTTGGCGACTAGGATTTTCCAATTCTACACTTGCATCCTCATTAACATTTTGACCAGGTACATTAGCGTTCTCATCTCCATCAAAGTTAATGTACTCCTGTTAGGACTGATTTTGACCTCCTTCTTGCCCTGGATTCGATGTTGAGCCTTGCATTAGGCTAATTGAATTTGTTTTAGTTTCTTGTTTCATTGATATACAGAACTTCAAATAAAACAATATATTCAAAAAAATATTAATCCTGAAAACAACAACAAACAAACCAAGAGAGATTAAAGAATATTAGAAGGATACTTACGAGTTACGAGCTACGATTGAGAAATATTAAAAGAATACTTTATACTTATGTAACGCCCCGGAAAGTCAAAACAAGCTATTTATTAATAATGGGCTTAGTTAAGGGATGTTTAATAAAGGGATGTTTAATAAAAATAAAGGAATGAAATGGGTCATGGGCCAAATTAGTCTTGTGGGTAAAGAAAATTAAGTGGTTAAAGGCCTATAATCAACCACTTAAACTATCACACCCTCAAAATCCGCATGCGGGAATTTACCGCGAGGCGCGTGACAAACCAGGATCTCGATCATTAATACTTAGAATGACTCTACATGAACCAAAATTCAAATCAGAGTTTACTTTAAAAACTGTTGAAGCATTTAAATAACCAGAAGACCTAAAACAATGTAACATGTAAAGAAAATACTGTAAGGCCCCGATCCCGGGCACCTCACAGTTGGTCATTATCGCATCATAGTTACCTATTAATATTCATTTCATAATATACACAGCGGAATTTCATATAATAAAACCTTTCATTTACTTTTAACTACTGTTATTAAGCAATACAATGTTGTTCATGAGTTACAAAAAGGTTGTTCAATTGCATTACAAAACAACAATAGAATCAAAATACGGATGGATGTCAGTCTTGTCTTGCCAAGTAGCTTCGTCCTCGTGCCATCCTCAGTAATATTTACCTGCCAACTGAAAATGTATAAAAGTTAGCGTTGCTGAGTGAGCTCTAGTTTTATACATATTAAAATACTTTCTATATGTAGTATATGAAAATACTCTTTTCTGTAAAATACAACTCTGTACTGTATATGCGAGCACGCATTACTGTGTGAACAAACATTGTTCGTTCTCTGTACTATATGCCTTGTCTGTAAACTTTTTAACTTTATGTTCCACTGTCTATGTTGACCAGTGCGCAATGCCCCAACTATGTGCGCGATGGAAAACAGGTGATGGGCCATCTATATCCCTCGAAAGGGTCAACTGTATCCCTCGAAAAGGTCATCTATATTCCCCAAAGGGTCAACTGTATCCCTCGAAAGGGCTATGTGTACTGTGTACAAGGCCGACCCAATCACCCGGGGCATGCTACAAAGGTCCTGCGCAATTGATTGACCCTGTGTGCAGAAAGGGTAGCTAACCCGCCACACAGTTAAGCTAACGACAACACGGTCGTGTCCCTCCTATGTGCTTGCAAGACTTATTAAAATTTTATTTATGTTCCACTTCTTTTCTTTATTGCTCTTTCACTTTATTATTACAATATACTTTACGTTACGATAATAACATACCACGTAAAGTCACATACTATAAGTAATAATAATAATAGCAATAACTATAATAAGGGAACAATCATAAATAATCATATCATGCATGGAACATCATCATTAATAGGCCCTTAGTCAACCTCGGTCAATACCCTAAGGCACAGACTCCCAGAAAATTCTGTAAAAATTTTTAAGTGTTTGGGCGCAAGAGCCCTGTTTGGGCGCATGAGCCCTGTTCAGGCTTTTCTTCACTATGTAGGCTCACCAGCCTACACTTAGAAACATTTTCACCTTAGGCGTATGAGCCATTCAGGCGCATGAGCACTGTTTAGGCTCATTACCCTGTACTTAGTTTCTAAGTCAAAATCTCAGGCGTATGAGTACTGTCTAGGCATATTACCCTTTACTTAGTTTTCTAAGTCATTATTTTAGGCACAAGAGCACTATTTAGGCTCATTACCCTACACTTAGGCTTTTAAGCCTATTTTTCAGGCGTAAGAGCCCTGTTTAGGCACATCACCTTACACTTAACTTTTTCTAAGTCATTTCCAAGCACATGAGCACTGTTGAGGCTCATGAGTTTAGGCGTATTAGGTACTGTTTGGGCACATGAGAACTATTTGGACTCATGACCCTACTTAGAACATTTCTAAGGCAAATTCTGGGCGTAAGAGCCTTATGTAGACTCATCAACCTTTTGTCCAACTTATTACTATGATATTTCCAAACCCAAACATCATGCCTAATTGTTCTAAGCTTACCAAGGTCTTTCTAAGCATGAACTACACATAAACATCTAATAAACATCATCAAACATGCCAAAATACATACGTGTATCAATAGATAAACATAGTAAAAATCGTTTAATACATTTTCAGCCCAAAAGAGTTTAAAACAAGTAAAAACCGGGGTCTAGAACTCACCTTAGCAGTCTCTCGGTATGACTTCTTCAAAAACCCGTTTGCTACAAGTTCAACACCTATAAAACCCAATGAACACACCCGAACACAAAAACACACACATAAGAACATGCATTCTCAGTTTCTTAGCCAAAACACAACTTAAAAACACTAATTCTTACCTTGAATTCGAATTCTTCTTCTTTTTCTCTCTAAAAATCGAAGTCTCTGCTGTTTCTCTCTCTAAAAACCGAATGAGAGTGTTTTAACAGGCCAAAATGGGCGGCCATACCCCTTTATTCACCAACTTTTATTCTCTTTGTCCTTTTGGCACTTTTAACCTCTCAACTTTAGGTTGACTTTCATTTCTTACTCTTTCTTTTTCTTTTATTCTTTTATTTCTTAAAAAAAATACGGGTGTTACAAGTCCACCCCCTTATATAGGTTTCGTCCCCGAAACCCGTTATTCCTCAAACAGATGAGGATAATGTGTCTCATCTCTTCCTCAGTCTCCCATGTGGATTTGGATCCCTTTCTGTGCTTCCACCGTACACGCACAAGAGGAACTACTTTATTCCTTAACTTCTTTTCTTTACGATCAATGATTGCCACTGGTTGCTCAACGTAATTGTGCCGTTCGTCTATTTCAATATCCTCCAGTGGAACAATCATATCTTCGTCATCTAAGCACTTTCTCATATGAGATACATGGAATGTGGGATGAATTCCACTTAACTCATCTGGCAATTCAAGTCGATAGGCTACCTCTCCTACTCGTGCGATGATTCGGAAAGGGCCTATGTATCTTGGGCTTAACTTACCTCGTTTCCTGAATCGGATAATTCCTTTCCAAGGTGAGACCTTCAACATGACTCGGTCGCCAACCTAGAATTCTATCGGTCTTCGTCTCTTGTCAGCATACGACTTTTGTTTATCTTTCGCCGCCTTCATGAAGGCTTTGATCTTTTCCAACTTCTCAGTCGTAGCTTCGATCACCTCAATACCTCCTAACTCTTTCTGCCCAATGTCTCCCCAACACACGGGCGCCTACATCTCCTTCCGTATAGCATCTCGTAGGGTGGCATGCCAATACTGGCATGATAACTGTTGTTGTACGAGAATTCTGCTAATGGTAAGTGATCATCCCAACTCCCTCTAAAATCGATCACGCATGCTCGAAGCATATCCTCAAGCGTTTGTATCGTCCTCTCAGACTGACCGTCCGTCTGAGGATGATAGGTTGTACTAATATGTATTCTCGTTCCCATTGCTTCATGGAATCTTCTCCAAAACTTCGACGTAAACCGGGTGTCACGATCCGACACGATAGACACCGGCACGCCATGATGAGCTACGATTTCCTTGATGAACAGATCCGCCAATCTTTCAGATGAATACGTCTCGCGGATCGGTAGGAAGTGGGCACTCTTTGTTAGTCGGTCGACAATACCCAAATAGTATCATATCCCCTCGACGTGCGAGGCAGCTTAGTAATGAAGTCCATGGTGATGTGTTCCCACTTCCATTCGGGTATATCCAACGGTTGGATCTTCCCGTACGGTTTCTGGTGTTCCACTTTCACTTGGAGACAAGTAAGGCACTTGCTCACGTACTCCACTACATCGCGTTTCATACCCGACCACCAATAATCTTTCTTCATATCGTGATACATCTTGGTAGCATCGGGATGAATGGAGTATCGAGTCTTATGGGCTTCGTCTATAATCTTTCCACGTAGATCCCCGTATCGAGGAATCCACATTCGCCCGAATCGGGTCTTAACACCAAGAGTGTTCTCACCAATTCCGTAACTAGACCTCTCATCCTTTCGGAGTTAAGACGATCTTCTTTCAAAGCCTCGTCTTGAAACTCCTTAACCGTGTCATTACGTCGGAGGTAATGATTAACTGATAAGCCTTCACCCAAATCGGCTCGGGTCTCTCCTTCTGGCTAAGGGCATCTGCCACCACGTTGGCCTTGCCCGGATGGTAATGGATTTCGCAATCATAATCCTTTATGAGCTCCAACCATCGTCTCTGCCTCATGTTTAGATCTTTCTGCTCGAAAAAGTACTTCAAGCTTTTGTGGTCGTGAAGATGGTGCACTTCGTCCCGTATAGATAGTGCCGCCAAATCTTCAACGCAAAAACCACCGTGGCTAGTTCTAGATCGTGCGTGGGATAGTTGACTTCGTGGGTCTTTAGCTGTTGAGATGCGTAAGCTATTACCCTTCCCACGTTGCATCAATACACAACCTAGCCCAGAGTAGGATGCATCTGAATATACCACTAAGTCTTCATTTCCTTCGGGTAATGTCAAGACAGGAGCTCGTGTTAGTCTCGTCTTCAACTCCTCAAAGGAACTCTCCTGCTCTCTACCCCACACGAACTTCACGTCCTTGCGGGTCAATTTAGTCAAAGGTGAGGCTATCTTGGAGAAGTCTTGAATAAATCTTCTGTTGTAGCCCGCCAATCCCAAGAAGCTACGAATCTCAGATGGCATCTTTGGTGACTTCCATTGCATCACAACCTCAACCTTTGCTGGGTCCACCATGATTCCCTCCGCATTTACCACGTGACCCAGAAATTGCACCTCGCGTAGCCAGAAAGCACACTTGGAGAACTTAGCATACAATTTCTCCTTTCTCAAAGTCTCCAACACTTCTCGAATGTGACCGACATGCTCTTCTTTGCTCCTTGAATAAATCAAGATATCATCGATAAACACTATCACTGATTTATCCAACATCGGCCGGCACACTCGATTCATCAAATCCATAAAAACAGCTGGCGCGTTAGTTAAACCAAAGGACATAACGAGAAACTCATAGTGTCCATAACGCGTACGAAAAGCTGTTTTAGGAATGTCCTGCTCCCTCACTTTCAATTGATGGTATCCAGATGATGATCTATCCTCGAGAACCAACTGTCACCCTGGAGCTAGTCGAACAAGTCATCAATCCTCGGTAACGGATACCGGTTCTTTATCGTTAATTTGTTCAACTCACGGTAGTCGATGCACATTCTCATGCTACCGTCCTTCTTTTTCACGAATAAGACCGGAGCACCCCAAGGAGAGATACTCGGTCTGATGAAACCCTTATCGAGCAATTCTTGTAGTTGCTCCATCAACTCCTTCATTTCAGTCGGAGCTAATCGATACGGTGCCTTGGCGACAGGTTGGGCACCGGGTATCAAGTCGATTTGAAATTCGATTTCGTGATCTGGTGGTACACCTGATAGGTCCTCTGGAAATACATCGGGAAAGTCACACACCATTGGCACATCGGACAATTGTGGTGTTGACGCGTCCACATCCTTCACGTAGGCCAAATAAGCGCTACATCCACGTCTCATGCATTCCCCCGCCACCGCCATCGAAATTACTTTTGGAATCTTCGTAACCCGATCGCCATATATTGTCACCGGACTTCCGTCAGGCGCCGTTAGTCTAATCATCTTCTTACGACACATAATATTCGCTTCATAGGTTGCTAACCAATCCATCCCTAGTACCACATCGAATCCACCTAGGGGCATCACATGTAATTTAGCAGCAAACCTATGACCTTCTAATTCTATGGCACAATCTTCTATTACATCAGTAACTCTGGTGGACTTACCGATAGCAGTTTCTACATCAAAAGGCTCGCTAATACCCCTACTGCTAACAGACAACTTAGCACAAAAGGTAGTAGAAATAAAACTCCTACTAGCACCGGAATCAAATAATACAGAGGCACAAGTTTGATTAACTAGAAACATACCTGACACGACATCGGGATCCACTCTGGCTTCTTCCCGGGTCATGGTGTAAGCTCTAGCACTTGCCCTCTGCCCTCCTTCTTCCGGCTTCTTATTCCCCGCTCCAGAGCTCTCCGCCCTTAGCTTCTTACAGTCTCTAGCGATATGGCCAGGCTGGCCACACCTGAAGCATACGTTCAGTCCCAACCTACACTCACCAGGATGCTCTCTTCCACATTTGCCACATTTCTTTGACCCCAAGCTGGACGACCCCTCCCTACAGTCATCCATTCTCATCCTCTTGTTGTTCGGGGTGAAACCACCCCGCCTAAACCTCTTTCTATTCCAACTCCGGTCACCACCACCGGCTTTCTTCACTTCCACCACCGTCACTTCCTTTCATTATAGAGCTTCCCAGCCAGATCCACTACCGACCTAAAGGTGCTCGGTCTAGCAGCGATCATGTGCCTGCGAATATCAGCTGGCAGTCCCTGAATATACCGGTTAATCTTTCGAGACAATGGCGTCACCTGATCCGGCACCAGTCTTGCCATCTCATTAAATTTGGTGGTGTACTGTTGGTGGGTCATGGTTCCCGCCTCGAGTTGTAGGAACTCCCTCTCGATCTTATCGAGTTCCCTGTGAGGACAAAATTTCTCAATCACTAGCTTCTTCAACTCGTTCCATCGCATTTTCCCGATGGCCCTAGAACCTTCAGCTTGGACAATATTGTCCCACCAACACAAGGCCGAGTCGACGAAAGAGTGAGTCGCGAACTTCACCTTTTGATCTTCACGACACTCACTAATTTCCAACACTGCCTCCATCTCCCTAACCCAGCGGTGAGTGGCAGCAGCATCACCATTGCCATCCAAGGTCGGGGGCTTGCACCTCTGGAACGCCCCGTAACTGCATCCCTTGGTCGTCACCCCTACTACATCATCCTCTTCCTCATCAGATACTACTATCTCAGGATCCGTTCGTTCCTCTCCTCCCTTGCTTTCCTTCCCAGTCAACCCTCTCCTGTCCTTCTTCTCCTTTCTCTCCTCGTTCCTCACAGCTCGAATAACATCGGTCACTACAGATGGCATAACTGCCTGCAGGACCTGGTGTACCTCATCAGCAATCGCCTCCCTAGCTGAGGCATTCAGGCTGGCATTCTCATTTCCTTCAGTCCGGTCAGGAACCTCAGGGTTCTCATGGGTCGTCTCAGCAGCTTTGGCACTGCTCTTGGTCACACGCTGTCTACCTCTACCTCTAGAAGCTTTCAAAGGTTTCTTCCCAGCCATTTCCTAAGCACTATAAGATTCAAACACTAACACAGTCATTCAGGGTAATGGCTCAGTTTATGTCAAGTATAGTAAGTCCCTAATTACAGTGGCCAGTTGCGATTAGCCACTTACTTTACTTTTCACACCCCAAGCATTTCCTATCCTGACTTCATCAATATCTAAATCTACTATAATCACATAAGTCAAATAGCACACGCACATAATACCGGTTAACTTTTAAGAAAAGAAATACCTGATGGCACGGAGCTACTCGGGCTGACATCCCTCTTTCTGTCCCATTTTCAGTTTAAGTTTAGGTTTATTTTGAAAATTTACCCTTTTCACTTAAACTATGGCTCTGATACCAACTTGTAAGGCCTCGATCCCGGGCACCTCACAGTTGGTCATTCATCGCATCATAGTTACCTATTAATATTCATTTCATAATATACACAGCGGAATTTCATATAACAAAACCTTTCATTTACTTTTAAGAAACGAAGTGTTTCGACAGAAGCTAGAAGTGGCCTGTATCGCAGATAAAATACGAGAGGGAAGATTAAGATGGTTTGGGCATGTCAAGAGGAGACCAATGGAGGCACCAGTTAGAGCAGTAGAGAACATCATCTTAGAGGGTAGGAGGAGTAGAGGAAGACCTAAATTGACTTGGGATGAGGTAATTAGGCGAGATATGATACACTTGCACCTCTCTGAGCACATGATCGAGGATAGGACTGAGTGGAGGCGTAGAATTAAAATTAAGGACTTCTAGTTCGACCTATAGGCAGGAAGGGTATTTGAAGTCTGGTTGCGGGGCCTGATGTCTAAGTAGCCTTATCTGCCCTTTAACGGTTATTCTACATGCACCTAGGATATATGTTTGCTATGTCTTGTTTGATTTATTGTGTACTGTAGGCTATGTGTTGTATGATCTATTGTATGATGTCTTGCTATCGATATGGCTTTTTGTATACTGTATGCTATGTGTTGTATGATTTATTGTATGCTGTTTTGCTATCAGTATGGTTTTTGCTATCGAGTCGGGGGTCTCTTTGGAAGCGGTCTCTCTACCTAACAAGATAGAGGAAAGACTCGTCTACACCTACCCTCCCCAGACCTTGCTCTTGAGTGGGATATACTGGGTTGTTTGTTTGTTTGTTTGTTTGTTTACTTTTAACTACTGTTGTTAAGCAATACGATGTTGTTCATGAGTTACAAAAAGGTTGTTCAATTACATTACAAAACAATAATAGAATCAAAATACGGATGGATGTCAGTATTGTCTTGCCAAGTAGCTTCGTCCTCGTGCCATCCTCAGCAATATTTACCTGCCAACTGAAAATGTATAAAAGTCAGCGTTGCTGAGTGAGCTCTAGTTTTATACATATTAAAAGACTTTCTATATGTAGTATATGAAAATACTCTTTTCTGTAAAATATAACTCTGTACTGTATATGCGAGCACGCATTACTGTGTGAACAAACATTGTTCGTTCTCTGTACTGTATGCCTTGTCTGTAAACTTTTTAACTTTATGTTCCACTGTCTATGTGGACCAGTGCGCAATGCCCCAACTATGTGCGCGATGGAAAACGGGTGATGGGCCATCTATATCCCTCGAAAGGGTCAACTGTATCCCTCAAAAGGGTCATCTATATTCCCCGAAAGGTCAACTGTATCCCTCGAAAGGGCTATGTGTACTGTGTACAAGGCCGACCCAATCACCCGGGGCATGCTACAAAGGTCCTGCCAATCTCAATTGATTGACCCTGTGTGCAGAAAGGGTAGCTAACCCGCCACACAGTTGAGCTAACGACAACACAGTCGTGTCCCTCCTATGTGCTTGCAAGACTTATTAACATTTTATTTATGTTCCACTTCTTTCTTTATTGCTCTTTCACTTTATTATTACAATATACTTTACGTTACGATAATAACATACCACGTAAAGTCACATACTATAAGTAATAATAATAGCAATAACTATAATAAGGGAACAATCATAAATAATCATATCATGCATGGAACATCATCATTAATAGGCCTTTAGTCAACCTCGGTCAAAACCCTAAGGCACAGACTCCCAGAAAATTCTGTAAAAATTTTTAAGTGTTTGGGCGCAAGAGCCCTGTTTGGGCGCATGAGCCCTGTTCAGGCTTTTCTTCACTATGTAGGCTCACCAGCCTACACTTAGAAACATTTTCACCTTAGGCGTATGAGCCATTCAGGCGCATGAGCACTGTTTAGGCTCATTACTCTGTACTTAGTTTCTAAGTCAAAATCTCAGGCGTATGAGTACTGTCTAGGCATATTACCATTTACTTTGTTTTCTAAGTCATTATTTTAGGCACAAGAGCACTGTTTAGGCTCATTACCATACACTTAGGCTTTTAAGCCTATTTTTCAGGCGTAAGAGCCCTGTTTAGGCACATCACCTTACACTTAACTTTTTCTAAGTCATTTTCAAGCACATGAGCACTGTTGAGGCTCATGAGTGTAGGCGTATTAGGTACTGTTTGGGCACATGAGAACTATTTGGACTCATGACCCTACTTAGAACATTTCTAAGGCAAATTCTGGGCGTAAAAGCCTTATGTAGACTCATCAACCTTCTGTCCAACTTATTACTATGATATTTCCAAACCCAAACATCATGCCTAATTGTTCTAAGCTTACCAAGGTTCTTCTAAGCATGAACTACACATAAACATCTAATAAACATCATCAAACATGCCAAAATACATACGGGTATCAATAGATAAATGTAGTAAAAATCGTTTAATACATTTTCAGCCCCAAAAGAGTTTAAAACAAGTAAAAACCGGGGTCTAGAACTCACCTTAGCAGTCTCTCGGGTATGACTTCTTCAAAAACCCGTTTGCTACAAGTTCAACACCTATAAAACCCAATGAACACACCCCGAACACAAAAACACACACATAAGAACATGCATTCTCGGTTTCTTAGCCAAACACAACTTAAAAACACAAATACGGGAAACATACGCGCACAATCATAATGCAAAAACCCAAGCATAACTGTTTAAATAGACATAATCCAAAATAGTATTTAAAACAATGCAGACAACCCAACAATGCTGAGTGTGCGTGCTCCTAGGCAACATGCCACCTTAACCTGAGAATAGCATACTAAATAAGTCAACACAATAGTTGGTGAGTTTAAGAGTTTGAGTTTATATATAAACCAATAATAATGGCAAAATATAAGATGTATTTTGCAATAGATAGCTAGTCTATACGCAATTAGTAATAATCATAGTGATTTCGCGTTTGAAGCTGACTGTGTTACGTTTGTTGCCTCCTGCCACGACTTACCAGGTCGTGATAATGTTCATTAGGACAAAATTGCACCTGTTTGACCTCGAGTCGCACAGGTGGGGCTCGTCAGACCCAGTAGTACTACCCAAAATTTCCCGATAAGTAATTATTAACAAATCGAAAGTGTGAGGACTTTCCATGGTAATCAGTACTATATTAAGACTATACACAACTCATAATGATAAAGCGTTTGTAAATACCAGTATGCTGTCTCCCCTAAAAGAGATTATTTAAAAAGAGTGGGGCATGAACTCACCTGATGCGCGTAAAGAATACTTAAAGCTTAAGTTGACAAGAACGAGTGGAAAGACAACCTACAGAGGTTACCTAGAACACACGAGTACATAAGTACGTGTATACAGAAATCTCTAAGAAACCCTAAGTGTTCTACAAACCAAAGGACTCGAGGTTTCAGAAAGACAGACATGTTTGACCCAGTTGACCCGTTTGACCCATCGGTGACATTATAGGTGATAATTCATTCAAACAAGCATAACAATACTTCATACATGATTAACATACAACCTGGTCACATATGACACTTCATTACCCATATGTACTACTTAGATCATCATACCACCAAATATCATACACGTCATGCGAATCTCAACTATTATCATGCTCAGTAGCTATAACGCAACCAATACATCATACAAGGATCAAATCACGCACTACATGCCATGTGAAGCCACTCACGACTTCACATCCTAAACCCTGCCAATCCTACTAAGTAGGGGCCTCAGATTCGCACGCGTGTATGATGATCATCACATACTAATTAACATAACTCATAACATCCAACCTGTTCATTCATGATCAACCAAGCATCCATACAACTCAATTAACACATTCTATCACATCAAACATCATCAACAATCATTTTAACATGATCCTAACATCACAAGCATGCCCAATTCATCATATCCAATGTTCTACAAAAATAAAGTTTCCCTTTTGGGAAAGGAACACCCCAAAAGTGATCTAGCATCCAATTCAATCATAATTTCATCAATTTCATACATAATCAAGTTCATAACATTCATTCTAACATGCTAATCATCACCAAATCATCTAAATTTTCAAACATCATTCACAAAAGTTTCTACTTTTAGTAAGTCATGATCAACATCTCAATTTCATGGATTTTCTTGCACAATTCAATTAAACTAACATCCAAGAATTGTATCTAACATCATAACATCATCAAATCATGAATTCCAAGAACAAAAAGTTCCCTCTTATGGCAATGTATGAACTAGATGATCAATCCATGGATTTCTTGCATAATCAACATAATCCAGCATTCATACAACCTTACTAACATCATATCAACAACTAACAATCATAAATTTCATGTTTTCATCACCAATTTTGAATCTAGGGTTCATCAAGATCAAAACTATGAAAAACCAATCAAAACTAACCTTTAGATGTGTAGAAATCAACAATTGGACTTGTAAAACACCTTGTAATCACTTGAAACCAACTAAAATCGAATGTATGTGTGTTTCTTGATTGAATTTCGTATGGTGAAGGGGTTTGGATGAAGGTTGCGGCCGAATGGGGTTAGGGGTGGGGATTAGGGTTGTATTTTAGGTAATATTTGGTAAAAAGGTAATTACAAAATAACCCATTTAATTATATTTTATAAAAACCAATCTTTTTAAAGCTTTTTAAATAATTTTAACAACAAATTATAAGTATTATTAACCAATAATAATAATCATCAATATTTACAATAAGTCTCACAACACATGAATTATATAACACGTTGTCACGTTATCGTGTAAAATTTACAAAATCAATATTTAAAATTCTATAAATTCACGAATCACATAATCACAACTAATAATCAATATTATTAATTAGATTATTATTGTTTATCATAGATTTGTATTATTAAGTCACCAACGTTCAACGACAACTAGTGTGTGCTTACGACACGTGTATGCAAGACTTAACGGAACTAACGGAGTTTGGTAACGAAAAATTATCGGATGTCACATAAACCACCTAAACCATCCATCATCTTTTTTATTTGCAACCCTAGCCACCAACTTCTAGAGAGAGAGAGAGTAGAGAGAAAGTGAAGAAAACTCAAGATTTGGAGCTTCATTGGTTAAGGGATTGAAGATCTGAGTGTTAGAGTATCAAACCACAAGAAAGGAACAAGAAATATAAGTAAGAATCAGCATCTAAATGCCTCTATACATCAAACCCGGATTCTAAGGTTTTGGGTTTTGAAAAAGTTGCAAAGAATCACATAAAGTCACATTTTTACGTATGAAATCATGTAAAAGCTTAGATATAGTTTTATGGATGAAAAACTAAGGATTTGGACGTAAAAAGTTGAGATTTTGGGTTAAAACAGGCTGGTTCGTCATTTTTATATGTTCTGCGAAACCGCCTGTGCATCCTGCAAAACTATGGGTTCATCCTACAAAACTATGGGTTCATCCTGCGAAACTGAGGCAATCTCCTTCCTGTGAAACTATAGTTTCACAGGTAGTTTCGCAAGTGCATAGGTAGATCAATAGATTTAGCGAATCTAGGAAATTCCAACGAAAGTTGGGCGAAACTGCCATACGAAACTGGACCTGTCCCACCGAACGTCGGTTGCCCACATCTAGCAACTACCAGTTTCCCATACCTAGTAACGTCGGTTGCCCACATACAGCAACTACCAGTTACTATACCCAGAAACGTCGGTTGCCCACATCTAGCAACTACCAGTTCCCCATACCTAGTAACGTCGGTTGCCCACATACAGCAACTACCAGTTACTATACCCAGAAACGTCAGTTGCCCACATCTAGCAACTACCAGTTTCCCATACCCAGTAACGTCAGTTGCCCACATCTAGCAACTACCAGTTACTATCTCTCATCCAGTAGGATGCCAATTAATCATCTAGGATCGTCACCACAAGATGTTCACAAAGCTGAGTGATCATCATCACTCCTATCAAACTGTACAGTTTCACACCCAGGCATCTTACCCTAACTGGCATGTTGAGATTTACATCACATTACCATTTCAAAAACAATTACCAGTTACTATCTCTCATCCAGTAGGATGTCAATTAATCATCTAGGGTCGTCACCACAAGATGTTCACAAAGCTGAGTGATCATCATCACTCCTATCAAACTGTACAGTTTCATACCCAGGCATCTTACCCTAACTGGCCTGTTGAGATTTACATCACATTACCATTTCAAAAACATTTCTTTTACTTATTGCCAATATTACCACATTCATTTACACCCCACACATTCTTTCTTTTAGCACCAGTTTTAACATATTTTCATGTTGATTGAGTGTTTAAGTGTTCAGTCGCATAAGTTATATACGAATGAATGGCTAGTCGTACGACTGAAGGTTCAGTCGCATGGTTCATCCGCATAGGTCCAGTCGCATGAGTGCACATTCGCATAAGTGTTCAATGGCATGAGGGCCTTGTTTGGGAATAAGTTTACTGAATCGAGGTTTATTGCTTTAGATATACCTTGATTAGAGGAAGGACTAGTTACCTTGTGTACGTGGATTGTGTAGACTATGGTGAGGAAGTTGATAAGGTGAGTTCTAAGCCCTTTTCAAATGTTTGGTTTTAACATTCGGGCTAGCACACATACAATGATAAATGAATTGAATGTTTTAGTACCAGAATTGTGATAGTGATGTTGTTATGTTTCTAACAGTTTGTAAAGCTGTTAGGGGGAAAGTGGGGGTAATAAATGATTACCTGAACATTGTTAATCATTACGTGATGGTAGTTTCACTGCCGTGCGAAACTGTCAGCAAAACTGCGTGCGAAACTACTACCAAAACTAGGTAGAAAATGACTCATTTGAGTGTTAACTTATATGCAGGCCGTGTACCGTGATTCTAGCTTAAAAATATTAGACTAAAAGCTACTCACTATAACCAGGTGAGTTCTAGATCCCTTATTTACAAGTTTTTCTATGTTTTGAGGCTGTTATGCATACTGAGTACACGTTTTTTATGACAAAGATATCAAGAGGTTTTAACAGGAAGATAAAATTTTCTATAACAAATTGTGCTATGTAAATGCTTCAAAATAAAAAATTTTCGCGCTGACTTGGCAGCCCGGCCCCAGTAAGGGGCGTTGCCCCTTGGACCCTACTAGGGCTGCTACTCCTAGAACCCCGCTGTCAGGGCCGCCGCCCCCGAACCCCCACTGTCCCGTGGAGGGTCGGATATGTTTTTATGGTGAATTGTACTTGGTATGTTATGTAATTAATAAGTAAAGTACTGTATATTAAAGTTGAAGATGATATTAATGAAAAGTGGAACTTAACAAATGTTACCCGGACTCGTCTGATGATGAAAAGTCTTGCAAGTACTATGATGAACTTCACTTATATGGGTCAGATGTATGATGATGGATCCGTATTCATAAGCAGGCTATGTGCCTTGCAGTGTGGATCAACTGTCGGGGATTAGCTACCATTTTCATATGTACCAATAGGGATCGACATTCGTTGTCGATCAACAGGGGGCTCTTGCTGTGTGTAATCTCGTTTATGATGAAGTGAAAGATAATGAAAGAATGAAAGATAATGAATATGCTTTTTAAGACGCAAGAAATGTTATGTATTATGATTGTACGCATGGTCATTATAAGAAGGATAAAGTTTATATTTTCTTTTATTACTCAAAACTAGAACTCACTCAACAAAACTGACTTTTATGCATAATAGTTGGTAGGTAAATGATGATGCTAGGGATGGCACAAAGATGGAAGCTACTTGGCGTGCGATGAATGACATCCATGTTTATGAAATCATTTATTTTGATTTTAAAATGTACAATGTTTTTATTCTGTTTGGGAGACAAATGTATGGTACAAAATGATTTACAAGTTTTAATGGATGTTTATTTAATTATGTTGTAATGTTTTGTTTATAAAGTGATTTTATGCTATGATTAACCAACTATGAGGCTTCTCGGGAATGGGGTCTTACAAACTACCACTTAGCAGCAGTTCAAGGACTTCAGAATTCTCAATCCTGAAAGCCAGCAATGATCGTAAATTCATAGCAAGTAAAACTGTAAAACGATAGGGTTAAAACTTAAAAGGTTTAACATGATAATCAAGCATACAAATATGAAAATTTCATGGAATCAGGTTCCAGACCTGAATCGAGGGTGACGATGATTAATGGAGGAACAATAGATGATGAATCGAATGGACTATAGATGATGAATCTTAAATCGTAAGGCCTAACTTGGTGAATTGGGGATTAGGTTTTGACTTTTTAGTTCTAGATGATAAAATGGGAGGGATTGGGGTGGGTACTAGGTGGTATACTATCAAATAATTTGGTTTTTTAAATACCAAAAAATTAAAAATAAAGTAATAAACCTAGGATGAAAACTACTAGAAACATATATAAAAGCTCAATTAGGCTCGACGAGCCTTAACGATCTTCACAGGCAAGGCTCGGGCTCGAGCTCGATAACTAAATGAGCTTTTTTTAGTCTCGAGCTCGATAAGGCTCGGCTCGTTTCGAGCTTTTTATCGAGTCGATCTCGAGTAGCTCGCGAGCGGATCGGCTCGTTTGTACCCCTAAACAAAACCTTATCCATACCCCCTCTCTCATATACTCATCTCAAATCTCTCTCTCTCTCTCTCACTCACTTTATCTCTCTCTCTCTCTCCCCCCCATTGTCTCTCTTCTTTTTCTAGTATACAGAACACTACCACCACCTCCGCCCCGCTTTCATCTTCGGCGAACACCACCACCTCTACCATTTTCTCGTCTCCAACCACTATCATTCACCCACCACAGCCACCATCATCCTCGATGCCACTCCACCACTTAAACCCACCATCGCCACCCACCAAAACCACCACCACTATCATTGCCACTTCCATTTCAGTAATATTAATTTTTGATCTGTTTTTTAATATTTATAGAGTTCGTCCCCCTAAATTAATTTACTTTCGACCCCGCCCCCCTATAGAGTAGGTCAAGCTCCGCCATTGGCCACTTCCCTCGACGATTGGTGTGGCGGTGGTAGTGTGGTGATAGGGTAAAGAAAAGGTGATTGTAGATGACGCAATTCAACTTTTGATTGAAGTAATCATCAATAAGAATCCATCAAAAATCAAGTGCTATACAAAAGGTGTGTGTGAGGAAGAAAGATAGAACAATTGTAGAGGTTCTCATGGTAATTGGGTGGTAAAATGAAGGGTAAAGTGAAAGTGGTGTAGAGAGAACAACGTGTGCTGCTGGATGATGATGATATGGTTTATGGTTTTTATTTATTTCTAAACTAATACATTGACCATATTACTCTCGTGTGCAAGTCACATGACTAGGATTAACCGAAAATTTAATGTCTATTAAAGAAAATAATAAAACATGCAAACTGTTTTAAATATAAAGAATGTTTACCATAATTTGCTTAGTTTAAGGATAAAACTTGGATAAAACTTGAAATTTACGACATACTAAGGATAAAACTTGAAATTACGCTTTTAGTCCCTGTGGTTTGGTGATTATAACGCTTTTTATCCAATAGTTTAAAAACGTCCGGTTTAACCACTGTAGTTTAAAATTTGTCACAATTAGGTCCAAACCGTTAACTCCATCCAATTTCTAAGTTAGATTTTTAATAAAAGACAAAAATACCCTTGGACTAAAAATGTTATTATATTACAACCCAACCCCTATTTTTTCTTGTTTGAACACATCTAAATCACCTCTAGCACCTCCACCACTACCAGCACCCACCACTCCATAGGCATCACCCACCACTCTCCGACAACCACACTACCACCACCCAACACTCATCGACAATCACCACAAGCACTCACTTAAGATCTAAACCAAACCCTAACCCCACCCGTTTCCTCTTGGACTAGACAACATCGTTACTCCATTGGCTGACCTCGACTAACCAAAACACATGTAATCGTGTTAAAAACCTAGCGGATTCACCTGATTTTACCGTAACGGATGTGAAATCGCCGGTGGCCGGTTGCCTCCACTGCCCAATCGCAGTGGTGCGATGGTTGCAGTTTGGGGTTGTCGGCCAAAGTTGAGAAGTAACAGATCTGAATCACTTCCGTCACACACACAAAGAGAGAGAGATAGATAGATAGATAAAGTGATAGAGAGAGAGAGAAAAAGAGAGAGAGAGAAAGAGAGAATGAGAGAGAGAGATACAGAGATATAGAGATAGAGTCAAAGAGAAGGGAAGAGAAAGGATATAGTAGTCGTGGATATAGGGATGGTGGTGGTGGTGTGACGACGACTGTGGTTACTTAGGCTTGAGTTAAAATGGTGGTGGTGTGATGAAGATGGGATGGTGGTCATGGGTTTAAGGCCAACGATTTGGATGAGCGAGGCTGCTAATTGTGGTGGTGGTAGTGTGTGGTGGTGCCTGTGAGGTGGTCGTTGTGGTTTGGCAGTGGGTGCGGTGGTTGTGTGGCGGTGTCTATGAGGTGGTCGTGATGGTGTGGCGGTGGGTGCGGTGACTATGTGTCGGTGGTTGTGGTGATATTTTTAGAGAGAGAGAGAGAGAGTAGAAACAGAGAGAGTAAGGGGAGAGAGAGAGAGAGAGTGTGTGTGTATATATATATGTATATATATGTCTAATGATATTAAAGTTAAGATTTTAGTCCAAGGGTATTTTTGTCTTTTTACATACACTTAACGGAATAAATGGATGGAGGTTAGTGACCCGGACTTAATTGTGACAAATTTTAAACCACAGTGGTTAAACCGGACGTTTTTAAACTATTGGATGAAAAACGTTATAACCATCAAACCAGAGGGACTAAAAGCGTAAATTACTCTAATATTTATTTTAACAAAAACAATTAATAAATTAACATAAAGAATAAAACATTTCATTGCTTAATAAAAAAAAAAACAAGCTGCTATTTTGAATCCCAAAAAATATAATGATATATTAAGTCCGATTTAAGTTAATCTTGCATTTCTCGGTTCCGTATCTCACGCCGGTTTGCATATATATTTTATTTGTTAACTTCTATAATCGTGGCATCCATTTCAATTTTATTGTATTGGCAAATCTTTTTCCTTGTCTTTTGAAATCGTATTATGCATAATTACACAACCAAACTTGTAATGACACATGTCATCATTGCTTCATTGCACCGAATGCATGTTCAGCGTCTTTTCTTGCCAAGTCATGAGCTTATGTGTAGGTGATACGTCTTGCCTACTGGGATAGTAAGCGAACTTGACTTTGAAGAATACTTAGGATATATTCCATCGGTAAGAAAAAACCGCGCTCATACGTTGTTCCTCTAAATTATAAAACGAAGAGTCTAACGCGGTTCCACATATCATATCATCAAAAATAAACAAACAAACAAACAAACAAACCCAGTATATCCCACTCAAGAGCAGGGTCTGGGGAGGGTAGGTGTAGGCGAGTCTTTCCTCTATCTTGTTAGGTAGAGAGACCGCTTTCAAAGAGACCCCCGACTCGATAGCAAAAGTCATACTGATAGCAAGACATCATACAATAAATCATACAACACATAACATACAGTATACAAAAAGTCATACCGATAGCAGGGCATCATACAATAAATCATACCACACATAGCATACAGTACACAATAAATCATACAACACATAGCATACATATATCATAGGAGCAGGTAGAATCACCGTTAAAGGGCAGATATGGACTACTTAGACATCAGGCCCCGCAACCGGACTTCAAATACCCTTCCTGCCTATAGGTCGAACTAGAAGTACTTAATTTTAATTTTACGCCTCCACTCACTCCTATCCTCGATCATGTGCTCAGAGAGGTGCAAGTGTATCATATCTCGTCTAATTACCTCATCCCAAGTCAATCTAAGTCTTCCCCTACTCCTCCTACCCTCTAAGATGATGTTCTCTACTGCTCTAACTGGTGTCGCCATTGGTATATCTTTCCCTTTAGTTTTGCTGGAAACATCTTATCACATAGTATCCCTGATGCTGCTCTCCACTTGCACCATCCTGCTTAAAAACGGTGCGCTACATCGCTGTGTATCTCTCCGTCCTCCTGCAAGTACGAGCCCAGGTATTTGAACCTAGACGTTTGTGGGACCGCAATACCCTGAATACTGATTTGGGTGTCCTCTTCCGCCTCACCACTAAAGTTACAATGCATGTATTCTGTCTTAAAGCGACTTATTCTTAAACCTTTGCGCTCTAGTGCTGCTCTCCATTGTTCTAACTTGTCGTTAAGCACCTTTTTAGATTCCGATATTAAGACAATATCATCCGTAAAGAGCATGCACCACGGAACTGACTCCTGTATAGACTTGGTCATCTCATCCAACACTACTGTGAAGAGAAATGGGCTCAGTGCCGATCCTTGGTGGAGTCCCACATCCACTGTGAATGAGTCTGTGTCTCCCTTCTAAATCGTAGACTTTCCCAAATTAGTTGACGCGGAATGTTGTCATAGGCCTTTTTTAGGTCGATGAATACCATATGGAGGTCCCTTTTCTTTTCTCTGTATTTCTCCATTATCCTTCTTATGGCGTGTATTGCTTCTGTTATAGAGCGTCCTGGCATAAATCCAAATTGGTTTGACGCTATCTGAGTTTCCTGTCTAATTCTCGTGTCAATAACTCTTTCCCATAATTTAATCGTGTGATTCAATAGCTTTATTCCTCTGTAATTTTTGCAACTTTGAACATCTCGTTTTTTTTTATATATAGAGACTATGACACTGGTTCTCCACTGATCCGACATCATCAAAAATAGACGACTGGTCCAAAACATTAATATCATTGTTGGATTCAACGTCCACACACCAAATCCATACATCAACAGATAGATTAGCTTCAAGCTTTATGAAAAGACGTGGATAATCACCAAGCTTTATATCATAAGCGTTTACCAATTCTGCTATGATATCGTTGTTTTTCATGCCTGTATAAATTATATAAACTAATGTGATTGGAGGGTTACCATGCCGTAATTAATATTAAAGTATATGATAAAAAATAGACAAAATTACAAAAAAACGTCTTTTAAGTTTATATAAAGTTGCAAGTATCGTCCTTTATCTTTAAAATGTACTCTAAACATCCTTTATATTAACATTTTGTAACAGAATTCGTCCTTTACACTAACTGTCGTTAACTTTTTCAGGTAAGTCAAGGGTAATTTGGTCTTTTTACCTTTAAAGGACTATTAATGTACAACTCTTTTATTTTACATAATTTATGTATTTTTACAATAATACATCTACATATTATTTTTAAATAACATAATATATATTATTTAATTATTTTCATCCACGTATTATCTGTAAGTATCGTATAATTTATATTATTTATTTATTTATATTATAAATACGTGGATGAAAAAAATAATGTGTATATAATATATATATATATATATATATATATATATATATATATACATATATATATATATATATATATATATATATATATATATATATATATATATATATATATATATATATATATATATATATATATATATATAAACGACGTGAGTGAATATAATTAATTAGCTATACGTGCATGAAAATATTTAATATATTTAATTATGTATGAATTTATATGTATATATATATTCGTTATATAAAAATCATATGTATATGTATTCTTATATAAATACATAAATTAAATAAAAGATAAAAAAAGTGACAGAAAACATCCTTTATGTTTGGAAAAAATACATTAATAGTCCTTTAGAGTCAAAAAGACCAAATTGCCCTTGACTTAACGGAAAAACTTAACGGCAGTTAGTGTAAAGTACGATATCTGTTACAAAATGTTAACATAAAGGACGTTTAGAGTACTTTTTAAAGATAAAGAACGATAACTGTAATTTTATATAAACTTAAAAGGACGTTTTTTGTAATTTTGTCTAAAAAATATTAATTAGCGGCCAATACTATTTAGTAACATATTGTTGAACTTTTATTTCCTAAACTTGTTTGATATTGAACCTCTAATAAATTATTAGAAAGAGGACAAAATACAGGACCGGAAGCTTCCGGTCCCACCAGTCACCAACAAGAACAATGACAGCCTACGAACCGGTGTGCTGACCGTTGAAGATAATCAAAAACCGGTCAAGACTCACGAACCTGTGTGCTATGGTCCAGTTCGATCGGCTAACCCACCTAGCCATAGCCACCAGACTACCACCCCCCCCCCCCCCCCATAGCCATGGTTTCTTTCATTGATTATATTACACTTGATAACCTTGATACAAAATGATTCATAACATCATCAGATTCATATAATTTTAGGATTTATCTTTCATTGATTGATTATATTACACTACATAATTTTGAACATCGAGTGAAAAATCAAACAAAAACATTCAAACCTAACAACTGAATCTACTGAACAAAACATAGCAATTCAAACCGGAGAAATTAACATGTTCTTCACCACTTCCATCTCCAAAAGGATGATTTGATTCAGCAATTTTCACATGAGAAGATGATAACAACAAGAGATCGAGCGTTATTCTCAAAGATTTTCAAGTTTTGCACCAGAAAAATAATCAAATTTCGTAAAACATGAAGGAGAATCGAGACTCTTATTTCTATTCGTTCAATTTCAAATTCTCACAATTTTTGCAGCTTTGACCACCGGATTCTCCCTCGCGATCGCCTCACGACCGGCGGTTTTGTAATCGTAGGTGCAGTCATGGCGATCGGAGTAGCGATGCTCCGCACAGAACAGATCGCCGCACCGGCATCGGAATCCGGTGAAACCGACTCTCTTCCGGCAACCGGAGCAACGATTCACAACCTTCGCCGTCGGTTTCTCCTTCATCACTTCATCATCTACCACCACAACCGTCCGATCTACCACCAGATCAACCGATGACGTTGACCTCGTCGGAGACCTCAAGGAGCCAGATCTACCACGAGCACGTAACGTCGAGGCCGTTGAGGTAGAGGTCGTCGTGGTGGCGTTGAAGCACTTTTGACACATGTTATTCGTCGCCGGATTTCCGACGACACCGCAGTTGTTGACGCACAGCGTTAGGGTTTCAGGTACGACTTTGAATTCGGTGTCTTCTTTCTCTGTTCTCTGAGCCATGTTCAAACGAAATCTTCAAAGATCTTAACAAGAAACAACAAACAGGATTGAATCGATGTTAGGAGATGATTGATGATGGTTTTGATTGGAATTTGTTGAATTTTGAGGAGAAATGGTGGGGGGGATGGAGGTTTATTAAGGGAAAGGGGGAAAGGGAAAGGGCTGATGGGTGTTGCAAAGAGACGCGTTATCATCATGCAAATGGTGGTTGGGAAATTACGGTTCTGCCCCTTTAGACTTTTCACAAGTTCCCAAATGTGGGGTTACGAGAAGGATTACTACGTCTGAATCTGACGTGTTTATTATTTAATAATTATAATTATTACTCCCCCGGGTCGGATCTTTCCACGCTCAAACTTGATTTTATTACATCTGTGGTTCTCATGCGTCAATGATTTTTTGACTTACCGGTTGGGTTGATAGGAAGGAGGGAGACTTTGCCTTTCTTGAAAGTTTAAGTTTTAATATTTAACATGATTGAATATTAATAATTGGTGATGCTTAACAAGCCGTTCAAAAAATATATATATCTCTAGTTCTCAAGCGAGATTTTCATATATTTTGAATGTTTTTCTATATTATATAAAATGATTGTAAGAGTTTTTACAATAGTTTCTTATTCTCATTCTTGTATTTACATTAAAAACACTAACTTTTTACTCTTTCTTTCAATTAAATAATATTTATTTTATCTTTTTATTATTATCTTTTTTTTACTCCACTCACAATCACTTTTAAAAATATTAAAAAATTTACAATGTATCGTGTTTCCCCAAATATAAAGAATCACGGCACAATTCTCGTAAGTTAGCACACATTCATATTGAAGGAAATAGAAAATGGTTCATCTATATCTTTGATAAAACATTATTCATTCTCATAAAAATTTTTATATTTTTTGAAAATGATTATAAGTATATGAGAGAAAAAAAATAATGATAAAGTTATAAAAAATATTATTTAATCGAAAATAAGATAGTAAACATAGTAATTTTTACTGTAGTTTTATAAGAATAAGGATGAGAAATAAGTGATGAATGCTTTTAGTAGCTTAATGGTATTTTTGGTTGTCCTCCATAAAAATGATAATGTACATTTAAAACTAAACTTGTTACAAGCTTGAACTAATAGGTTGTATTAATCTGTACTTAGCTTCTTTAAAACATTATATTCATGAGCGTTTGGAATTTTCTAAATTGAAGTCAGTTTTTTCGAACCAGGATGTCCATTAATTTGACACCAGATTTTTCTGTGTTATCAGATTAGGTCACATTAGTAATGATTAGGTCACTTAAGAATATGCATATGCTTATTCTAAACCGTTATATTCTAAACCTATTGTTGCATGTTATATAATTTGCTGGTTATCGTTCTCGAGTCGGTGGTCTCTTTGGAAGCGGTCTCTCTATCTCTCTAGATAGAGGAAAGACTCGTCATCACTTACTCTTCCCAGACTCTGCTTTTTAGTGGGATATACTAGGTATGTTTATTTGTTTGTTAGTTTGTTTTCACAGCTAGTAAAAATAGGAGTTATGATGAGATTTTAGGTAAACATGATAAATAATTTATATTACATTATTCAATGACCGTTAGAAAAGATAATTGAACTTCTTAATCGAATTCTACACTTGCTTTTAATTTTCTACTTTTTATTATTTGTTTTTCAAATACTATATTATAAATAGATATTTTAGAAGTTCAAAAATCTCCACTTTGTTTTTCAAATACGATATATTATAACTAGATATTTAGAAGTTCAAAAATCTTTATAAAGATAATGCAGGATTACTCGACCATGTATACTTGATATTATGTCCGTCCATGTCTACAAGTAGCATTTTCTTTATCATTTGGTAAAATAATAACCAAGTTAATAATTAGATAAATATAAAGATAATGGGTATTATTTTTTGAATTAGGAAAACTTTGTTGGTATCTAATTGATTTAAAATATAGAAAGAGTAGATAATTAGACATGTGATATAAAATATCATCAATTATCATTAACAAATTAGAATATAGTAGCGACAAATGGTCATTAAAATATAGCAAGGGATAAGAAGCATCACCCATGGCACCTTCACACGCACTTACCATTGCAACAACCCATTTTCTAGTATTATAATTGCTTGTAAATATATATGCTCATTGAAAAATAAAATAAAAGAAAATTAAAAAAAAAACATCCAACCAATACCTCTACACGTAGCAACATGACCGGAAGGATTCAACAAGTATTTGAATTACACGCGTTGAACTTTGTTTGAACGAGAGGTATTGGTGGTGGAATATGATCGCGTAGTAACACTGGTGGTACGATGATACTCCAGTGATCAGTGAGTGATTCCAATTTAGCCGTTAAAAAAAAGGGACGTCCTTTTGTATAGTTAATTACATAATGATTCCTGTGATGAGGTATATTTTATGGTTTTCATTTTGTTTTTTAATTGGTGATTGGGTTGGTTTAATAAAATCTGACGTGTTTGATACTTGATCACCAACGGATACTAAAATACAATGTTTTTTTGAACCAGATCGGACGTCGAATCAGACGTTTTACTGTTTTGATGGTCGGACCAGTCCAACTGGATTTAAAAACCGGATGACGGTCATAATTATATATATAGTATATTATATACATAGTTATACATATAATTCAATATAAGTAATTTATGTATGTGTTTTATAGGCATATATAAAGTTTAACAATAATCATATGTGTAACACCCCAACCCGGAGAGGCTGACGTGTCACTATTACAGATATCAAATCAAAAACCATTTCACGATATTAAAGAGATAATTTCAAACACAACCAGATAATCCGAAAGAACCTAATTAAGTTATTCATTACATCAATTAAAGTAAAATCCAATCTTGATCTTCAACCACTCTTCACTGATTTCCCGGAACCCCTTGATTACCTACAATCAAATAAGAAAACACCACAAAAGGAAATACGGCTGAGCCAAAAGTTGCTCAGTGACGGAAATAACAATAGTAACGATACGAAGCATAAATACTTATATCTGAATTCTGAACGGATCATATGATGCTGAAACAGAAATCTGAATCTAAACATATAATGCTGATACTGAACTGAACATATGATATGGAAAACAGAAATCTGAATCTGAACATATAATACTGATACTGAACTGAACATGTAATACTGAACTGAACTGATCTACACGACGCGTAAATACAAACAAAATAAGTCGTGTAATATAAGAAGTACCCAGAGCCAAAACTGAACTGATAAGTACATAGCTAGCTAGACTATGCACTAATGAGATGGTGTGTGGGGCGTACACACATGATTCCATCCCCCGGAACTGAACTGAACTGAACTAGGATCGATCCATCCGCCTCCCAGATATTATGGCCAAAGTACTACCTGAGTACTAACGTGTTAACGGAGACGCCGTGAACTATTTATTACACACCGTCACGAAAAGTGTCACATCATTGACGCCACAATGACATGTCGGAGAGCTCGGGTAACAGAGTATCAATCAAATGGTAGTACAACTACCGACATATAACGTATCAATAAAACATTTATAGGAACATGCAATAATGAGCACAAACTTATAAAATATATATTGCACGCTACAGGTCTCAATAAATATCACTAATGAGTCGAACGAATCGGAGCATAATTAAATATTAAGGATATACAACTAATAAAGGCTAAACGATTCATATTAACGGAAATAACATATCAAAAATCCGTACTACAAAGTAACGGAACAGAATTTATACTATGATAAAGATAACCAAGAATCCGTACCACAAAGTAACGGAAACAAAGTGAATACTATGATGATCAAAGGAACAGAATCCGTACCTTATACACGAGTGACAATAATCAGAAACAGGGTCTAGACTCGGTTAACGCCGCGAGAACCTTGTATCCTTAAACAATTCTGAGCTTGATAAAGAAAAAGGATGATCACCAACCAAGCAAATCCTAACTCTCACACGGTTTACGTACTCAATTCCACTCGATCTCACCGAGTTCTTGTTGTTGGCTATCCGTTGACCTCAATTGACCAAGCTTGACCGGCACCCGACACACCATCATATCACTTTAACACCACTACCACCATTATCAACCACAACAACCACAGCCACACCATCGAGCCTAACCGAATTCTAGACAATCATCGAGGCAGCCAATGTCACAACTAGGCTTGAAAACCCACAACCAAAATCACAATCACATCCATCTTTACCATCGCCATTATATCGACAACCATGGTCCAACACACCACCAAAACCATAACCTAAACTAGACCAACCATAGTCGACATGCACACTGATACATCACCATTAACAGCCCCAAATCACAACCAATAACAGCAACAAACCACGACAGACAGAATCGCAGCCAACAACAAACATCACCAATCAAAAACCTAGTTTCCTAAAACCTCAAACCAGCACATATTGACACGATTCAACACAGAATTTCTTAGTTGATGATGAAGTACACCATCATCAAACACTAATCACAATTTCAACCAAATCCTAAGGATCTCATCTAGAACCCAACATGCAACCACATGAACAACATCAAACTGCTCTAATCTTACATCAAACAGCAGCAACCACCATAAACCGCCATCAATCGGGTGTTGTGGTTGTTTTCTGCCATGAACCACCATCAATTGGCATCAGCAGCCGCCAACATCACCAGAACCAACAACACAACCACAATCACAGATTACCTCGCTATTGTTGCCTCTGCCACGAACTTGCAGCCACCCAAAACCATCTTCGAGGTCGGCTGCCATCACCGAAGCCACGACCGACAGCCACCATCGGGACCTTCAACACCATCGGAACCACCCTCGACAGCAGCCTAACCCCATCGGCCTGTTCAACAGCGAACACAACCACCACCATCAACACCTACATCCGGCCACCACAGCAGCATTCGAGGTCCTGACCCTCTTCACGACCGCTTATCTCCACCGAAATCACGTTGTAGGTTGAGGGCTTACCTACGACCGACACCACCGCCTGCGAACCAACCTGCAACCGTCTCTTTCGCCTCCGATTCATGTCACTATTATGCGTTTCGTAAGAAATCAAGACCACCACCATGATCGGGGAGTCGTGGGGGCTCGAAGGAGGCGTGTCACACGCCGGCACTCGCCGGAGGCCGGAGTTTGGCCGGAGTTCGAAGAAGGGAACAGGGGGGAGGTCGCGCCTCTTTCTCTCTTCTCTGAATTTTGTTTCCAAAAACCCTAAATTGAAATAATGTTTGTTTATATAGTAGGTTAAGTGAATGGGTTCGCAAAAGAGTCGGTTCGTAACGTGTTCGACTTAGTCTTCACGTAACGTTGTAGATTTCGCTACTCGTTAGATTAAATTATGCAAAATGCCAAAAATATTCCGAGATTATTATTATTATATTTCATTTTATTATTATTTTATATGTGGGTATTATAATATGTCTAACATACTAATTTATGGGCAAATCCTGATTTCGTTTTGCTTCTCCCGGTCGTCGCCGGTAGTCAGTCCATTTCCATCAGCGCCCTTATTTATTATTATTATTATTAGAGTAAACTGTCATTTTCGTCCCTGTGGTTTGCTCAGTTTTGCCATTTTCATCCAAAAACTTTTTTTTCACCTGGGTATCCCCAAGGTTTCTAAAAATTGCAGTTTTCATCCAAAACATTTATTTACCCCGTTTGTTCAGGGGTATTATTGTCTTTTTTATTATGCAACCCTCATCAGCTGCTACCATAAGCAAACACTGGGTCGAATGGGTGATTATCTACTCGAACATTCCAATTTCCATCCACTGATTCCATTCGATTGTTGTTTTCTTCTTGAAACTGTGTTTGAGATTTTGTTTTAGGGTTTAAACATATCTACAGGGAGGTGAAAAAAATGGTTTAGTAAAGGATTAAAAAAATAAAAAAACATTAAAAGACAATAATACCCCTGAACAAACGGGGTAAATAGATGTCGTGGATGAAAACTGCAATTTTTAGAAACCTTGAGGATACCCAGGTGAAAAAAAAAGTTTTTGGATGAAAATGGCAAAACTGAGCAAACCACAGGGACGAAAATGGCAGTTTACTCTTATTATTATTATTATTATTTTATTATTATTATTATTATTATTATTATTATTATTATTATTATTATTATTATTATTATTATTATTATTATTATTATTATTATTATTATTATTATTATTATTATTATTATTATTATTATTATTATTATTATTATTATTATTATTATTATTCTTCTTCTTTAGGAAACCTCAGGTTATGAAAAAGTTTAGCCATTAATTAATTAAGTCTGTCGGAGGTTCGAGAATCTATGAAAGGGAAGTCAAAGGCCGATAAAATGCGCCCAGTTTTTACCCATTATAATAAAAAATAATAATAATAAATAATTCAAAATCCGGTCCGATCACCGGTTCGAAACGAACCGGCCGGTCCAACCCCTCCAAAACAAACTGGCCTGAACCGGTTCAGCCCACCCTCCGATTCTCGGTCGGACCGGTTCGACCGGCCGGTCCAATCTGGTCTCAAAATCATCACTACAATATGCAGGTTTGTGTCATATGATATTTTTTGACATCTCGTCATGATTGGTGGATTTTACAACGCTTCGTAATCTTAGTTTGCAATTTGATTTCCTGCTTATTTTATATTCGTCTCTCTCTTTTATTTTTAATGTCAACTTAAAGACAGTAACGATATTTAAAATGTGTAATTGTGCAATCAAGTTCATGAATAGTAAAGTATACATCCCTTATAAGTAAAAAGGAGAAAAATAGATATGTAATCATCATAGTAAACGTGACAAACTACTCAACATAAAGTCCATACTCATAGCAAAACTCTGTAAGAATGTTTTAACAACTCTAACATCCCGCTCAAGCTAAATGTGATGTGGCGACATGAAGTTTGGACCGAAGAATATTAAAAAAAGTGAAAGACAACCCTTTGATTAGAATATCAGTCAACTAAACAGAAGTAAATTCATAACGAACATTAAGAGACTAAACCAAAACCATATCTTTAATAAAATACAAATCAATCTCAACGTGCTTCATGCACTAGTAAAACCCTAGATTGACAGCTAAATAAGTGACACTGATATTGTCACACCATAGATTACATGAACAAGGAAGAGTAATACATAGCTCTGTAAAAACATATGCAATCTGACAAATCGATACAACAGTATGGGGAAAAACATAATACTTGACATATGTACTAGATCGATCAACATGTTGCTTTTGTAACTATAATTGATAAGGTTGGGTCCAAGAAAAACACAATACCTTGTAGTGGATCGAAGATCACATGGGCATCCATCCAAATCGGAGTTAGAATAAACATGCATAACAAAAGTTGTGGATCTGTGTGTCGCAAACTATGAGATATGGTACCCTTAATGAATCAATATGTTTGACAATGTAGGAAATATAAGAATAATTAAACTAGCTAATCTGATAGTAGTGAATAACAATTTTAAATAAAATTATTCGGTGGTTCGTGCAAATATATAATGATATAAAACTCACAATCAAAATGAAATATGCTTTTTGTGTAAGTTTTCTATGAATCAGAGATAATGAAGTCTAACCCATCTGTTGTTCAAAATTGAATACTTAAAAGAATGGGTTAACTACCTTTTTCTATTATCGTTTTTAAATTTGAGTATTTTTACCCTTGAGTTTCACATGTGAAACTTCTGAAAAATCAATTTTTAATGCCTTTTAAATAAAGTAATTTCTAAGAAATTAGAAACTTACCTTAGCAAGGGAATTTTCCCGTTGGATCTCACTAGGGCTTGCCATCCCTTGGACTTCGGGACCTAGGGGCTACCCACCGAAGGGGGCCAAGGAGCATTGCCTCCTTGGAACCCTAATTGCTTAGGGGCTTCGCTCCTACAAATTATGAGGTTTTAATACTGATGATCTCAATAAATTCAAATAAGTGAGAACTCCGAACCTCCTGACTTGTTTGATGGATATTATAATCATATTGATCGATTAATCAATCCAATTATACTAAATTTTTTAACAGACAACAACATAGTGATGATTAGTATGCTTTTAGGATCCGAGTAACCTTGTTAAGCGTAATGTCACAGGTATTTGTTCAACTCTCAGTGCATGATCGGTCAAAGTTATTGATAAATAATACATAATCACCCTTAATAGTAAAAAATAATAAGATAATTAGCAAGACTAACTGATTAATTAACCATATAGTGATGTGTAAGTTATTCTTTTATTATAAATGTTATGTGTACACCTTTATCATTCTTTGTTGACTTGGTCTCATTTTCATAGAAAACTTAACATTAAGGAGACCTAACTGATTAAATCAATCCATTTAATTAATGGAATAGAACAGTAGTGCAAAACTTCACTATAGCCGGCCGGCTCTGTAATATAATTTATGACGCATTGGGCTAGAGGACCCCTAGAAAATAAAAGCTCCTATTTAGAAAAAGTTATAAAGTGTTTTGGTATTATATGGGCCAATGAAATATTAAAACGGGAATAGCCCTGGTTAGTGGAGTCCTGATAAAATTTTTGATGATTTGATAGGTTATTGAAAAAATGATATTACACAATTCACAAGTAGACGACAATTCCTAAGTTCCTTCCTCTTCGATTAATCTGATTGACATCGGCTAACCTGTTTTTGCCTCTTTTTTACCCTAAAGAAATCAAAGGACTCAAGGTTATCATATCAAATTTTCTTTAATTTATTACTTTTGTTCAAAGAAATCTGACCTTGTTACTTTTTTTATATTATGTTTTTAAAAAAAGCTTTATTTCTTTTAATTCGACTGAGGCCAAAAAAAGTTAAACCAGCCCTGTAGTTTAGAGTGTGGTATAGCTTCATTTAATCATCAAGAATTGTCCCATCTAAGGAAAACGACAATTTGGCGTTCCAGGTGAAAAATTCTATATTTAACTTCAGAATAGAAAACATTATAGACTCCCATGAGAAACTAATGACAAGTTTTGTTACGTGTTATTATATATACTAACAAGAATACTACATTAGTTTTGAGTCTAGATATACCAGCTTTGACTTGATAATTATGTCATTGATGAGCTTTTTTCTGTGTTTTACTTATTAGAGGAAGTGTAACAAGTTTGAAAATAGAAGAGATGTCGCGTTTATAAGCAGGTGTGATATCTGTATAGACACGAGCATTCACACTATTCCATCCTTATTCTCATATTCACATTAAAACCATTAATTTTTTATCACTTTCAATTAAATAATATTTTTTTATATCGTTATCATTATTTTTTCTTCTTTCATTCACTGACAATCATTTTAAAAAATATTAAAAAATTCATGAGGGTTGTAAGGAAATACGATACAACCCCATAATTTTTCTCTCAGAACCACTTACAACTAGGGTTGAGCACATTACGGGCCGACTCGAAAAACTGGACCAAAAAACGGAAGACCGGACTGACCTAACCCATTCTACATACATGTGGTCCGGTCCTCGGTTCTAAGTTTTAAGTTATTTTGGTCCTTGGTCCGGAGGCCAGTCCGGGCCCGATGAAAACCCGTATTACCCGAAAATACTAATTAGTTATATATAAGAAAATCTCTAAATACTTAATACATAAGAATATGGGTTGTGAGGTGAAATAGCTAATGACAGTAATTGGCTTTTTCAAAAAGTGATTTCTTTTCATTCTCTTTTTGTTGTTGTTGCTTAGTTATCTTTTCATCATTGTCGCTAAAATCAAGGTGTTTATCTTATCTTAAAAATTCCTATCGATACAACTTTTGTTATTAACCTCTATGATTTGGTTTTTTATATACTAGATTAAATTATATTATCATGACTCATGAGATATATGCATTGAACATAGATATATTACATTGAAGTAGATTATGAGCACCAATTGAGAACCAATCTTGATGTCATTAATTTCATTATTAAGTGTTTAATAATTTTAGCAACATAATTCTATTTTGGGTCAGCCCGACCCAACTTAGAACCGACCCGTTAGGACCGAAACCGGACAGGACCAACCCATCTTTATATGGTCCGGTTCTCGGTCCTTAAATCTCATACATTTCGGTCCTCGGTTTGAGCCGGTTTAAGTCGGTCCGGTCCAGGTTTACCCCATTGCACACCCCTACTTACAATCATCACTCATTATATAGGACATACCCTCACATAAAAATAATAACTTACTATGAATGCTCTAAAGTGTTTAAACGGCTTATCAGTTTTACATTTACATTGTAACATCTCGTATTTCACGATGTGTATTTTTATAATAATAAGAATAATAATAATAATAATAATAATAATAATAATAATAATAATAAAAATAATAATAATAATAATAATAATAATAATAATAATAATAATGTTAATGGTGATAATAATCTTAATAATAATGATCATAATAATAATAATAATAATAATAATAATAATAATAATAATAATAATAATAATAATAATAATAATAAGTCCAGGGGTTGGTTATGCAATTTTTGAAACTTACAAGTTAAGTTTTGGGCATAAAATAAAATAAAACAAACTTCAAGGACTGAACTTGCAAATAACCCAAACCACCCCCCTTTCCCTTTCCCGATCGTTTCTCCGGCCACCGGACCGGCGGCCTCCGGCGAGGCCAAAAACACCGATTCTACACGGTTTTAAACAAATCAAACGGTCCCGACACCCTCACATGCAGGATTCGAACTCAAACCCCACAACAATTTGAAATATTCGATCTGAAAGTGCGATCTAACAACCACGTGATTGTCGGCAACTTTTACAGGCCTGAAATCGCACTAAACCCGATAATAATTAAATTAACTTCACATAAACAAACATATATCCATCTCCAATCGATTACAACTTCCATTTACATCTGAAACGAATCCAAACACCCTATTCGATCCTCCCTCGGTCGCGGACCTGCATCTTGGTCGAACACCAACTTCGGAGCTGTATGCACTTAAATTTATTGAGGGCTTTCACTTATCATCGTCTTTGAAAGAGATCTGCAGAGTTAATTCAAGTATTAACAACATTCGCACCACAAAATAATTCCCACTCTGCCGCGTCTGTTCTTCGTTATGTTCGTCCTCCATCCAACACCAAATTGGGTAATTAAACCTACCTACGTGCTCGTTTTTACATGAGGATCAATAGCCCCAACGTTGATTTGATTAACAACAATGAATTGATGTTTAATTTGAGTTTGAACATTCTAGGGTTCAAACGAAATTGGGGAATTGAGGTATATTTGTTTTTGTGTGTATATAATCTATGAGAACCAAGATAAACCGTGGCTTAGGCCTTCGGTTCACTGGTTACCCGCTTGCTTGCTAACCGAGATGTCCCGGGTTCGAACCCGGGCACCCCCATTTATTTTTTTAAATGGTTTTTCAGCCTTAAATAAACTATAGAAAATTCCTAATAAATATAAAAAATAATTTTTGTAAACTTTAAATATCTTTAAAAACATTAAATTATTTTCTGAAATTTATTTTAAAATTTCTTTATTTATTTAGTTATTTATTTTGTTTCATTAGTTCATTTCTTTATATAAAATAGATGTAAGTAATGTTTATTTTGTTAAAAACCTTACATGTTCAAGAAGACAATTAGATTGTTTTCCTATTTTAACTCATTAATGATCGTTGTTTCAAATAATAAATAATAAATCTTTTGTTTCAAATATTACTCTCTAAAAACATAATTATTATGTTCATTTAACTTGTATGTATAAATAGGTTTCTTTTAAAATAATTAATCGGTTATTGGACTTGAAGCAATAAATCTTTATAATATTAACGGACACTATATTAATCAAAGATTATCATGATAATCGTAGAGATTATTTATATTTTAATTACGCAAAGTATTTAAGAATATTATTTCTTACATTTTAAACTAATGGTTTAGATTAATAATTTGTTATTAGTCAATACGTTATTAAATACTTATAAAGATTTATTTATGCTTAACTTCATTTCTAAAATTTAATTACTTGACAAATCCCTTTAAAATCTATCAAAACCCTAATTAAGAAATAGAACGTTGATCTTATTATTAACCTTAAACTCGTAATATATGTTTAGGTGCCATGTAAAGGAATACATTGGATTATCTTTTGATCTTTAATATCATCTTTAATGCATATATCAAAGTGAGTTTTCCTTGCCCCCTTTTACTTTATTTCACACCATTTTGGGGTGAAACATGATACTTATACATTACACACTTATAAACGTTTGAGACTTGTAAAGCACTTGCAATTCATCTTTATATCTTGTCATGGTTATTTGTATGTTGTAAGTGATTATATGAGATACATAGTTTGTTACAATCATTAACTATTGCTAGCCTGGCGACGTCTTAGATCTTTGGGCCTGACAAGCCTATTTGGTGCTAAAGTCGATGTATTGCCGACTCCTAGGAGCCGTATGCTTGTGCACTAGGGAACCAAATACACTTAGCCAATCTTATATACTTGTAATCAAGTCGAGGTTTGATTGTGAAGATATGTTCTATAACCTTACTAGCTTATAACCTATGACATGAATTGCTACTTATAATCTTTTTCATATTATGTATGAAAACCTTGGAAACTCACCAACTATTTTTAGTTGACCTTTTATTTTTATCATGTTTCAGGTAACCCCCGAGTTTAGAGTGATCTTTTGAAGCTTGCAATAAAACTAGGATGTGGACCTAGTTAAATAAATGAAATGTTATGTTATGTTTGATATTTGCTTGAATGTATTTCGTGATTGAGACTTATGTTGTAATTCCTGTTGAAACTATTAATTTGAATATTTACATTTAAACATAGCGTTATGTGGCTGTGAACAATCGTATTACTCACGCCTCGACGATTCCGCCGTCTAGGTTGGGGTGTGACATACATCAACAACTATTAGTATCACGGTTCCTTAAGGTAAATAAATATTTTTAGAACAAAAAGAATCCCAGTTTTATAATTAGCAGGGCAGCCCTGAGGGGGGCGAGATGGATGACTACCTAAGGTTCGATCTCTTTGAGGGCGCGAAATTTTTAATTTTTAATTTTATATATGTATGCAACAAGAATTCAATTATTTAACCTATTATGCCACGGGGTTCATTAACATTTTATTTAGTTTAATCCATTAACATTTATCCAATTTAAACTCATTCCAAAATGTTAGAAGAGCCTCAACATTCACTTAAGTGAGTAAATTCGAGTATTTTACAACAATATTTTTGTTTATAGGCATAACAATTATTATCATATTAGAATTTTTTTCACATACTCGTTATAGACTTTATATCATATAAGCCCACTCACCTAGTGCCTAAATTTTTTTTAGCATTCTCAAGGACAAACCCTATGACTCTGCTTTGTACTTTAAATGGATGAGCGAGCCCTCTACTATCATTATTAGATATTGTGTATTTGTTGTTTAGTTAACATGTTATCTAAATATCATATAAATAAAAATTATTTCATTAATATATTTTAATTCAAGTATAGTTGTTAACTAATGTTTGGAGCCTCTATTGCACTAACTTAAGAAAAATTGTGCTTGACTCCTGTTAAAAACTTGAAGCCCTATGGATTTAAAGTCCTTTTTAATTAGCTTATAATGATATTTAAAAAATAGTTTATAATGTATGTAGAGCACCACTTCTATTCATGACATAATGTTTGAAGCCCCCAAAATACTACTACGTACAATCTTATTAGTAAGCATATATAAAGTGGTAATAATGGCGATTTATGAAAGTCAATAGATAACCAAAACGTTTTAATTAGTTTTTGATTTTTTTTATTTATGGTATTTTCATGAATATATACCTTTACCACATACTCATTGTATAAATAAAGAATCCAAAGTCGTTTTTTGCTGTGCTTCTTTTTAACTTTCATGTTGATGGAGAAAGACCTACAATGTCGTTTTGGGTGTTGTAATAGGTGTATGGATGTGGGTTTTCCATATCTATTGTTTTTAAATTGAATATACATATAAATATATTTATATTTATGTTATAATAAACAAATAAAAGAGCAATTTGTGAGGGTAAAACGGGAAACAGATGTGTAAGCTAGCAAGAGCCGTACGTTGTGTCTGACCGACACAATCGGCAACGAGAAACAGCTTTCATCAGATGGTAACCTACACGTGTAAGCCCATGCGTTGCCTATAAACGCATTGTTGGATACCATGAAAATCGACGTAGGACTAATCCTAACAGTCTGTAATTATTTTAACTAGAGATGATTACGGTGCGGTTCACTGTGGTTAAGGTTACTATTAAAACCGAAACTGACGGTATGGTTAATTGCATTCTTATAAATGAAATCGAAACCGCTACTGTGCTTAACCACACTTCGGTTAGCCGTTGGTTATGGATCGGTTAGGGTTAATAAGGTTGATTAACCAATATATTAACATATGCTTTTTTATCAAAATGTCAACTAATTAATTTTTATTAGGTCAAGTTTAGACCAATTTAAATAAGAACGTGCACAATACGGTATGATTTTAAGCTTTTATTAAAACTGAACGAAGTAGGGATGTGCATGGTGTAAGATATTGAAATATATGTATAAATAGCAAACAATTAGTTTTGTTTTGATTGTTTACATTTATATATATGTTTCTTTTTAGATGTAATTAATTACATACGTACATGTTATTTTGTGTTATAGTTAATAAATTTTTTAAGATATATGTTAATGGCAGAGGAGTTATATTTATATTATTTAAAGAAAAAGTTAATATGTATTGGTGTGGTTCGGTTAATACGGTTAATTCGTACATCAAAACGAAATGAACCGCAATGTGCGGTTAATCGCTAATGCCTTAACTGAACCATCGGTTAATTTTTCGGTTCGGTTAATTATGTTCGGTTAAGTCGGTTAATTCGGTTATGGTTTGGTTAAGTCGGTTATTTGCTCACCCTTATTTTGAATTGCAAATGTACGACCCTGCTTTGGATGATAGGTATTGTATTAATCAGGCCCCCTTCTCCGTTTCCCGGTCAGGGTGCCCCCTTCTCCGTTTCCCGGTCAGGGTGCACCACAACCCCTTAGGAAAAACCCACAACTAAATAAACAACGTGGCTTAACTCTGAACATTTTTGCTGAGAACGAGACTTCAATCTTAGGCAATGGCAGCTGTAGTAGAATTAACATGTTTAACTTTGGAATAATGAATATATTATTTTGTTTAGAACGTCATCACCTAAACCTCACCTATAAGATAAATACGTATTGTGTGAAATTCGTCATCTGAGTAATCTGTTAATGTCATTGGTCATTTGATTTAATGGTATGGAGAATGGAGGATAGAACTCCGATCCTTTTTGGTCATGTGTTCATCACGACCTTAGAGGTTTTTAACAAATTTATGGGTTTCCTTCAAAGTTAGATGTAACATAATGGTGTGTCTAATGTTTGAGTTGTCGTCGAGGGACATACCAAATAATCGACTTTACATGTTAAAAAAGAAGTAATACGTTAACATCTGGTATGTCTAGAATGACAATTTGTCATCTCTATAATTTAATTTAAATATTACTAATTATCAACTTATTGTTGCATTAATTGTTGTATCATGTACATAAAGTTTAATTTTCTTTTAATTGTTTTATCTTTAACATCTTTCACAATTTAACCTCAATAGATTTTTTACTTTCAACTTTAATCCCCTATACTTTTCATCTTTTACAACCTTTTCGATTTACGGTCTAAATTTAGAGAGTTAACTCGTCGTAACATGTGCATGTGGTTTAATATTGTTACGCTTATTTTTTCCTCTTTAACATCCTCGTTGTAATGTGCGGGTCCTAGATCGCCTTAGTTATTGTTTTAATGTTTTTTGTTTCATGTGCGTTGTTGAACGTTTTTACGTCTACTTTCCTTTGGTTTTATTTCTTTTGTTTTTATTTCGTTTTCTAATTCAAGCTTTGACTGTTGATGGTGTGAAATTGGAGCTACGTGACACAATTTGTGCTCTCACACAACGCAATGAACGTAATACTAGTTTTAACTAAGAAAATATTTCTTGAAGTTATTCGTCATTTTTCAAAAACCTTAAATAGTTATGTCACATAATCCATATTTATCATTATTTCAATTAAATAATACATCTTTATTTATGAATATGCTTACTTATATTATGAAAAGTATCCGGGATATTTAATACTTAACTTTGTCTTTTTTTCCTGATGGGTATGAAAAATCTTCTTATTCGAAGTTTTGATCTTTTCCACTTAAATATCTTATGACCCTATCACTATTACTTTATTATATTATTTTCTTATTATTACTATTAGAGTTATGTGCTTTTTTATCTCCATGTTATCATAATAATTATTATTTGATTTCAAATATATAAATTTTGCCATTGGAATTTAAAGATTTCATTAAAATTGATATTTGAATTTATTTTCTTACATCTAATTAACACCATCAACTTTTTTGTTTACTTTTTAATACCAGGGGTATTTTAGTTAAAATAATTACAAATTAAAGAACCATGTCAAAATGAAGGGCTATATACATTCGGTGTCTATTGGTAATCATAATTATATTTGGCTTTATTTTAGTATTTTGTTTTTTTTCTTGTTAGTATCTTTTGGTTTAGTAGTAGTAGTATTACTTTTGTTTGTTTTGTTACATCACATAATACTTAGTTTAAATTTTAGTTATGGTTACAATGATTGACGTTTATGATTATTATTCATATACTGTTAATGTAATATTATTTATTTTCATTTACTTTTGAAAATTTGTTTTTTGTGGTTGTGCTTTAAACGCTTGGTGACATATAGCTTTTTTTTGGTGGTGTATGCTTCGTAAAGTTAGAAAGATGTCCTATTTAATGAAACATTTGAATTTAAATGACAATTTTAGTAAAATACTTATATTTAAATGACAAAATTTAACCTTTTAATACAAATGATAATTTAGTGAAACCATAGGGATGAAAAAATAATAAACTATCATCATTGTCGTCACCGTCATCGTCATCTTCGTCATCCTCATCTTCGTCATCCTCATCCCCATCCTCATCGTTGTTGTAATGCCCCTGATACTGGGAAGCCCCACAGTTAGTCATTCACAGTAAAACAAGGACTTAAAATATTTATTTAGATAAACATTTGCAGCGGAAAAGTACATCAAGTTTCAATCCATTACAACATAATTCATATAATACATTAACGTTGTCTTTAAAATATCAAATAATCTTTAAGAGTTTGTTTAACAATCTTCTGAATCAGGGATGCCAGTCTTCGGTTTCCAAGAAGCTCTACATCCATGCTTACATCCACTCAAGTCTGACAGCTCACCTGTAAACTAATATGCATAAAAAGTCAGTTTCGCTGAGTGAGTTCTAGGCGTAATTTATCAAGTAACTTTTAGTAAGATATGTTAACTTTATCCTTCGAAAGTAATCATCACATTACAAAAACATTAGTATACACAAATTATTGTTTTATCAATGCTTTGTCGTTAAGACTTATGTTTAATTATTAACTATTACTCTTCTTTATCCGTCAATTCCCAGTCACTATCGGTGCCTATGATAAACACAAGACTTTACCGACATGCTAATCCAGGCCTTACTGTCATACCATACATGCCATTATTGTCATGCTAATCCAGGTCTTACTGACCTGCCTGTTCGGCCTTTACTTTACTAACATGCCAATCCAGGCCTTACTGTCATGAGAGCATAACGAATGCAACCCTCATCTGTCATTTGCTTGCAAAGCTTTACTTTACAAAGGTACACGTTATGGCCCAATAACATTTCTTTAAATTTCACTTACATCTTTAGTTATACATATACTTATACATGATAGGAAATAACTCTTAGTCTATACATTCACATTTCATCAGCAATGGAAAAATAAACCATATAACCGACCCTCCGCGGGACAGCGGGGCTTCAGGGGCGGCAACCCCTGATAGCGGGGTTCTAGGGGCAGCAGCCCCTAGTGGGGTCCAAGAACTTCATATTACATATTTTGTTATAGGAAAATTTATTTTCTTGTTAAAACTTCTTGAAATCTTTGCCTTAAAAATCTTAGGTTTACTATGCATGATAGCCCCAAACCCCTGATAGCGGGGTTCTAGGGGCAGCAGTCCCTAGTGGGGTCCAAGAACTTTATATTACATATTTGTTATAGGAAAATTTATTTTCTTGTTAAAACTTCTTGAAATCTTTGCCTTAAAAATCTTAGGTTTACTATGCATAATAGCCCCAAAACAGAGAAAAACTTGTAAATAAGGGGCTCTAGAACTCACCTGATTTGTCGAATATCTATAAGCGTTATCCATTTGAAGTCTTAACAAGTGCCACCATCATTATCAAAACACCCTCATATTTACCATAAGAGCCTCACTATCACGAAACCACTTTTACCATTGTATTCTAAAGCTATCATCACCATTATAATGTCATGAAACCATCACCATCTAGAACTTCTATAACCATCATTATTATCATAGTCACGCCACCATCCCATGTTACCATATCATCAATAGATTACACTCACCACACTTATCATAAGCCACCATAGTTATTATCATAACATCATCATCACCTTGAGTAACTAACCCTCATAATCCCAAGATTGCCTTCATGCCATATCATAATTGTCATATTATTACATGTTATCATCTACTCGTCCCCCATTACATTTGTAATACTGCCATTATCAACTTCCAAGGACCGTTATACTCATTATGGAACTGTCGTTATCATATAACCATCATCATCATCATAGAACCTTCATCATCATCCAAGAACCAACATCATCATACCATCATCATCATAGCATCATCAATAACAATCAAGTATCCCCATCATCCTAAAATCTTCTTTATGTCTAATCATGTATAAACCATCATCACTATCATCATAATCTAACATCATCAATATCATCTAAACAGCAACATCATCCTAATATAACATCACCAACATCATTCATGCATCATCACTACATTTTGAACATCCACATCATACCGAAACCTTGCGAAACTCAGGTTTGAGAATGGTCAAGACCACCACAGCAGGGTACCGAGACCAGCTACTAACCAGTTGGTTCAACCACAACCCGAGCAGCAGCACCGCGACGACCCATCCTTGCTGTCCTCTAAGCTACTGTGACGAGCTGTGCTCGAACCGTGAGGTTTCAAGCTCCATCATCATCATTATCGTACGCTGCATGATATGATAATAAATATACATGTTTAAAATATATATTTCTTTGCATTCTATGTAATTTTTGATTCAAAATTCATAATTTAGACACTTATTTGTGTTTTATTTGAATTTTGTAGCTATTGGATGAAGCTTGGTGATTTTTTAAGAAGAAAGTACAAGATTTGAAGAGGTTCAAGAGAAAAATGCTTCTGATATGACCATATTGAAGCTGAATATGGCTGTATAAGCTGTCAAATTTCAAATAGCCCATTTTTGATGCTGAATATGGTCATATCACTTCAGATATGGCCATATTCGGGCAGAAAACGGGTTTATAACCCTAGCACACCTCATTTCCAAAAAAAAACTTTCATTTCTTTCAAAACCCTAGCCTCCCTCAAACCCTTAGGTGTCTTTGAGCATTTCTCAAGAGTTTTTGGAAGATTTGAAGGCCAAGATTGAAGATTTCACACTTTCAAGAAGGTTCTAACATCATCCACCCATTTCCACTCAAAATTGGTTTGAATTCCTCTAGATCTACTATGAGTTTTTCCATGTTCTTGAGTTTGGGTATGTCTTTTGTAAGCCTCATGGGATAAACTCTTATTATCACTTGGATTAGATGAAACTTAGCACGATTTAACAACTTGTATATGATTCTTGGTGATGTTTATGTTGATGCTATGATGAAACTTGATTATTCTTCAATGATTGTGTGTGTTTGTTCTATTTTGATGTAATGTTCAACCTTGTGGGTGTTATAAGCATGTTATGTTAGAAAACTTCATGTTCTTACAAGACTTATACATATAATTGCATCTTTTGTATGTAATGTTGTGACATTTGACTAGGAATGGTGAATGAAGGTTGAAGATTTAGTAGAATTGGTTAAATGTGCATCCTTATGCTTATGTTTGAGAAAACCATGGTGTATGTCATAAATCTCTCTTGTCATTGGTTATGAATTATTTTGTAATCATGGTATGAAGTTTATGAGTTGAAGAGTAATTGTAGTTTTGTCTATTTTTTCCAAGTTGAGGTGGTTATCATGTGTTTATCGTGTTAACTTTCCAAAGATTTATGGAATTAGGTAACCCTAACGGGAGTCAACTTCATCTTTAACATCAACATAATTATATCATTAGTTTTTCATGGCATAACTCTAGGTGACTATTGTGTGTTTATCGTTCTAGCTTTCCGAATGGTTATATGTCTAGATATCCTTGACGGGGGTTTAGGCTACTTCCATGTTTCATGTGTAAAAAATGGTCTCATCTCGAGTTTGTGCTAGTTGTTAATTCTATACTAAGTGGAATCAAAGTCCAAGTGGTATCTTTAATTGATTGTGTATCTTCATCTTTACTTTCTTAATTTACTAGTTTAATTTGCTAATCGTTTTAGTTAACTATAATACTCACAAATCCAAACTCAATTGATCGGTTAAATAGTGATGATGATTTAGTATTGGGAGCCATTGTGTCCACGGATGATACTTGGTTCTTACCTAAAACTAAACTATTATGCGATAGGTGCACTTGCCTATTATGCGTAGTTGGTTTAAGAGTGATAATCGTTTCTTAAATTAAAACTCAAATTGTGTGAAAAATTCTTATTTAAAATATATATACTTTACACACATCAAGTTTTTAACGCCTTTACCGGGGACACGGTGATTTCAAGAATTATCAAAGTTGCTACTTTAACCAATTGTGCATATTTTTTTGCATTTTTACATCTTATAGCCACTGTTTATCTTTTGTCCCTTTTTACGGTGCTCAATATTGTGTTGTGTTATCAGGAAGCTTATGTCCACATCTTCACCTGTCAAGGATCTGATTGAACTATCACACCCTCAATTTCCACAAACGGGGTTTTACCGTTAGGCGTGTGACAAACCAGGATCTCAGACACGGTCATATCAAATGACACTAAATAAATTTAAAAATAAACATTGACTTCAATCATAGTAAAGCATAAACGAAATAAACATCAGTGCGGAAGCGTAATATGAAATGTAACCAATACTGAAAGTCTCAAAGTACTATGTCAAAACAAATGTTCGATGCAAAATAAGTGAATTTGATGAATGCATGTCCTGAGTGCGTTCTTGAATCGTGCATCATGAGCTTAAGCGTTCTTGTGACCTGAGAAAACATGCTAAAGTGTGTCAACATAAAGTTGGTGAGTTCACAGGTTTAATCATAGATAAAAATGCTTGTAACTGTTCGAATGGTTAAGTAATTAAAGCACATCGATAGGTAGCTAGCCTATAAACAAGTTACTTACCGTTTCAAACCGAAGCTGACTGTTTGTATGTTTGTTGCCTATAAACAAGTTACATTCTTTAAGAATATGGGTTGCCTCGGTCAATTTACCATCAACTAGTCTACAGTGTAACTAGGTTCCATTTCAGTTAGAGTTACATTTAGGAGTTTGCTAAACTTGGTAGAGATAAAGCTCCTATCAGCACCGGTATCGAATAATACAGAAGCAAAACAGTCGTTCAGAGGGAACGTACCTGTAACCACATTTTGATTATTCCTTGCCTCGCCAGACCCAATCACGAAAGCTCGACCTTTTTGCGCCATTCCTATTGTTGTTATTTCCATTATTGCCCCTGTTCCCATTCTTCAGTTATAGGCAATCCTTCCTGTAATGACCCTCTTACCACACTCATAACAGCCTCTAGTCACTTCGCCCTGTCATTGTTGCTGAGGTTGTTGCTTGGTCATCAGTTCACCCTTGCAGTCTTTAGCAGCATGACCCATCTTTCCACACCTTTGACAATGGAATCGATCATACTGGCCATGATGGTGAAAGTTGCACTTGTTGCACTTCGGATACTTGCCAGCATAGTTTCTCGATCCCTGACCATTGTTGTTATTGTTATTCTAATTATTTTTTGAACCTTCTGGAGGAATCAAACTTTCTGGCCTAGTTGGTTGTTGTTGGAGTTTGAGGACTTGTTAGTAGTACCATCCCACTTTCGCTTATTATTAGATGAGCCAGATGCAGCGCCACGTTTAGGTAAAGTACCCTGTGCCACTACCTGATCAGTGAGCTTGTGAGCTAGTCGGATAGCCTGCTGAATAGTGACAGGATCAGCAGCAATAACACTAGCTTGGATTTGAGGAGCTAGACCATCAATGTACTTCTCAATCCGTTTGTAGGCCGGGGTCACCTTTTGAGGACATAAAGCAGCCAACTCGGGTGAACGAGTCGTGTATTCCTCAATCTCAGAGCCAACCATTTAAGATTCCAGAATTCTCCTTCCAGCTTTTGGACTTCATTCGTTGGGTAGTACTCCTCCTTCATCAATATCTTGAAATCATCCCATGGCAAACCATTAGCAGCATCAAGTCCTAAGGTTTGGATTCCACCACGTCAAAGCTGGTCCTTCCAGTGTGCCGGAGGCATACTTGACATGACTTCCAACAGGACAGTTGCACATGGCGAAAACCGAATCGAGTTTCTCCAGCCAGCGAAGTAATGTGACAGCACCCTCAGAACCACTGAAAGAGTGAGGCTTACAATCCATAAACATCTTGAAGGTACAGACTGTTGGACCTGAATTAAAAGTACATATAAATGTTTAAGAATCCATATATGTTATCGTAGGGAAAACTAATGTGTCTGTTGATTCTAGGTTACCTCCTTGATTCAGATTCTGGTTGTTTTGGTTCTGATTGCGGGTCTGTTCATAGGCTGCAAATGCGTCAGTAACACGCTCATTGATGATAGCATCCAACTCAGTTTGAGTCATGTTGATGTTTCCTCGTCCACTCGGGCGTCCAGGTCTTCTTCCAGACATGATTCTTCAATTCACAATACAAAACAGTCACTAATCGAATAATAATTATTGATAAAAATAAATTGTAGGAAATATAACGTATTTAAATTAATCAATCATAATTCAATATATCTATGTGTTGGATGGAAAATAATCTGGCAATCTGAGTTAAAATATTTCCCTTTGAAGCTCTAAGTGTCTACATATCTAAGTCCGATTCTCTAATAGACTTTGAATCCCTTGGTTGTCCCACATTTACTGTTCAGACTAGTGAAGAAGATAGGATATGTTGGAAGTAGAAACAAGTATGAAAGAGTGGTAAGGGTAAGGTGTGTTATCCTTTTTGTTTGTCGTCGTTAGGTTAGTCGTGCATGTTAGTAAAGTGTTTCGTGTTCCGAAGTGGTAATGTTAGGTTCAATTCGTCGTTGCTTCAACTCCGGGAGTGAAGAAACAGATGTAGATGTCGGAAGCAAGCGAGCAGGACTCTCCGCCCCTCTGTTAGTCGAAGATGATACATGTGACACGGATAGTGCGGGTAATGTTATGATTGTTCAGTAATGTAATGTTAGCATGCCGGGGGAATGTTCGTACTACAATTATAATCATGTAAGAGTGTCTATGTAATACTAGTGTTATGTCTAAGGCTATAGTCTAGATGCAAATGCAATCCTAGTTCTCTATAACCAGTGGCTCTGATACCAATCTGTCACACCCTCAATTTCCACAAACGGGGTTTTACCGTTAGGCGTGTGACAAACCAGGATCTCAGACACGCTCATATCAAACGACACTAAATGAATTTAAAAATAAACATTTGACTTCAATCGGAGTAAAGCATAAATGAAATAAACATCAGTGCGGAAGCGTAATATGAAATGTAACCAATACTGAAAGTCTCAAAGTACTATGTCAAAACAAATGTTCGATGCAACATACGTGAATTTGATGAATGCATGTCCTGAGTGCGTTCCTGAATCGTGCATCATGAGCTTAAGCGTTCCTATGACCTGAGAAAACACGCTAAAGTGTGTCAACATAAAGTTGGTGAGTTCATGGGTTTAATCACAAATAAAAATGTTTGTAACTATTCGACTGGTAAAGTAAATTAAGCATATCGATAGGTAGCTAGCCTATAAACAAGTTACTTAGCGTTTCAAACTGAAGCTGACTGTTTGTATGTTTGTTGCCTTCCCGTCACGTCTAACCCAGAAAGTGACAAATGTTAGGTCAATAATGCACCCATTTGACCTCCAATCAAGCTAGCGCGACAAGCCCGGGCGGGGTTTGTCAAACCCAGTAGTACTACTCAGAATTACCTCGCTACACATTACTAACGGTTCGAGGATGTAAGGACTTTTAAGTATGTTTGCACTAATGTAACAGGCAATAAACAATAATACTAAAACCATTTTGTAAAATACGTTTGCATGTTTTCTCCCCTAAAAAGGAAAGAAAGTAAAATAGGGGCCGTGAAGACTCACCTTGAATGCTCAGTAACGAATAAACAATAGTACAAAGAACAGTGTTCCGATTAACCGAACAGGATGTGGAGAAGAGAGGATTTCACCGGTGCTGCCCTGCTCCCTAGCTGCGACTGTCGAATGATATAAGTGGATGTCGGTCACGACGATCAACAGGATTAATGAGGTTGCGGTATAACGATGATGGTGTTCGATGATGGATTCGTAATGGTTCACGGCTGCTGGTGGGAGTAACCGTTGGAGGATTGCGCAAGGCTGCCGTCAACAATGGTGATGAGAGGAAAGATGTAGGGTTTGTGAGAATGAAGACCAAATGCTGGAAGTATGGGACGTCACATGAACCCTATTCAAACCCGGAGAAATTACTTAAGAAAAGAAACTTAAGGGCAAAATCTCTACAAATAGCTAGGGAAATCGATAGTGAAGCTACTCGTGTACAAATTACTGAGGAAACCGACACTGAATAAGAAGACAATTCCGAGGACACAAACTCGAAATACATGGGGAATCGAAACAATGAACAGAGAACCATCTATGATTATGCAAGACCATCATTGGGTGGCTTGGCATCGAGCATTGTCAGACCGGCGGTTGAAGTCAACAACTTTGAGATTCGACCACAAATGATTCAAATGATTCGAAACAATGTTCAATTCTATGGTTTATCGGATGAAAACCCGAATGCTCATGTAGCAAATTTTTGGAAATTTGTGATATGTTCAAGACGAACGGGTTGTCTGATGATGCAAGCAAACTTAGGCTTTTCCCATTCTCCCTTCGTGATCGAGCAAAGGCTTGGTTAAACTCACTTCCTGCTGGTTCTATAACCACTTGGGAAGATCTTGCTTAAAAATTTTTATTTAGATATTTTCCACCATCTAAAACTACAAGATTGAGGAATAATATCACTTCTTTTATGCAGGATGAAGGGGAATCTCTTTATGAAGCTTGGGAACGATATAAGGAGATGATAAGGAAATGTCCACATCATGGGTTGGATGAATGGATGCAAGTTACTACCTTTTACAACGGGTTGTATCCTCAAGATCACCAAATAGTCGATGCTACAGCTGGAGGGTCTTTAGCTATGAAAACCCTACGGAGGGGCATGCCATACTTGAACAATTGGCAATGAACACTTATCAAGGGCCATCTTCACGAAGTAGACCATCAAGACAAGGGGTTCACCATGTAGATGACTACACATCTCTAGCTGCACAAATGGAAACAATGGCTAAAAAAATTGATCAAATGCAATTAAACCAAGTGCAAACAAGTTGTCACTTGTGTGGTGGTGCGCATATGAGTTCCGATTGTCAACATGGAGTTGTCTACAATGTGATGAACAAATGGATTTCGTGAGTAACCAATATTGACCTCAAAACAATCCTTACAGTAACACTTATAACCTAGGTTGGAAGAATCATCCCAATTTTAGTTGGAAGGCAAGTGGAAGCAACCAACCTCCGGGTTTTCAACAAAGACCACCCTTTCAACAAAACCAACAATCATTTCAACCACAACACCAAAATCACTCTCGACCTCAAAAACAAAATCAATACCAAAATCAAGGTTCAAGTAGTGGTTCATAACCCGAGAAAAGATCAAATTTGGAAGAGATCATGGCACAATTCTTGTCCACTGTCGAATCCCGTCATCAAAAATCTAAAGCTCGTCATGATCAAGCCGAAATTCGACAACAACAATTTTCGGATGAATTAAGAAGTCAAGGTTCGACGATTCGGGGTATTGATAACCAAATGGGTCAAATGGCTAGTTTGCTAGCCGAGAGGGAGAAGGGTAAACTCCCAAGTAACACCAAACCAAATCCACGGGGAGATTGTAAAGCAATTACTTTAAGGAGTGGTAAAACCACTAAAGAGATTGAGACGACTTCCACATCTTAGCTGGTGGTTGAAGAGGTAGAAGTTGAGGTTCAAGACGAGGTGCCCAACACTAGGCGAGGCCCAGAAAGTACAACACAAGTCAAAGAGCCATTGAAAGTGTACAAGCCCACAATCCCATACACGGGACATTTGAAGAAAGAAAAGATGGACCAACAATATGGTAAATTTCTTGACCTATTTAAACAATTACATATAAACTTACCGTTTATCGAAGCTTTGTCACAGATGTCCAAGTATGCCAAATTTCTCAAAGATCTTCTAACAAATAAACAGTAGCTTGAGGAACTTTCACATGTGGTTCTAAATGAAGAATGCTCGGTGGTGCTTCAAAGTAAGCTACCACAGAAAATGAAAGACCCGGGAAGTTTCACACTTCCTTGCTTAATTGGTAGTTTGACGGTGAATAATGCTCTAGCTGACCTAGGTGCTAGTATCAACTTGATGCCATATTCCATGTTTGAAAGGCTAGACCTAGGGGAACCACAACCAACACGTATGAGATTCAACTTGTTGATCGCTCGGTGAAATATCTGAGAGGTATAGTTGAGAATATGTTGGTGAGAATTGGTAAGTTTATGTTTCCTGTGGATTTTGTAATCCTTGTATGGATGAAGACAAGAACGTACCTCTCATTCTTGGCCGCCCCTTTTTAGCTACATCTAGAGCCTTAGTAGATGTGATTGAAGGTAAATTGACCCTTCGCGTGGATGAAGAAGGGGTGGTTTTTAAGATAAAGGATTCCATGCAACATTCTCAAATCCATGATGATACACTTTATTTTATTGATACTATTGATTGTCATGTGGATGATTGTGTGCAGGAAATGTTTGAACATGATGTTTTGGAAACACAGTTATTTGATAATGAAGAGCTTGATACCGATCAAGCTAACCAGATTTATGGCAAGATAACTCGTATATCAGTGGATGAACCATCCCCGATGTAGAAGTTCATGAAGTTCTTGAAGTGGTTGATCGAGAGAAGGAACCAAAAGCAAAGTCATCAATTGAAGAACCACCATCATTGGAACTCAAGGAGCTACCTGCTCATCTTGAGTATGCTTATCTTGATGATGATTCCAAATTACCAGTTATTATTGCTTCTGGTTTGACAGGTGATGAAAAAGTCAAACTTTTAGACGTCTTAAAGATGCACAAGAAAGCTATGGCTTGGAAGATTATGGATATAAAAGGAATAAATTCATCCTTTTGTACCCATAAAATTTTAATGGAAGATGATAACAAGCCAGTTGTCCAACATCAACGTTGCCTTAACCCTGATATACAAGAAGTGGTTAAAAAGGAAGTAATCAAACTGCTTGATGTAGGTTTGATTTACCCAATCTTAGATTCCGCATGGGTGAGTCCGGTATAAGTGGTACTAAAGAAAGGAGGTATGACGGTGGTGACCAATGAAAAGAATGAATTGATACCCACAAGGACCATCACAGGTTGGAGGGTTTGCATTGATTATCGCAAACTTAACGATGCAACGAGAAAGGACCATTTCCCTCTCCTTTTTATTAATCAAATGTTAGAAAGGTTATCTGGGAATATGTTTTATTGCTTTCTTGATGGTTTTTCAGGTTACTTCCAAATCCCGATTGCACTGGATGATCAAGAGAAGACCACGTTCACATGTCCTTATGGCACCTTTGCTTATCGGCGAATGCCATTTGGACTGTGTAATGCTCCAGCCACATTTCAAAGGTTTATGGTGGCCATATTTCACGATATGATCGAAGACTCCATGGAAGTGTTCATGGATGACTTCTTAGTTTTTGGATGCTCTTCTGATCATTGTTTAAGCAATTTGAAAAAAATGCTCGCAAGATGTGAAGAGTCCAACTTGGTATTAAATTGGGAGAAATGTCATTTTATGGTAAAAGAAGGCATTGTGTTGGGGCATAAAATTTCAAATGTTGGTTTAGAAGTAGATAGAGCAAAGGTTGAAACTATTTCAAAATTACCACCACCTACTTCTGTAAAAGCAATAAGAAGTTTTCAAGGTCATGCGGGATTTTATAGACTATTTATTAAAGATTTTTCAGAAATTGCAAGGCCTATGACACAACTTCTTGAAAAAGATGTTCCATTTGTTTTCAATGAGGAATGATTAAATGCATTCAACTTTTTAAAAGAAAAACTAATAAACGCCCCCATAATGGTAGCTCCCGATTGGACTCTTCCATTTGAGTTGATGTGTGATGCAAGCGACTATGCAGTCAATGCGGTTTTAGGGAAAATAAAGGACAAGCATTTTCATCCCATATACCACACAAGCAAAACATCGAATTATGCACAAGAAAATTACACTACCACTGAAAAGTAATTACTTGCTGTAGTATTTGCTTTTGATAAGTTTCATTCATATCTTGTTTTATCTAAAACCATTGTTTACACAGATCATGCAGCTCTTAGAATCCTATTTGGCAAGCAAGATGCAAAACCACAGTTGATCAGGTTGATTTTGCTTTTACAAGAATTTGATATAGAGATCCGAGACAAGAAAGGAGCTGAAAATGTAGCGGCAGACACCTCTCACGGCTTAAGAACCCATCCATGGAAGAACTAAGGGAATCCAACATAAATAACAATTTCCCTCATGAGTTTCTTTTACAGGTTCAGGCTATTGAAGAAGAATTCCCCTGGTTCGCAAATTTCGCTAACTATCTTGCAGGTGGAGTTCTCGTGAAAGGTATGACTTATCAACAGAAAAGAAAATTCATGTCTGACGTTAAGTACTACTTTTAGGAAGATCCATATCTTTTTCAAGTGTGCGCGGATCAAGTGGTGAGAAGATGTGTGCATGGAATCGAGGCAATGAGCATACTTCGCCATTGTCATGAAGGACCCAACGGTGGCCATCATGGAGCAAATTACACCGCTAAGAAATTCTTTGATTCTGGTTTTTATTGGCCTACCGTATTCAAGGATGCACACATGTTGGTTAAAGCATGTGATGCTTGGCAACGTGCAGGTAACATCTCTTCACGTGATGAGATACCCCAAAATAGCATACAAGTATGCGAGGTATTTGATTTTTGGGGCATCGACTTCATGGGACCATTTCCTTCATCACATGGTCACAAATACATTCTAGTAGCCGTTGACTACGTTTGTAAGTGGACCGAGGCGCAAGCCTTGCCTACAAATGATGCTAGGGTAGTGGTAAAATTTCTGAATAAGCTTTTCTCTCGGTTTGGTGCCCCAAAGGCTCTAGTTAGTGATCGTGGCACTCATTTTTCTAATAATCAACTAGAAAAAGCGTTAGCTCGTTATGGGGTTAAACATCGTTTTTCAACATCTTACCACCCACAAACAAGCGGTCAAGTTGAGGTCACTAATAGAGGTCTTAAACGAATCTTAGAACGAACGGTTGGGCAAAACCGAAAGGATTGGGCGGATAAGTTAGATGATGCCCTATGGACTTGATGAATTGAGAAATCAAGCATACGCGAATTCTACAATTTCCAAGGAACGGACGAAAAAATTACATGACAACCACTTGAAGAACAACAAACAATTCCAAGTGGGGGATCATGTATTGCTTTACAATTCAAGACTTCGCTTGTTTCCCAGTAAATTAAAATCAAGATGGACGGGTCCTTATATCGTGAAGCAAGTATTCTCGTATGGAACCGTTGAAGTTGAACATTCGGACGGAAGGATTTTCAAGGTTAATGGTCATCGCTTAAAACATTACATTGAAGGTCCGAGAGATGAGAAGGAGTTTGACGTCATGGAACTCCACCCCAAGGACAAGTGAATGCGGGGTCCAGTCAAGCTAATGACTCGTAAATAAACAAAGCAATTGCGGGAGACAACCCGAGATTTTGAAAATCATCCGTATCCTTTTGTTTTTAAATATTTCCTTAATTAGTTTCCTTTAATTAGTTCTTATTTTATTTTATTTTATTTTATTTTATTTTATTTTATTTTGCTAAAAAAGTTAATTAAAAATAAATAAATAAATAAATAAATAAAACGAAGATGTCGACGTCATCGGTTGTTTATTACGTTATTTATAATGAAAGCTTGTTAATCAAACCGATTTTTAGGATTTAATACGAAGGTATTCTAAGTTAAGGAAAATTTAAAAAATTATCACTAATATGATCATATTTAAATGTATATACCCATATTAGCTGGTTCAAAATAAAGTGAATTTTAAAGAAACTTACTGATATAATCATATTCAAACAAATATGGTTATATTGGCTGAAAAAAAATTTGAACACCCTGCAAAACAACAAAACCCTGAACTTTGACCATTATTCCCCATTTTCCCCATCTTCGTCTGCATTTCCACCTTCTTCTGCATTTCCACCTTCATCTTCACCCACCTTCATCTCCACCATCTTTTCCTCACCACCACCACAAACCCAAACATCCCACTCCACCACCACCTGACCACCACCGAAACCGCCTCCACCGCGCTTCGCCCTCCACACCCGCAGCCGCCTCCACCGCGCTTCGCCCTCCACACCCGCAGCCGCCTCCACCGCGCTTCGCCCTCCACACCCGCAGCCTTCACCACCGCACGACCACCATCCACACCCGCAGCCTTCACCACCGCGCGACCACCACCCTGCCGTCGCCCCTACTCCGCCGGCGACCAACATCTCCATCGCGACCACCCTGCCGCCCCTACCCGGCCAGCGAACCATCACCCGCAACCATCGCCCACCTCACCCCCACAACCCCTTCCCCCCGTCGCCCTACAACCACCATAGCCGCGACCACCATCGCCTCCTCCACACAACACCACCACAACCACGACCAGCCCCCCCCTCTCCTTCCTCACCAACACAACCCACCATCCACCCCTTTCTCACCATCATCTCTCTATCACCTAAATCACCTACTTTTTTTTTTTTTTTTTGTTCTTAAGTTTCTTCTCTCCTAGGTAATTTTTCTTTGCTTGCAACTAGATTTTTGTTCTTGTTAATTGCTTATCTTTGATGTTTATTTTTAGTTTAGGCTGAAAATATTTTTGTTTGGTGTAATCTTGTTGAATATGTCACATACATTCTCAAGTGGGTGTTAGATGCAATGTTTAGGTCAAATGAAGTTGCAATTGGTATTGTTAGTAGGTGTAGAGAGTTTGTTGAACTCTATTTGTTAATATACGTTTAGTTAAAAAAAATCTTGTTGATGATCGATGGTTGTTGATTTATGTGATGTTCTTCATGATTTTGGTATAATTCAGGTTGTGAGATGTCTTTTTCTTTATATTCTCATGTTATGACCGTCTTCATTGAACTTTTGTTTAAACGTTATGATTTGGTCAAAATTTTGTTTTTATTTTAGTACACTTTTTTTAAATGAAATAAGTTGATTTTGTTTCTTACAATGGTTAGGCATTAACATGTCAAAATATGTTAACTTTGTTTCCATATTTCTATCATGTTTGTTTTAATTCTTTCACAAGACTCAAAATTGACATATTGTATTTCTTTTTGCAGGTCATGGCCAATGATGATCTTCATCCGTTCCTTCGTTTTGAAAGTGGCAATCGGGCCGTGAAGAAACTTCTCACCATTCAACACAAGGAACTAATAGTGGCTCACACCATCGATTAGAAAGCTTTGGATGCATTGGGTGAAACCAACCGTGTTAATGCACTGCTCCCCCATCCTTGAAAACGTTCGTTTGATATCAAACATCATCAATACCGCGTGCTTGTGTTGGAATTTTGTTCAACTTATCAGTTTGATCGTAAGACCACCAATCTCAAGGACACAAGTAGCATTCAATTCCAACTTGGTGGTCGAAAACATACAATGTCTGTGGCAGATCTTGGAGTGATGATGGGTATTTACACCCGTAATGAGACTAGTAGGAACATCTTCAAACAGGGTTTAAAGTCGACATCAACTGATACCCTCATCGCATTATGGGCTAAGATTGGTTCGGGAGAATACAATTCTACATCAAATGAAAGCACCCAAATGCGAGACCCCCTTCATCGCTAATTTCATCGAGCACTTTCGGTCACTATTGCTGGACGAGGTTCAAGCATGGGTGTTGTCACTAAAAATGACATATTTTTTCTATATTGCCTTATCCGGAAGCAGCCATGTAACTTGGAATGCGCACTCGCTATGTTTTTCTCAAAATGTTCCGGTAGAAAGCATAGTAGCCTAATCTGTGGAGGAGCGTTCATCACTCAACTGGTTTTATCTCTTTATCTGTTGGACGTTGATAACCTCGGTGGAATTTCTTGTTCTCACCAAACAAAGCTCATCAATAAATCAATGCTGATCAATATGAGACTCGCTGCATATGAGTCAACAGATGAATGGTATTGGTTAGACTCTAAAGAGAAAAGATGCTTTCCCACGAATATGGAGATAGGCATATCGACTTGCATTGCGAATGCAAAGGCTCATCTGATAGCACTTATTGATGGTGAGGGAGCCATAGCGCCATCTCCGCCACCGCCAATTGATAACTCTTCTGATTTGGCTCATATTCATGCCGGGGTGCATTGGATAATGCAGGTTATAACACAGTGGGCTACTGAAAATGAGTTTGGTCTTCCTCCTCCTCCTTTTCCTATACCAACTTCCCAACCTCCACCACCCGAGCAAACAGAGCAGCACCATGGTCCATCAGATGATGTAGATGTGATGGAGGACTAGTCTGACAACCTCATATCTTCTTCTGTGGTTCCTTTTACGTTTGAGTTGTACTTTTTGGTATTCTGGTTGTACAAACTCGAAACATATTTGTGTTATCATTTTCTTCTGGTTATTTACTTTATGTACTATTTATTTATGTTGATTTCTTTGTCTTGCTAATCTTATTATTTTGTTCTTGAAGTGATGTTAATGCTAGTTTTCATGGAATCTTGAGGATGATGATTTGTTTAGCAGACGTTTGAGATTTTGTTGGACCTGTTTTCATGGATTTCTTCAGGGGAGTTTCCTGTTTCACTTTCTTCTTCCCCCTTCCCCATTTGTTATTTGCATTTCATGTTCATACATTGATACATTGAGGGCAACGTACGTTTCAAGTGTGGGGATGTTTGGTTTTTTGTGACCTTTTGCATGTCTTTTACATATATCTCATTGCACCTTAAAACAATCCCATTTTTGACAAAATTTTTCAAAAAGTTGAATAGATGACATCCATTTATATTTCTTTAGATCTTAAACCATTATTGAATTGTTAACATCACAGAACTAATAAAAACCAAGTGCATTATGATAAAACGTTTGGATGTTCAGTGAGCATTGCAAGTTGAAAATGTGATATTTATGAATGAGTTTGAACTTTACCTTTATCCCTTCATTTCTGTAAGCTTATTTGTGCCTTTATCACATGAAATCATATGATTTAGTATTTGCTTACATGTTTGTTGATTCTTGAGTGTGCTAAATGTGCATTCACGTGAGAACTTGCTTAGGATATGCATTTCAAGATCATAATCTGAGTATTTGCATGAAAATGACAGAGGCATTAGGAATACCCACCTTGTAAGCCAAATTTCTTCTCTTTTACTTCACCCAATTATTATCATTAGTCGACATGTTGAGCCATTTTCCCTTGTTTTTTTGTTATTACCCACATCATTAGCCACTTAGCCAAATTAGCCATTTTTATCTTTTAAACCCTTGTGATAAAATTCCAGTTATTTCTAGTTGTCTAAATTTTGACATCGAAATTGTTTCATGTTATTTGTTTTAATTAGGCGTCCATTGTTCAATGAAAAGAAAAAAAAGAAAAAAATGAAAATGAATGAAAAAAATGTTAAATTATGTTATTTAGAATAGGAATAAATAAATGTGAGTTATTTGATGCATAAGAAAGAATAATCTTCATGCATATCTCACGTTTATTAGATTTGTATTAGTTTAGTTATATTAAATCGTGTTTATGTATTAGCGTAATGTATCATATTTAGTATCTAGATTTCCGGAATATTTATCCATTTAACCACTTTTACTAAAAATTCCATACCCCTTTTTACCCAAGCCCTGTTACAACCTGTTAAAAGTCCTCTTGATTTATGTATTTTCTCATGTTAATTGGTGGAGATTTGAACCCTTTGCAAGCTTATTACTATGTTTGTATCATTGGTTAGCATTGAGTGATTCACTTATACACTTATACATATAAATAACCGAGTGTTGAATGATTTTTGTAAGCGGTTTATACTCATGCATAAAAGAAACTTCGTAAGCATGTGATGCTCATTTGAACATTATAGTATTCTTGAAAAGAGCAAACTTAAAACACTCGGTTTCTTCTTATAAGTATGCCATGTTTGATAGTCAATTATGAGTTTGGATCTTCATTTAACAAATGGTTTGTCTCTCACCATCTTTTATGTCAATGGGATTTCTTTTGTTAACTGGTTGCATGAGAGTTTGCTTGATGACAAGCAAAGTTCAAGTGTGGGGATGTTTGATATGATAATAAATATACATGTTTAAAATATATATTTCTTTGCATTCTAAGTCATTTTTGATACAAAATTCAAAATTTAGACACTTATTTATGTTTTATTTGAATTTTGTAGCTTTCGGATGAAGCTCAGTGATTTTTTGTGAAGAAAGTCCAAGATTTAAAGTGGTTCAAGAGAAAAATGCCTCTGATATGACCATATTGAAGCTGAATATGACCATATAAGCTGTCAAATTTCAAATAGCCCATTTTTGATGCTGAATATGGTCATATCACTTCGGATATGGCCATATTCGGGTAGAAAACGGGTTTATAACCCGAGCACACCTCATATCCAAAAAAAACTTTCATTTCTTTCAAAACCCTAGCCTCCCTCAAACCCTTAGGTGTTGAGCATTTCTCAAGAGTTTTTAGATGATTTGAAGGCCAAGATTGAAGATTTCACACTTTCAAGAAGGTTCTAACATCATCCACCCATTTCCACTCAAAATTGATTTGAATTCCTCTAGATCTACTATGAGTTCTTCCATGTTCTTGAATTTGGGTGTGTCTTTTGTAAGCCTTATGGGCTAAACTCTTATTATCACTTGGATTAGATAAAACTTAGCATGATTTAACAACTTGTACATGATTCTTGGTGATGTTTATGTTGATGCTATGATGAAACTTGATTATTCTTCAATGATTGTGTGTGTTTGTTCTAGTTTGATGAAATGTTCAACCTTGTGGGTGTTGTAAGCATGTTATGTTGGAAAACTTCATGTTCTTACAAGACTTATGCACATAATTGCATCTTTTGTATGTAATGTTATGAAATTTGACCAGGAATGGTGAATGAAGGTTGAAGATTTAGTAGAAGTGGTTAAATGTGCATCCTTATGCTTATGTTTGAGAAAACCATGGTGTATGTCATAAATCTCTCTTGTCGTTGGTTATGAATTTTTTTGTAATCGTGGTATGAAGTTTATGAGTTGAAGAGTAATTGTAGTTTTGTATATTTTTTCCAAGTGAGGTGGTTATCATCTATTTATCGTGTTAACTTTCCAAAGATTTGTGGAATTAGGTAACCCTAACGGGAATCTAATTCATCTTTAACATCAACATAATTATATCATTAGTTTTTCATGGCATAACTTTAGGTGGCTATTGTGTGTTTATCGTTCTAGCTTTCCGAATGGTTATATGTCTAGATATCCTTGACGGGGGTTTAGGCTACTTTCATGTTTCATGTGTAAAAATGGTCTCACCTCGAGTTTGTGCTAGTTGTTAATTCTATGCTAAGTGGAATTATAGTCCAAGTGGTATCTTTAATTGATTGTGTATCTTCATCTTTACTTTCTTAATTTACTAGTTTAATTTGCTAATCATTTTAGTTAACTATAATACTCACAAATCCAAACTCAATTGATCGGTTAAATAGTGATGATGATTTAGTATTAGGAGCCATTGTGTCCACGGATCGATACTCGGTTCTTACCTAAAACTATACTATTATGCGATAGGTGCACTTGCCTATTGTGCGTAGTTGGTTTAAGAGTGATAATCATTTCTTAAATTAAAACTCAAATGGTGTTAAAAATTCTTATTTAAAATATATATACTTTACACACATCACTGCACCCTGTTCCATGTTGTTGCTGTTGTGAACGCTGTCGATGTCGGAACCAAAAGAGACTCGAATCGCAGAGCGGGCATGACCAACACCGCCGTTGAACCACAACCGACCACCAAAACCTTACCAGGAGAACTCCCGATCCTAACCACAACCACAGACGTGGGCAGTAATTGGGTGGGATGAGGATCCGTGTAGAGTGGGGGTCGATTTGTAGTTGCCACCATGGCCGGAATCGACTTCCGGAACTCCGAGCACCGTCGCCATGGTCGTCGGAGGGGAGAAGACAACGTTTGAGGGGGGGGGGGAAGAGAAGGAAGCGACCAATGGCTAATTGGGGGGTTAGGGTTATTATATAAATTTTATCTTTAGCCACATTTGGTCCCTCAAGTTTTCAACATTTTGTTTTCCAACCTAAACTTGTCAAACTAACTATTCTTTTTCGAGGATAAAATTCAATAATACTATTATTAATATCATTTTGCCACTTAGGTTCAGTTTGGAAATCTGGGGTGTTACAGTTGTCTTTGTCGTCGTCATCATCATTTTAATTTATACTATTTTTAGGGGTAAAAAGAGAAAACAAAAACGCTTAGGGGTCGTTCGATTCACATGAATGTTTTTTTAAGAAATTAAAATTGGATTTGGAATTGAATTTTGAATTTGAATGGAATCATTTAAAGATTATGAATGTGTGTGGTTGGTAATTTTAAAAATTGAATTGGAATACTATAACTTCAAAAAAAGAATGTTACCCTCCCTCTTTTTCTTGTTTCCTCCATCTCCAACCCTAATTTGCCTCGTCACATATACCACCAGCGCCTTTCACCCTTGTTGCAAAAACCAGCACTAAATTAAATGACATAAAGTTAGAAATCATTAGTCTCCAACATAATTAAATTACAATAGGCAAATCTATCGTTTCTAGTCATCTAGAAAAAGTCAAACAAATAGAAGTTTTTTTTTCATCCATCATCTTAATCTAAGGAAGAAGAAGACTCAGAGAATAATAATAAAATCATATAATGAGATTATGATATTAAAACTGAGAGGTTCTCTATTGAAAGGGAGAATAAGGAAAATCTTTCTTTTTAACTAAATTAGATGTTTTGAAACTCATCCTTGAAGATTTGAAGACTATGCATAAGTTGATCTCTAAAAATAAAGACCTACCAGACAAGTACAAGTCCATGACAACTATTCTAAAAGATCAAGTTTGGCAACAAGGCTGAGCACTGCATGTAACTCCACTAAGAATTCATGATCTTATCACTCATTGAAGTTACAATTCCTCAACCAACACCTTCAGTCTCACATATGCTGGTGCCGACAAAGTTATAGTTAAAGAGTATGATTTGTTCAAACTCTCTTGGCACAACATGAAGGACTTGGTGAATCTAGCTCTTGACAACCCATCAAGAGATAGAAGAGGATACATGTATGAGCCTTCTGCTGACCAGAATGCTTGAAGGTTAAAGATAGAGTTTTGGTAGCATCATCCTAGGGGGAATTTTTTGAATCATGAAGGATAAAACTATCAAAGATCTGGATTTCAGCATTGGCCCTTAACTGCTAAAATAGGCCAAGTGCTGAAATCAGGATTTCAACATTGGCTCTCAACTGTCGAATCAAGCCAAGTGTTGAATCCACTGCTGAAGTGCATACACTGAATGTATGCTGATCAGCATATGCTATCAGCTGTCTATCAGCAGTGAACTCCATGATCTGTCGATCGATTACTAAAAACAAGTCTGTCTGTGCCGACGGCTGTTGTGTTCCACCTTTTGCCGACAACATAGTACAACAACTGCCAACTCCGAACACAGATTACTTGTTCTATTGTAATATTTGAAAATAAAATAGTTTATTATCTTTGTTTAGTATAAAAATTCTCATACTTGTATAGGAGAGGAAAGCTTTATTAGCCATTTGATTGTATCTGTCAAATTGTAAACTTTGTACGAATAGATTAATCAAGTGAATACTTTAAAAGAACTTATTATGTATTTATCTTTACTCAAAATATTTACGTTGTGATAGTAAGTAATTAACTTAGATTTTGTATTCATTAGTTACCAATCTACGAAGAAGTTCTTGTTTATGTAAGCCAACCCGATCCAACAGTTGGGTTATAGTAGGGTTCGTTTTGGTGCTAATTGTTTGTGTCATGATACGCATAATTATCAAAGCGTTATTCTTGGGTGGTGAAATGTGAATCAATCTGGTGCAGTTTAAACAAACATGCTTTGTGCTATGGATATTATAGGTAGTATTTTATGGAAAATATTCAAATACAAAGTATTCTAAAACTAAATGTAAGAAGGATTAAGATGCAGACACGTGTTCTTTTGATTAAAATTAGTTTGGGGGTAAAATTAATAATATTCCATCTTCTCAAGTTCCACCTTTTAAATATTCATAACTTTTACATGCGACGTTATATTTTTAAAAAAATTACACCATAAAACGGAGAATTTTTTTAATCTTTAAAATGCGTATAGTATTATAAAAAATAGTTTTTCTTCACATTTTTTAACGCATTGTGTAATCTCGTTAGCTCATTTATGTAATCTTATGAATTGACGGGGATTACACAATTATCTAATGAGTAATACACAATGAACTTGAAATATAAAAAGTTTACATTTCTTATTGTTCTGTTATTTGAAAATCCTTATTATAAAAAACACAATTCATAACATAATGATCAACATTAGACATAATAGATTACATAATGACCAGCACTGGACATAATGATTAGCAACATATACAATGAGTTGCTTGACGAGAATTACACAATGACGTGATCATGATTAAATAATGAATTAAAACATAAAAAAATTACATAATAAGCTGACGAATATTACACAATGAGCTGAACTAACGTGAAAAAAACTTCTCTTTTTGTGTATCAAAGTTATAGGCATTTTAAATATTAAAAAACACTTGTTTTTATGGTGTAATTTTTTTAAATACTAGTGTTGTATGTAAAAATTACGAGCGTTTATAAAAAGTGTAAAACTTAAAAATATGGTTAATATTAAAATAACTTAGTCTATGGTTTAAAGCTTCAATTATTTATCATTATGCCACCGGATTTTATTAGCATTTGGATCTAAGATCTTATGTATAATAATTACTAGGTTAGCCCCCGTGTAATACACGGATTGAACAAATAAAATATTAAATTATTATTAATAAAAATTTATGTATTATAAAATCATGTTTGAAAATAAAATATGATTATAAGTACGTATAAATAGATACTTTAAGTAAATAAACAATAATGTATTTTTCTTAAACTTTTATTTTATAAAAAATTGTGATTTTTAAATATATTGTTTTAAGAAAAATGATTTTTAAAAAATTCATTGTATTCTATATTTTATAATTTTTTAAAAAAGGTGTGTTTTTAATAAAAATAGGTTTTTAATTTTTTAAATTATATATTTTTTAATTTAAAAATAGTATGAGTAATATTATTAGTGTTCAACATTATTATTAATAATATAGAGAAATAAAAAAGTAAGTATAATGAGATCTATAATTGTTTCAAGCTTGTTTTAGTTTTTTTATAGATAGATAGATAAGCTAAACAATCATTAAATAAACAGATTAAATTTTAATATAAAATATATATGTAAAACTAACATGAATAATTACAGTATAATATTTAATATAAAATATAATTAAAATTATATATAGGTAATAGTTAAAAAATAAAATAATTATACCATTTTTTAACTCTCTTATGTAAATAGTTTTATTTTTAAACATTCGTTTTTCTATAAAAAATATTTTTTTATAAAAATCTTGTTTTTATAAAATAAGATTTGTAATTATTTTGCTTGTTTTAATACGATGGTTTTAAAATATTTCACCTGTTTATAATTTTTTTAAAAACAAAACAATTTTAAAATATTTTGTTTAAAATTTTTTTAATGATTTAGAAAATTTCATATTATATAAACTTTAGTTTTTTGTTATTTAGATTTTAACTAAAAGATGTTATTTTTAAATTCCTTCATAAAATCTATTTTAGAAAAAGATAGTTTGACTTAAAAAATAGATAAGAGAGAGAAACATAGTAATTATAAAATTTATTTTTAATAAGAGAGAGAAATTTGTATGAGAATTTAAATTACCATAACACCCTTTTGGAGAGAAAGTTGATGTGTGAATCTCTAGAAAAATGACAAGTGGCAAAACATGGATTAAGAGAATGACAAGTGGCAAAATAAATCTTACTTTATTAGAGGTTATAGATTCTCACACTTTTTAATTTTTTTCTTTTTTACAATAACCCACCCGTATTTTATATGTTGAGGGGCCGATGTGGAACTGATTCATTTGGGCTTGAAACTGCTTTTTATTTAAAAGATTTTGGGTGGAGATTGGATTTTTTTTTCTTGTACTCACTTGAGTAGAAGAAATATAAGTAGAATTGAAAGTGAAAGAATATTTTAATTTTTGATGTGAAAATTTGATAGAATTATTGTTTAATTTATAGTGCAGATAAGGGACTAAATTCTGTTTTAAAATGAAACGGTCATTAATAATTATATGGTAATATTATGGTTTCACAACGGCTAGTAGATTGGCTCACTACTAGAAAATATATCCTTAATAACACGCAAATTATGACATGCGATTAAGCCTATAAACGAACTATTAGGTATTACGTGTACGCGGCTGACCCGAGGATTCGGATAGGGCACGAAATCAATACAATACTACGGCTCGGGCCTTAAGAACTTGTCGGTATTTCTAATTGATTTCTAAAACGAGTGACGAGATAACGATAGCAATAATGGTAATAACGAACGTAACTACGCAGCGAAATAGATTCACCAAACAACCAATACCTTGAATCAATCAAACTGAACAGAATAAACACAAAACAGAATCTGTTTTAAGGGCTGTTCTTTGATCAGAAACAAGACAGAAACAGCAGCGATTAAACCAGGGAGGGCAGCAGCTGTGCCGGTGGTTCCCTGGTGATTTGCGGCTGCTGAAACAAGGGCTGTTGGTCACTGGTGGCGGCAAAACAGCAGCAGTAAGCTGCTGTCCTTCTCTCGGCAAAAAGCAAAGCACAAGAACGCAATAATAATAATCAAAGCGATAAAGAACACAACGATTTAACGTGGTTCAGTCAAGAATTGACCTACGTCCACGGGCTACGAACCAGGGTTTCTTTTTATTACTTTCAAGACTTAAGATTACAAGTACAATAAGTGGGTATTTATAATAAAAGACAATAAAAAACTTAACATAAATAAGTTGTGGCAAATTAGGGTTAGGGCCGGCTGCCCCTAACCCTTTCTGCAGCTTGTCTGCGGGCTGTTTTAGGGCCCGACCCAAGATGGATCGGAGCCCACAACACAACAATCTCCCACTTGGGCTTCGAAACATCTTTACTAGCCCTTCACATCAATGCGTCAAATACTTCAACCTGCTTCCACCTGGATGCGTGAAACATTTGCCCCTGCACTTGTCTCGTACTTCTGTAATCTTGAACCTTTATGAAGAGAACCCTTCATACCACCTGATCCGTAGCCGCCTTCATCTGCAATTAACCCTGAAGGCCAACTGAAGCTACACAGAGCTTCAGTTTATCCAACGTGACAACTTTAGTGAACATATCAGCTGGATTCCTATCCCCTTTGATGTTATTCAACTGGATAATACCATCACTGATCAGCCCCCTTATGAAATGATATCTCATATGAATGTGCTTAGTCTTCCCATGATAAACTGGGTTCTTTGCAAGTTTCACAGCACTTTCATTATCACAGTACAACGGATACTCTGCCTGTTTTCTGTCTAATTCACCCAGAAAAGTTTTCAACCAAACAAGCTCTTTACTAGCCTCAGCGGCTGCTATGTACTCAGCCTCTGTAGTTGAAAGCGCCACACTCTTTTGGAGCCTAGACATCCAACATATTGCAGTATCCCCCATAGTAAACACATACCCTGTTGTACTCTTGTAGGTCTCTTTACATCCACCCAAATCTGCATCAGAATAACCCTTGAGAATTGCGTCTCTACCCCTGAAGCATAAAGCCATCTTTGAAGTACCCTTCAGATATCTAAGCAGCCATTTAACTGCTTCCCAGTGTTCTCTCCCCGGATTGGACATAAACCTGCTAACAACTCCCACTGCATGAGCAATATCAGGCCTTGTGCATACCATTGCATACATAAGACTGCCCACAGCTGATGCATAAGGAACCTTTGCCATGTCAGCCTTGTCTTCATCTGTCTTTGGAGACTGATCTTTAGAAAGCTTAATATGACTACCCAGTGGTGTATTTCGGGTAGTTGTCTTCTCATGATTCATCTTAAACTTCTCTAATATTTTCTTAATATACTTTTCTTGAGACAACATTAAAGAACCGTTTGATTTCTGGTGATGCTCATGCTGAGTATCTACTTAGCTGGACCTAGATCTTTCATTTCAAACTCTTCAGACATCTGTCATTTTAATCTGTTGATCTCTGACATGTCCAAACCGGCTATCAACATATCATCCATATAAAGGAGAAGGATGATATAGGAATTCTTGAATTTCTTAAGATAGCAACAGTGATCCATCTCGCATCTCCTATACTCATTTCTACTCATAAAATCATCAAACTTGATATACCACTGCCTGGGCGCCTGCTTCAAACCGTAAAGACTCTTTTTTAGTTTGCACACCATGTTTTCCTTACCAGCTGTCTGAAAACCCTCTGGTTGTGCCATGTAGATATCCTCCTCAAGGTCGCCATGCAGAAAAGCTGTCTTTACATCTAGCTGCTCTAGATGTAAGTTTTCTGCAGGCACGATACTAACACCAGTCTGATTGTAGTCATTTTAACCACAGGGGAAAATATTTCATTATAACTAACCCCGTGTTTTTGTTGGAACCCCTTAACTACCAATCGTGCTTTGTATCTTTTAGTTCCATCGCTTTCATCCTTGATTCTGTATACCCATCTGTTTTGAAGCGCCTTCTTCCCTACGGGAAGTTTAGTAAGAACCCAAGTCTGGTTCTTTTCAAGTAAACCCATTTCTTCTTTCATTGCCCGCTCCCACTGAGACGAATCTTTCATACTGATAGCCTCTGAGTAGCACTGTGGTTCACCATTTTCAGTGAGAAGAAGATAGTTAACCGATAGAGAATATCGTTGAGGAGGTACAGACGTTCGAGTAGACCTCCTAACCCAATGTGAAGTATTTGGATTTCCAGAATCATTTGCTGGTGGGGACTGTTCATCCACAGGATCTGAACTCCCACTATCAAAGAGATCTTCTTGTTCACCAAATTCTTCCTGATCATTATCTTCAGTTTTGAACTTTCTTCTTCTGTATTTTGACTTTCTGTCTCTGACCCATGGCTTTCTGAACTCTGGTTATCATCTTCAAACACCACCTGATCTTTACGAGTTTCTGTTATGGTTGAATTTTTGTCTTTGTAGAGTTTAGCTTCATTAAAGACCGGATCTCGACTCTTGATAGTTTTCCTGGCTTCAAAATCCCAAAGCCTATATCCCATTGATTCAGATCCATAGCCAATGAAGGTGCATTTCTTTGCCTTGGGATCAAGCTTATCCCTCTTAAAGTCTTTCACACCAGTGTATGCATCACAACCAAATACCTTTAGATGTTTGTAACTAACCTCTCTTCCAAGCCATTCCTCTTTTGGTATTTTGAAGTCAAGAGGAACCGAAGGTCCTCTGTTTATCAGATATGCAGCAGTGTTAACTGCATCAGCCCAAAAAGTTTTAGGAAGCCCTGCATTCAGTCTCATGCTTCTGGCTCGTTCATTCAACGTCCTGTTCATTCTCTCAGCTACTTCGTTCTGTTGGGGAGTACCGGGAACCGTCTTGATCATCTTGATTCCTCTTTCAGCACAGTAATTCACAAATTCATTGCTGATATATTCCCCTCCATTATCTGACTTTATGCACTTCACCTTCAGATTGGTTTCCATCTCAACAGCTGCTTTCCATTTCTTGAAAACATCAAACACATCATACTTGTTCTTGAGAAAATAAACCCATACCTTGCGCGTCGCATCATCAATGAAGATAACATAATAGCTAGAGCCTCCTAATGATGTCACAGGAGTTGGTCCAAACACATCAGTATGGACAAGTTCAAGTTTTTCAGCCTTAGGTGTCTTTCCCGTCTTCACAAAAGTAACACGTTTCTTCTTACCAAGCACACATGGCTCGTAGAATCCGGTTTCAAGTTCTACTTTCTTCAAATCTGGGAATTTACCTTTATCTGCTAGTATCTTCATACCTTTCTCACTCATATGACCAAGTCGTTGATGCCACAAACTGGATTGACTTGGTCCACTGGTTACTGCATTCACGTCACCTGCTGGTACCTCAACCATGTATAAAGTACCTTTCTTTTTCCCACGAGCAACTACCAAGTTTCCTTTGACGACTTTCCATTGTCCATCCCCGAACAACACATCATAACCTTGGTCATCTAGCTGCCTAATAGAAATTAGCATCTTCCTCAACTTAGAAATAACCCTAACATCTTTCAGTGTCCATGTATTTCCTAGAGGAGTCTTCAGATCAATGTCTCCCATCCCGGTAATCTCCAGAGTCTGATCATTAGCCAAATGAACCTTGCCAAAGTTTCCTGTTCTCAGATTCTTCATCTTCTTTGAGTTAAAGGTAGCGTGAAAAGAAGCGCTAGAATCCATGATCCATGACTCAGTAGTGTTCTTAACGCAACAGATAAGAGTATCATCATTTGTATCATCTGTAGCAGCGTTAACCGTTTCTTTTCTTTAGATGTCGATGGTTTAGGACATTGACTTCTGAAGTGCCCGGTCTCCTTGCAATTCCAGCAAGTAATATCTTTTCTTGGTCTTGATTTACTTCTTCTTTTTGATTTAGATCGTCCCCTGTTAACTCCTCGTTCATTCTTCCTTCCTTTGCCTTCAGTACTCAACAAGGAACTGGAAGACTCACCAGTGCTCCTCCTTCTAATGTCCTCACTCATAATTAGGTCGCGAACTCCATCAAGTTTAAGCTTAGTGTTTCCAGACGAACTACTAACTGCTGTAACGGTTCCTGACCAGCTTTCAGGTAACGAGGATAACAATAGTAAGGCTAGGACTTCATCATCGAATTTGATATCGACAGACACTAGGCGAGAAATAATAGAGTTAAAGTTGTTAATGTGAGTATTAATAGAGCCACCTTCCTTTAATCTCGTGTTTACAAGTTCCCGAATTAGAAAGACCTTGTTGGCTGAGGACGGTTTCTCGTATATGTTAGACAGTGCATCCATGACGCCTTTGGCTATCGTTTCTTTCAGAATGTTAAAGGTAACATTCTTCGTCGGCGAGAGTCTAATCACAGCAACAGCTTTCCTATCAAGTGCAGCCCAATCAGCATCTTTGGTGTTTTCAGGTTTATCACCCAACAACGTTGCACTCAAATCTTTCTGAACAAGTAAGTCTTCAATCTGCATCTTCCACCATCCAAAATCGACGCCATCAAACTTCTCGATTCTCGTTTTACCCTCATCAGCCATAATACCGGAGATCAAAGGATGAGAGCAACTAAGGCTCTGATACCACTTGTTAGGTATTACGTGTACACGGCTGACCCGAGGATTCGGATAGGGCACGAAATCAATACAATACTACGGCTTGGGCCTTAAGAACTTGTCGGTATTTCTAATTGATTTCTAAAACGAGTGACGAGATAACGATAGCAATAATGGTAATAACGAATTTAACTACGCAGCGGAAATAGATTCACCAAACAACCAATAACTTGAATCAATCAAACTGAACAGAATAAACACAAAACAGAACCTGTTTTAAGGGCTGTTCTTTGATCAGAAACAAGACAGAAACAGCAGCGATTAAACCAGGGAGGGCAGCAGCTGTGCCGGTGGTTCCCTGGTGATTTGCGGCTGCTGAAACAAGGGCTGTTGGTCACTGGTGGCGGCAAAACAGCAGCAGTAAGCTGCTGTCCTTCTCTCAGCAAAAAGCAAAGCACAAGAACGCAATAATAATAATCAAAGCGAGAAAGAACACAACGATTTAACGTGGTTCGGTTAAGAATTGACCTACGTCCACGGGTTACGAACCAGGGTTCTTTTTATTACTTTCAAGACTTAAGATTACAAGTACAATAAGTGGGTATTTATAATAAAAGACAATAAAAAACTTAACATAAATAAGTTGTGGCAAATTAGGGTTAGGGCCGGCTGCCCCTAACCCTTTCTGCAGCTTGTCTGCGGGCTGTTTTAGGGCCCGACCTAAGATGGATCGGAGCCCACAACACAACACGAACTGTACCATACTAAACAGAGCCCTGTTCATATTCGTTCATTAAGAAATGAAAGTGTTCAAAAATACTTACCGAACAAAAATTCTTGATCATGTTCGTTAACTAAGGAATGAACTTGTTCTCGAAGACATAATCGAACGGTTCACGAACATTAACCAAACAATTCACCAACACAAACGACCATATACTAGTCAAAATTAAAAGGTTGATATAATGATCATATACATGAATATAAAGAAACATATTACTGAACGCTCACGAATATAATAATTATAAAATATTGACGTTAGGTTGATTAAAAAAATAAAAAAATCCATAATATCTAAAATTAGGTAGATTAATTAATAATAAAAGTTATAATATACAAAAAATAATATTTAATTAATGAACATGAACAAATATGAACAAACAAACATGAAAAACGAACGTGTACGAACACCTTACCGAACGTTTACGAACATAAATGAATAAATGCGACCTCTGTTTATGTTTGTTCATTTAATTAAACGAACAAAATTTCTTATTTATGTTCATGTCCTAAGACCAAAAGTTAATGAAGAATGACACTATTAATAAGTCTTTAGTGTTGGATATAGTACTTTCTTCGAATGGTTTATGTTGAATAGTACCAATTCATTAGCAAACATAGTGTGTTTGGTATCTAATGAGTGACGGATCCAGAATTTTTTTCAAGGGTGGAAAATTTAAGGGTCATTTGGCTATCATAATATAATACAATGTTGTTAGGACCGGATCGGACCGGCCGGTCCGACCGGTTCGACCGGGATTCGGAGGCCTGTCCGGTCCGGTCGAGGGTGGTTCGTTTTTGGAGAGTTGAACCGGCCGGTTCGAACCGAGTCGGCGGTTGGACCGGCCAACCGGTTCGGGTCCGACCGGATTTGATTTTTTTTTTTTTTTTGATTTTAGTGGGTAAAAACGGAGTGTTAAACCATAAATTAGTACTTTGTATATACAAATATAGTTAAGTTTTATATATAACTATAAAATATATGTATAAATCATATATAATTACTTATATTTAATTACATATATAAATATAATTAAAATATAGTTAAATCCGGTCCATCCGGTCCGACCGGTCCGACCACCAACCAGTAAGCCGTCCGGTTCGACGTCCGATCCGGTTCTGAGAACATTGATATAATATATATATTTTTAGTTCGGTTTGAGTCAGATCGGGTCGGGTTCGTTTATTGACGTAAAAATCGTTTAAAATGGTTCACAAACTCGTGAATTTGCATATATATATCAAGAATCGTATTGAAACAGTTATACTCATGAAAGTGGTGATATGTGATGTTTGAAACAATTATAATCATAAAATTGGTGATATGTTCAACATGTTTGAGATCGATTTAAAACTAATTTAAACTCAACCTGTATTATTATCAAATATATTTATCTTGATATAATTTTTTTTTTCTTTCTGCTAATCACATGATTATTTGAGAGTCAAATTTCAAAAATCCATTCGATTACTAGTGAGAAAATATGGTTCGCCGGTCTGTCGGAAGATCACCGGACCTCATTGTAGTTACACTCCAAACAATGTATTTGAGATAATTTTGCTCTTTTTTGTTTCAAAATTTTAGGGGAGGGGGGATTGCAAAATTTTATGGAGGGCGATCGAGATTTTCACGTATATATAAAGCTGAAATTTTTTTAGGGTGGGCAGCTACCCCTCCTTAAAGCCTAGGTACCCCAGTCCCCAGTGTATCTAAATAAGCTTTATTGTGGTTGTAGGTATTGCTTAATTGTTGATGTGGTAGCTAAGAGGATTATGTAGCTGTCCTAGAAACTAAGGAGGGCTACGGTATGCATTTAGAAGCTTGGGAAGGATGGAAGTGCAATTGTGGTCGGAGTTGATAGTATTACATAAACACCAAGTAATTCTAGAAACGTGACGACAACTAGTATTATAGGGTTTTCGTCGTTGTCGCATCTTGTCTTGATCGTCTTCTTCAATCAGACAATTCTTCTTGTATTCTTTCTTCTCTAGTTTGTTCTATAGCTGATTTGAGTCGGTATTTCATACACATAACGTATGTCTTATTGTCCAAGAGAGTTGTAGTCTGTATGGTTTCTTCATGTTTTTCGAGTCACAAATTTTGTTTTCTTTGATTTAATTAAATTTGAGGTTTGTTGACAGTTTACCATGCCACAAACTGTAATAGCATATACAATTCAAACAAATAAAAAACCATAACATCTTTTGAAAACAAATACTTGCAACTGAAATGGTGAATCTGATAACGAAAGCATAAAATGACCACTTTGACATAAACTCAAACGATAAACACAAGATGCACCAAGGTTGTTTGGTATCCTAAATATCATTTCATCACACACCCTAACCAAATATAGTGTTCATACACATCTCTTGAACATGTATCATATCTTGTCAAGCTTTTCAGCTTTCACCATAGGGTTGGCTTTGGCTATGGCGTCTTTTCCAGACGCATGGTAGTTGAATGTGCAGTCGTGTTTGTCAGAGTAACGATGAACAAAACAGAAAACATTCCCACATCGACAATTGAAACCAGTTAACCCGACACGTTTCCTGCATGTGGTGCATCTAGAGGGGGCCTGACCCTGACCTGGATTCAGCTTGTCACTGCTCTCGGCTTGAGCTTGGGGTGCTTGAGCTTGGGGTGCAGAGGATGGTTGGGTCGATTGAGCCACCTCTGATACTAGTGAAACAGGTAACGCGATGGAAGATTGGGAGCTGATGTCATTTCCATTGACAATAGTGTGATTGAAGATGCAACAAGTTTAGCGTGTTCTTGCTTTAAGATCATGTCTTTGTGACACTTTGAACACATGTTCATGGTCGCCGGGGTGCCAAAGAATCCACAGTTGTTGACGCAAAGGGTAGGTGCTTCTGGAGCGGTTTGGCATCCTGTCTCATTTTTCTCCATTGTCTAGTGGCCCTGCACCATCATAAAAATGTACAGGTTGGGTAACTGGCCAAGAAGCGTAATTTTGGTATGAGTCGGAACTGGTTTGGTTGACCACAGACACTTTTTATCTGAATTCTTTATAAACACTTACTGCAACATATGTTTAGATAAACTATGTTGTTATATCATTAAACCTACTTGTTGAAAAATCTATAAATAAAGATTACCAGGACTATAATTATAATGCTTATCTGAGAAAACAAACAAATATCTCTACAGTAAATAGTTATTTAGGAGATTTGGCTTATCTCGAAAATGTGAACCGTTACTTTGGTTTATTGCTATTATTTCCAACTTTTGGTTTGTTTCTCTGTATATTTTACTCGGGGACTATCATATTGATACAAAATAAGAAGATCACACAGAAAAGAAGTACAGTGATTGTATTCCTAGAGAATAACTGGCAACTCAAACATACAGAAGCACCATTTGCATCACGACAGCACAAATCAGCGATTTATTCAATCAGCATACATGCAATATTCAGACAGACATACAAGGGAACTTTATATAATCAACAGCACATTCAAGATTTTAATTCATTCGAGTACCATACTTAAGTAAGCCAATTGCATCCTATTCTCAAACACATGCAAGATCTTTTATGCTCGAATCAACACCCTAATTATACTTATGAAAAAGATTATGGCTGAGATAAGCAACTTGACCAAGAGGCCACCACCGCTCAGATCTCATTTTGATCAAGTTTCAGGGTATGTTCACTTGATATCAAATCCATGACCGTTACCTCAAATTTCTTTCAACCATAGACTTTCTAAAAATGTTAACTTTCAACCATATATCGCACCAAAACTCAAATTTCTTTAGTATCTTGCAACATTAAACTTTAAATTCATCTCTTCACATTCACCACCCAAATCCCATAATGTAAAATCATATTCTCCTACTTATAAAAAGAACTCTCAAAATCCCCTCATCCCTAATATCAAAAAACCAAACATCCCTCACCCATATTGAAAACATATCCAATTTCCATTCAATACCATAAGATAACGATAAAAATAACAATAATAATAATAAATGAAAATCTTTACGTCCACTATCCTAAAAAGGTCTACTTTCTACAAATTCCATAAAAATCATACAACTTTACAATAAAAAATGAAAAAAGCCGAGACCCACTTAAATTCTTTACAAAAAAGAACCCCCAAAATTGGGAAAAACATAATCCCCATCAATTATGCATTTCAAACCCCAACTTAAAACTCAAAATTCAAACAATTCATGATGAAACAAACATAAACCAGACAATCAAACTCTGTGATTGCGTAACACCCAAATAAATTTCAACCAAATCAAAACAAACCTGTTCTTGATCGGCGCTTCTTCCAAACTCCAACCCCTTGTGTAACAAATCGAAAAAAGAACGTACTTAGAACAAATTGAAAGATCCCCTTTAGCGATTACACCAAAAATCACATCGTATAACGAAAGATGGTGTGTTTATGATATTTTTTTCTGTAGGATATATGTACACACAATGTACGTGGGAAGTTGTGATTGTGTGTGTGAGAGGTTATATTGGGGTTCTCGAAGGTTTAGGTGTGAATGGCAAATTTGTTATTGGATTTTAGGAGTTTTGGGATTCAGCCAATGGGAGGGGAGGAGTAGGAAATGTAATGTGGAAGTGAACGTATGGGATGGGAATATCCTGTGGGTATCCCAATTTTCATTATACAAGTGAGAATTGGTCAGTGATACGTGGCAGAGGATGATTATTTGTTTCTAATCTTTTGTAATTCCAAAATAAATTCAAATAAAATTTTTTGAATGCTAAATATGCAATTCTGATTCGAAAGCTATGCGTTATTTTAATCAGGTTCATTTATTCGTTTTTCAATCGAGACCACACCCACTACCCACTCAGGAGGAAACCGATTGTTTAAAAAACCACAGGCTCAACTTTGAGTATTTTACTTAAAATAAGGCTTAAACATACGATATTATCATATTTATATATTATGGGCGTCTCACCTTAGCGAGTTAGGTTAAGGATCATTTGTTATAAGTTTAAATAAATAGTAACTAAGTTATAGACATGTGTGATATACGAACGAAAAAAGAAGAAAGTCAAACTTAACAAATTGACATAATTATTATAGATTTAAAATCATATATTGTTACAACAACGATCTAGGATGAACAACTCAACCATACAATTGACGTTAGAAGTTTGTAGCTTCAGTACTATTTTGTCTCCAAAAGGTAGAACACAACAACCGCTAGAGTACTTCGGTACAGACAATCTTGTCCAATGTTGTGATTGATCAACAGTGCATCCATTTGAGTGCTGATATGTTGTCAATCAACACTTCATCACTTTCAGTGCTGATCGGTATTAGTTCAGCACTTGGCATGTGTTGATCGGTAGTGGATCAACACTTGACATGAATCAGTAGTTAAGAGCCAGTGCTGAAATCCTAAATTTTCTGTAGCTTCATCCTCTTCACAGATCAACAAATTCCCTAAGGATGATGCTACCAAAACTCTATCTTCATACTTCTAGCATCATAATCAGCAGTAGTTCATACATGTATCCTCTTATATCTCTTGAGTGATTTTCAAGAGGTAGATTAACCAAATCATTCATGTTGCGCCGAGATAGTCTAAAAAGATTATACTCCTTGACTTCAGTTTGCCAGCACCAGCAAAGGTCAGACATAAGGTATTGGTTGAGAAATTGTAAGTCTAATGTGTGATTGGGTCATAAATGCTCAATGGAGTCACATGTACAACTTTTTCTTCATTTTCTCCACTTTCTTTTGCTTCAACTTTGTTACCAATCTTTATATTCAGAATGAATGCCATAGATTTGTACTTATCTAGCATGCCTTAATATTCTGATATCAAAGTGAACATCTTCTTTAGGTCTTCAAAGTTGAGGTTCAGAACTTTCAGCTTAGTCCGAAAGAAAGGCTTGGACTTATTCATTCTTCCAATGAAGAAACTCCTAGTCTTCAGGTCATATTCACATTTGATAATGGTTGTGTCATCACCTTCTGATTCTTACTCTTTCTTAAATTCTGAGAGTTCTTCTTCTTGCTCAGTATTGTCCAAGCCTTGTCTTACTCTTTCGGCAGCAGTGGTGATGATCACTTCATCTATCGAATCATCAGACTAGCTTTGTGTTAGAGAATCAGCTGTTTCAGGAGCTTGTTGGACTATTAGAGAAACCTGCTCAGTGGTTTGAATAGTTTGGATGGTGGGAGGAGATGATTGTTATTGAGTGCTGAGTGCAGGATCGACATATAGGAAGATAGGAAAACTTTGGGACATTTTTTCTTGGTCATTGGTTGTTGTCTTTCCTATTGCTCTCTAGCTACTTCATACGTTAGTAGCTCTCCAGCTGCAATCTTCTTTCTGATTTCTTTGATGTTCAGATCAAGAGTAGACATACTCATTGGTCCTGCTTCTTTATCAGAGAAACCATAGAGCTTTAAGAACATCTTTATCTGTTGCTTATCTTTACTATCCTATCTGATTTTTTCTACTTGTTTCTCTCTGATTCAGCTCTTTTCTTTCTCGCTAACTTTGATGATTTCTCTATTTCAGCATGAGTTGTAGCTATTAGCTTTGATTTCATCTCAGCAAGGCTCCATTCTAAGACCACATTAAAGTTGAATCCTTTCAACTCAAGTTGAGCTTTTAGGAGACTTCTTTCTTGATTCTTCTTTCGCCTTCTCTGAGAAGAGGCCTTTTGTATTGATTCAGAAGTTGTGGGCATCAGAGCTTGCTAAGTGGTTGTCCTTTGAGTGCTTTCAGCAGTTGGCCTAGATGATTTAGATGGCACTCTCTTAAAAACGTTGGCATTTGGTTTAGCTGGAGCTATTGGTGCTTATCTGTAGGTTCCCCACCAAGTTTGAATCTTTTTTTTCTTGCAACCTTAGATTCTTTTGCACTTTTCATTAAGGCAATGATATTTTTCTTTATGGAAGATTCTTGAGCTCTATGGAAACAACTCCATGTAAGGTTTATATACAGGCTGATGTAACCAAAGCAACCAAATGGCTTCGTGCATGCATGCACCAAGTACCAAGTAGAACTTCTACAGAAGTTTGAGAATTATTAAGTATAAAATCTTCCAAAGCTAAAAGTTCCTTCGGAAGCTTTTATACTCTGTATAAGAAATATTCTAAGTATAAAGCCTTCCGAAGCCAAAGACCAAATCTTCCGAAACCAAAGATGAAGTCTTTTGAAGCTTCAAAGAAAAAATCTTTTAAAAGCCTAATGAAGTGAAGACTGATTTTTTCTAAAGACTTAGAAGAACATGCTTTTCTTTGATGTACTTTTACAAAGGCTGACCAACTTTCTGCTGCAACTCTGAAGACTCACCAACTTGCATAAGTTGGTGAAAAGGTCCATGCTTTTGTAACTGTACATTAAAGTCTTTGTCTGTAGCTTTCTACTTTATGTACTTTTATCCTTTTTGTATTATATTAGGATGTGAGCTATGGCATGTCATAGTCACTAGTCAAAAGGCAATCTGCCTTTTGACTCTACATTGATTTTGTTGTCTTTCAATGTTCTAACTGGCTTTCCAAGTATGGCCGGTTGTAGAATATAGTATAAAGTATCTTAATGTCTTGTAACTTATTTCTTATGCATTGTAACTCTTATAAGAGAACTTGAGATTAATATACATCATTCTTGAAAACCTTATATCTATTGTTTTTAAGTTCTGTCTCTTTACTTACTTATGTTCTTTGCATCTCAACTCTTAAACTTTGGTTTCCTATTTGATCTATTAAGTGCTCTAACACTCTCCTCATTGTGAGACTAATGTTTTGACCATCCCTTAACCGGTCCTGCAATTGGTATCAGAGCATTCCAGGCTCTTGATTGTAAGATCTCACCATTGGAAATCTCCCCAGCTCTCACAAAACACTTAACATCTCAAATGTCAGCATCCAAGACTGATATAAAAACCGGTACCATGGTAAAGTCCCCACTGATCACTCCTAATGATTTGGATACTTGGTGCCTAAGAATGAAAGGCTTCATCAAGTCACAAGATAGCAGGATTTAGGAGTCTGTTACTGAAGGACCTTATATTCTATGCACCTCTTCAGCTGCTGTTGGAGGTGGCATGATTCCAAAAGAGGTGGTTGACTATTCTGAAGAAGATAGAAAAAGAATAGATATAGATTAAAAAGCCATGACTGTCCTTTAAACTGCTCTTCCAAATGCCATCTACAGAGGCTTCAAGAAGTGCAAAACTGCCAAGCAGTTCTGGGATGCATTGAAGCTGATATATAAAGGTTCTTCTGATGTAAAAGAAAACAAGAAGGATCTTCTGAAGCAGTAGTTTGAGAATTTCACATTCAAAGCAGGTGAAGTCATGACTCAACATTATTTCAAGTATGTTGAGATTATGGATACTTTTATAGATGTTGGAGTAAAACTAGAGAATAGGGATATTGTAAGAAAGTTCATGTCCTCTCTTCCTAGACAATGGACACACTATTGTGTGGTTATTAAGAGGACTGAAAATCTTAATACCCACACTCTCACAGAGTTGTATGGCATACTCAGTGGTTACCAGATGGAGATGAACATGCAAAATCCATCTGGAAACTCTAACAATCAACAGAGTTCTGCCCTTCATATGATTGAAAGGGATTACAGAGAACCACAACACCATTTCTTCTCTTATCCTGACAACTCACCCAAGGGCCCTTTCATCACCTTCCCTGAGACACCAAAGGAGAGTTACATTCAAGGAAGCCTATTCCAAGAGAAAAGCCCATCACATGCCTTTATGTCACATGATAAAAGCACATACAACTTTCTTTTCACCCTTGAAGACTAGACTGCATCCATCCAGATGACCTGGAGTACATGGAGACAGTTCAACAAATGGCTCTTCTTACTCATAGAGCCAAGAAGTTCTATAAGAGGATAGGGAGAAAGTTTCCTAGCAATGTATCCAGTGGAAAGTTTGGGTTGGATAAAAGCAAAGTAAAGTGTTATAACTGTAACAAGTAGGACACTTTGCTAGGGAGTACAAGGCACCCAGGACAAATGGTGGCCAAGCATAACCCAAGCTAAACTATATTGAGGAAGCTTTACACACTGAGAAGCCTAAGCAGCAAGCTGCAGTTGCTGTTGAAAAAGGAGGCTTTGATTGGAGCTTCCAGGTAGAAGATGTGTCTCCAAACCAAGCACTGATGACAAATCTGGATGAAGTCAAGGTATTGGAACATCTTTGTACCCCAGAATCTATTGCTAAGTAAATAGATACAAGTCCTATAACTTAGAAATGAGATCTGATCTTGAGTCTTTGAACATATTAAAAATCTGATTTCGAAAGAGCTGAAAATGAGTATAAGTTAAAAATAAAAGACTTAAAGAAAACCATTTAAACTCTTAAACATGAGGATACCAACTATAGGACTCAAATCAAAGATATCATTACTAAGTTAACTGAGTGCCAGGCTGAGCTAGTGATCAGCAAAGCCAAGGCAGAGAAGCATGTTCTTGAAGAAGAGACCTTTAAAAACATCATATCCTCATCCCTACATTCCAAAGTGTGTTATCAGAACAAATAGGGACTAGGATCTACTGAGATAGCTCATTCACACACTCTATTATCTGTAAGATCTCCAAGGTGTGGAATTAGTCAAGATGAGCTGCCATCTATAGATCCCAGTAATAAAGAGGATGAAGAGGAGGCAGTAAAGGATGGATCTGAGAAGAGTGAGGAAGATCATCCTAACAAGGGTCACTACACTACTGAGGAGAGGAAGAAGTCAGGGATGACTAAGTCAAAGAGGAAGAACTTGATTCGAGCAGTAAAAAGGAGACCAAAGAGAGCTCAGGAGATCAAGGCCACCTTCAACTTCAAGCAGAAACAAGTCTTTATCTCTGCAGGTTTTGAAATGGTAAAGACCGAGGACATAACTTTGAACTCTAGTACAAAGAGTTCAAGTATATGTTCAACTCATCCCTATGAAGGAATGAAGACTGATCAGCTATGTAACACTACTACACAACATGAACCATCCACCTCCAAAGGCAAGCTTCACCTTAGGAGGCCTGCCACAACATCTTCAAAGATGGGGATAGAGATGGAAAGTGATCAAACTCAGTCTTTTATTCACAAGAAGACTCTCAGAAGAAAGCAATTTGACTGCATTATATGTGGCAATACTTCTCATCTGGCTAAGGATTGCATCTACAATCCCAAAAGTACTGTCAACATAACAAGAAGAAGACTTCTGAGAAGAACAAGAAGAAGAAAGCTTCAGAAGAAATCAGTGTTTCTTTCAGATGCTCCAAAATGAAAATGAAGACAAGTGAAAAATTGCCTTCGGAATAAAATTTGGTCTCGGAAGAAAGGAATGCTTCCGAAGCACTGAAGCTTGCTGTAGCGAAAGCAAGATCTTCCGAATGATCAGTTTTCAAAACTTCCAAAGTTATAAAAACTTTCGAAGCTTTGAATTTCAAGTCTAATCTTCTAAAGATGGTATGGAAGATAAAGGAAGACCATATGACTGAAACTTCTTCATTTACAACAGCAAGTGATCCCCATAGTCTCAGTATATGATCAATTACTGTTGCATTGTCTTCAGTTCATTTTGAAGGGCCCAAGACCAATAAGGCTTGGGCTTCCAAGTGTAACTAATTCTCTTTTTATTATGCAGGAACAGCTGAAGACCAAAAGAAATGTATGGATCATTGATAGCTATTCCAGGCACATGAGAGGAAATGGCTCTTTGCTTTAGAATTTTGAGAAAATTAATGGAGGAGCAGTTGCTTTTGGAGGGGATGCTGGTGGTTACATTACTGAGAGAGGCAGGGTCACAAATGGTAAGCTCAACATTGAGAAGGTAAACTTTGTTAAGGAGTTTGGGTATAATTTACTGACTGTATCCTAATTTTATGACCAGAGACATAACATGCTCTTTACTTTGCATGAGTATATAGTTCTCAAGCCTGGGGTGGTCATTCCTCAAGAGCATATCCTGCTTAGAGCATCCCAGGAAGGGAACATGTACAAGATGGATTTGCAGGAAACATCCCCCTCAGGAGAAGTTTCTTGCTTTCTATCTAAGGCCAATAGTGACGAGTCTTTCCTTTGGCATAAATAGATGCGCCATGTAAACTTTAAGAACATGAATAAACTAATTAAGAATGATTTGGTAACTGGAATGCCAAAGAAAGAGTTTACAAGTGATGATCACTGTGTTGCATGCCCGAAAGGGAAACAACATTTGGTGTCTCACAAGCCAAAGGTAAAGAACTCTATCACTACTCCCTTTCACTTATTACACATGGATCTCTTTGGCCCCATCAGTGTAATGAGCTTAGGAAGGACCTCATACTGTTTGGTGGTCATGGATGATTTCATAAGATTCACTTGAGTTTTCTTCCTTAGAACTAAGGATAAAACTCCTGAGATCTTGAAGAATTTCATTCTTAAAGTTGAGAATTAAATTAATCACAAGGTCAAGGCCATAAGATTGATCAAGGAACTAAATTCAAGAACCAAATCCTTGACACATTTTGTGGTGAGAAGGGTATTACAAGACAATATAGTGCTCCCAAGACTCCTCAGCAAAACAGAGTTGCTGAGAGAAGAAACATGACACTTATTGAAGCTACAAGAACCATGTTGTCTGACTCTAAACTGCCTATTACCTTCTGGATAGAGGCAGTCAATATTTCCTGCTATATGCATAATAGAGTTTTAGTAGTTAAGACTCATGGTAAGACTCCTTATAAACTATGGTACAAAAGAAGACCTTTTATTGGTTTTCTTCAGTCATTTGGATATCCATGCGCCATCTTGAATACCAAAGATCAAGTAGCCAAGTTTGCTGAGAAATCAGATGATGGACACTTCCTTGGATACTTATCTCAAGCTAAGGCTTATAGAATATACAATCTCAGAACCAGAGTAGTTGAAAAATCAGCCAATGTAATCTTCAATAAGCACACACCCTGTGTGAAAGGTTCTGGTCCTGATTGGCTACTTGATCTTGATTTAGTTACCAACTGTTTTAACAAATCTTGTGAACATGTTTCAAGATCAGCAGGTAACACATCTACAGAATATCCTGACCCAAGATTTGAGCTAAGAAGACCAAGACAGACTACATCTTTAGCTCCAGTGGTAACTAACCCTGCAAATGAAGTTCCTATCAGCATAATAATAACAAATCATGCTGATACATCTCAAGTGCCTGAAAATTCTAGCTCAGAGGTACAAGACATAAATGCAGGAACTTCAAATGTAGAAGGCAATGGTAGTGGTGATAGTGATCAAGAATTTCTTGATGCTGATAACCACTTTATTGATGACAACATCAATGATGTCACACACTCATTGGATCAAGTTTCTCTTGATAAGTGTGCTGATGTGGTGGAAGACATTTCATTGTTAGATCTAAACTTTTCAAATTTAGATCTGTCTAAATAACTTGCTGTGATCCCTTAACTCAGGATCCACAAGTCACACCCCATCACAAACATCATTGGAGATGTTGACAAGGGGGTTGAGAACAAGAGGACAAATCGATGACAAAAATGTTTTTCTACACTCTTGTTTCTTGTCCTAGATAGAGCCAAAGAAAGTTGATGAGGCTTTAAAGGATGGAAGTTGGGTTGAAGCAATGCAAGAGGAGCTGCTTCAATTCAAAAGACAAAAGGTTTGGAACCTATGTCCTCTTCCTTATGGTAAGACTATCATATATACCAAATGGGTGTTTAGAAATAAGAAAAATGATAGAGGACTAGTCATCAAGAACAAGGCAAGACTGGTTGTTCAAGGGTACACACAAGAAGAGGGAATTGATTACACTGATGTTTTTGCTCCTGTAGTAAGACTTGAAGCTGTTAGGATATTCCTGGCCTTTGTTGCATCCAAGTACTTCAAGGTCTACCAACTTGATGTCAAGTGTGCAATTTTATATAGGGTGATTGATGAAGAGGTGTAGTCAAACAACCACCTGGCTTTGTAGACCTAGATCATGTTGATTATGTTTGCAAGCTTGATAAAGCTCTTTATGGGTTGCATCAAGCTCCAAGAAAGTGATATGAGACACTATCTTAGTATCACTGTCAACATGGATACATGAGGGGTACTTTAGATGAAACTCTTTTCATATTTCATCAAAGGAACATGAAATGACTTAATGTTGGTTTAAGTATATGTACATGACATTATCTTTAGGTCAACTAATCCAAAGCTCTAGAAAGACTTTGAGAAGATGATGAAGAATATATTTGAAATAAGTGCCATGGGAGAACTCAATTTATTTCTAGGAATTCAAGTGAAGCAAGTTGACAGTGGCATCTTCATAAGTCAGTCAAAGTATGTACAAGACATACTTACAAGATTCAACATGACTGAATGTAAGGTGGCAAAGACACCAATAGCCAGAAACCACCCCCTTGGGCCTGATCTTGAGGGGGAGTGTGTAGATGAACATCTTTACAGGGCTATAATTGGGTCTTTTATGTACCTTACAGCCAGCAGACCTGATATTATGTTTGCTACATGTATATGTGCAAGATATCAATCCAACCCCAAGATATCATACCTGGTTACTGACAAAATAATTCTTAGATATCTCAAGGGTGCTCCTAAGTTAGGACTTTGGTATCCAAAGAACTTTGACTTTAATCTGTATGTCTATACAGATAGTGACTATGGTGGCTGCAACATGACTACAAAGTCCACATCTGGGGGATGTCAATTCCTTGGTGGAAGGATAGTGTCATGGCAATGTAAGAAACAATCATGTGTATCTGCATCAACTGCTGAGGCTGAATACATTGCTGCTGCAAGCTGCTGTGCTTGAGTACTTTGGATTCAAAATCAGATGTTGGACTATGGATACAACTTTAAAGAGACTCTCATCCACATAGACAACAGCAATGCTATCTCTATTACAGAGAATCATGTGTAGCACTTAAGGACAAAGCACATCAATATCAGGTATCATCTAATTAGAGATAATCAAAAAAGGGATTGATAAAACTAATCAAGGCTGACACAAATGAACAATATGTTGATCTGTTCACAAAAGCTTTTGATGAACAGAGATTTAAATATCTTATATTAGCCATTAGGATGATTAACCTTGAATAGATTTTCTTAAAACTTAATCTATATTATTTCTAAAAAAAGTGTGTGTCCTAAGTTGTCCAACTTAATCACCTACATAAGCCCAGCTTATCTTGGGAGAATTTTTTAAATGATGTTCCTTAGCATTTTGAAAAATTACCAAGTGTATTTTCCTTCGAAAGATATTAACATTGCCTTTGGAAGAATTTTAAGTTTTCAATGCACATAACTGCTTAAAGGAGATTTACCTTCGGAAGAAATTTTATATTTCTTCCGAAGCCAAAATATGCTTCTAAGTACTTATGTGTATTTCAAGAACAAATTTCTTCCAAAAGCAATTTCTTCCGAGACTAAATACTCTTTGGAAGAGAATTTGCCTAAGTAAATTTTCTTCCGAAGCCATTTTTCACTAAGCTTAGGAATATCTTTCGATGTCAAAATTTGGCTTCAAAAGATATTCACAAATCTTCCAAAGACAAATTACCTTCGGAAGAAATCTCAACTTCCAAAAAAACTATCTTTTTAGACACTTTTTCAAAGGTGGGACCGACATTCGGACTTTAAAGTTTATACTTTTGCATTAACTTTGTCTCAATTCCATTTCATATAAATATACCCAATGGTTCCCCACCCCTTTCACTTTCTTCTTCGTCTACAATCTCTCTAAATCACCGCCTTTGTTCATATCTTTCTTCACTACAAAGCTACCACAAATGGCCAACCTCAACCGTAGAAACCAACCAGATTTCTTCATGCAGCTTCACATGCAACATAATCAGGTTGCTCTGTTAAACTATAAGAAAGATTCAAGTTTCTTAGAGGTTTGTCAATTTCTTTCACTCTCAAACTACTTCACCTCCCTTGCCATTAATCCTTCACTTTATGTGAATCATCTTTTGGATTTTTAGAGGATCTGCCAAGAGGTCATCATGGATAGGGAGAAGACACTGTCTGTCACAATGCAGGGGAGGACACTGTTCATCACTCCAGCCTCTATTAACTCACACTTATAGCTGGATGATGAAAAAGGTGAAGTGTCCTTTCCAAAATATGTTGTAAATCATTCTTTTGAGTAAATGGGCTATGAAGGGACTTCTCAGTTAGAATCTTCAAGAAAGGAAAGGTATCCTCTCAATGGAAGTACCTCCTACATGTTGTTATTCATAGTTTGTCTAATAAACATGGAGGATGGGACCAAATTCTAGAGGATCTCTCCTTCATAGTTCATGGAATGGTTCATAGGATCAAGTTCAGGTATTCTTGATTTGTATATACTAATTTGCTTGCAAACTTGGACTCCTTAAAGTATTACAAGTTTTCTAGATATGTCCAACACATTATCAACTGTGAACTGGGCTCACAGTTAAGGGGAACAGGTAATATTCTTAAAATGGGACAGATGAAGCCTGACATCTTCAAAATCATGAGATATCCTATTATGGTCTTCTCAGGGGTAGAAACAGCCCTGGTCCCAAAAATGTTAGAGCTCATTGCTTAATGTAACAACCTAACAGCACCAGCTAGTGTTGAACCCACACCTTCCACTTCAACAACACCCACACTACCACAAACAACCCTCACCTACCAAAGAAGATCCAAACGAACCCCTTCACAGGTTATTCAACTTGTGCAGGTCCCCATTCACCCCCCATACAGGAAGAAGTAGACACTGGAGCTCCCGCTTCTCCTAAGGAGCAAACCACTCCCGTCTCACCAAGAATCAGTCATGAGGTTCCTCATGCTCAGGCTGATGAGCTCATGACCCAACAAGCCTTAAGCCTTCACTCGGAGTCTCAGAGTCTCAACACTTTAGTGATCAACCTTTAGGGGAAAGTTACCATCCCCAGCCTTTAGGCTTAAAATCAACCCATGCCCAGCCTAGAATTCTATGATGATGAAGATATAGCACTCAGTGAGTATCATGAGTCTTTCTTCTCCTTCCCTGCTCAAAGAGAGATAGGTACTCTTATGTCCCCTATATCTAGCCCACATGTAAGGCCCGTTCCCGGGCGCCTCACGGTTGGTCATTCATCGCACATAAACATTTTAAATCGGTTATCTATTTGCAGCGGAAATTTAAAATTTTATTATAACTAAAAACATGTCATTTCATAACATTACAATATTCGTTTTTCTTTTCAAATACAATGACATGTCAAAATGCGGATGCCAGCCTCAACAACTGAGTAGTCGCCCTGTGCCATCCTCAGCAACATACCTGCCAACTGGAAACACATCAAAGTCAGCGTTGCTGAGTGAGTTCTAGTTTTATATTAAAACATACTTTACTTACCATCAAAACCATTCTTACATACACACGATCATACAACATACGTACACGTAGATAATATTATTATTATCTTCATCATTCATTCATTAACTTTCGTTCGTGTACCGTTCATCGTTAACGTTCCCGTTCTTTCTTAACTCTTTCTTTCGTTCATATGTTTCTTACTTTCATTCATACATTCGTTACATTCGTCCGTACGTACATTACGTTCATTCTTACGTTCATTTCATTTATTCGTACGTTCATTACTTTCGTGCATCCTCTATCTTTCACTTTCATCTAGATCCGGTCACACTTTACCCTCTTCATGGCACACAGCCATGATTACTGAGGTCGAGTGACAAAGATCCCGTTCCATACGTCATCATTATGTTCCTTCCGTTCATTACTTTCATTCGTTCGTTCTTTAGCTATCATTACATTCATTATCTTTCGTTCGTCTCATACTTTCTTTCTTTGACAATTACCTTTCTCATTCATCAACTCACGCGATACTCCCGACTCATGCCCGAAGACTGATACTGTGCCGGGGCCTGCTCACAAGCCCCCGACTCATGTCCGAAGACTGACACAGTACCGGAGCACGCGTTCCGTTCCTCATTCGTCTCATCTCACTCTCTCGCACTACTCCCGACTCATGTCCGAAGACTGATACTGTGCCGGGGCCTGCTCACAAACCCCCGACTCATGTCCGAAGACTGACACAGTATCGGAGCATGCGATCCTCTACTCATCCAACTAGATCCTGTCTCATGCAATACCCCCGACTCATGCTCGAAAGCTGATGCTGTGCCGGGGCCTGCTCACAAACCCCCGACTCATGTCCGAAGACTGACACAGCACCGGGATACGCGACAAAGATCCCGTCGAGTCAATCACCTAGATTGAACTCCATCCGAGTCTGTTGCAACACAAAGTTGCTAACCTTACTATCTCGTCCCATACAATACCCCCGACTCATGTCCGAAGACTGATGCTGTGCCGGGGCCTGTTATACAAACCCCCCGACTCATGTCCGAAGACTGACACAGTACCGGGATACGTGACGAGGATCTCGTTCGAGTCTGTTGTGACACAGAGTCGCTCACCTCATACATACGCTTGCAAGCCTTACGTTCATTCATTCGTTCATTAATGCATGCACTCATTCGTTACGTTCCTCTTTCATTATCTTCCACTTTACGATACATACTACTTTCAATTCATTCATTAACGTTCAACGCAAAGCCCAGGGAAGACAAACATAAAATAAATAAAAGGAACATACACATAATCATAAACATACATCATCACCATACAGGCATCATCACACATTCATAACACACATCCAACATACAATGCAACCACACGCACCGCCAGGCATACCTCACACATAACATCATGCGCGTCATCATCGTCAACTCATCATCATACATCATCTTACATTATCCATGCCTAACTCATCATCTACAACCCCGAGGGTTCGAGTCTAAGTCCGCACTTTTCGAAAGTCGGATAATACTACGGACATTCGGGCGTATGGACACCCTTCAGTCGTCTGGCCTCCATGCGATAGGCCCTTCATTCGGGTGACTAGACCTTCGTTCGGGTGGCTAAACCTTCATTCGGGTGTCTAGACCTTCATTCGGGTGACTAAACCTTCATTCGGGTGTCTAGACCTTCATTCGGGTGACTAAACCTTCATTCGGGTGACTAGACCTTCATTCGGGTGACTAAACCTTCATTTGGGTGTCTAGACCTTCATTCGGGTGACTAAACCTTCATTCGGGTGACTAGACCTTCATTCGGGTGACTGGACCTTCATTCGGGTGTCTAGACCTTCATTCGGGTGACTAAACCTTCATTCGGGTGACTAGACCTTCATTCGGGTGACTGGACCTTCAGTCTCCCTCCATTCAGGTGACTGGCCTTCAGTCTCCCCCCATTCAGGTGACTGGTCTCCAGTCTCCCCTCATTCAGGTGACTGGCCTTCAGTCTCCCCACATTCAGGTGACTGGCCTCCAGTCTCCCCTCATTCAGGTGACTGGCCTCCAGTCTCCCCTCATTCATACGACTGAGCTCCAGTCTCCCCTCATTCGGGCGACTAAGCTCCAGTCTCCCCTCATTCGGGTGACTGAGCTCCAGTCTCCCTCATTCGGGCGACTGAGCTCCAGTCTCCCCTCATTCGGGCGATTGAGCTCCAGTCTCCCCTCATTCGGGCGACTGAGCTCCAGTCTCCCCTCATTCGGGCGACTGAGCTCCAGTCTCCCCTCATTCGGGCGACTGAGCTCCAGTCTCCCCTCATTCGGGTGACTGGGCTCCAGTCTCCCCTCATTCGGGCGACTGGGCCTAGCTGATGCAGGATGGAGTTCATCCCGACTGCAGCCGAGGGTTTTCGGCCCCCAAACTCACCTAAACCCATTTTGAGCCCAAATCGACCATCCTAAGCCTTAGGGAAACATACCATGACCTCATTCGAGCATAACCACGTATGAAATCAAGCTCCAAACGCATCATACACATACACAAATACATAAAAACGGGTTTACACCCAAAAACTCGAAAAATAGGGTTTCAGATGTGTTCCAGCCCCAAAATCATTCAAAAACGTGTAAAAGAGGGGTCTTAGAACTCACCTTAGTAGCCTCCTCGGTTAGGGCTTCGATTTGACCCGCTATATGTCAATTTTGGCTCACGAACCCGCTTGAACCAACTTTCTTCTTCTCTTTTTCCTCTTTCTCTCCTTCCTCTCTGATTTTGCAAGTATGGGGAGAGGGTAAGGGCTGCCCTCTCCCTTAAATACCCCTCGTCCAATCGCCCGAGCTTCATGCGATTGGACCTTCAGTCGCCCAAGCTCTATGCGATTGAACTTTCCAGTCGTACGATTGAGCTCCAGTCGTGCGGTTGAGCTTCAATCGCATGACTCCCATGCGATTAGACGCTCCAGTCGCATGACACTCCAAATCGAAATTTCCGGGCGTTACAAGTCCCCCCCCTTAAATGGGTTTCGTCCCCGAAACCTGTTGTTCCTTAAACCTTCGCGGGCAATACTGTCCCATCCCTCTTCCAGCTCTTACTCGGAATCCTATCGCTCCAGATCCCTTGTCATTATTCGACTTCGGGTCTATCTTGGACTATCGACATCGGCAACCCATGCATACTGATCAATGTTCATTTGACCAGCACCTACGACTTCAAACATGCCATGTAGAATACGGTTACTACATCACAATATTCGAGCAAAGGCTCGACGTCATAACCATTGAGCTTCAGAGCATCACTGGGAACCTTCAGTTTGAGTGTGTGAAGAACAAGGCCTTCAACTTGTGTAAAGTTGCTGCATGCACAATCCCAGGCTGAAACTGTTCCTCAGATAACGGGTGACACAACTTTCTTAATTGCATCGCTCAATCCTCTAGGGTATCAGATAACCTAGTGAATCCACTAATAGTAATCTCTACATCGAAGGGCTCATCAATGTTTCTTCTCCTAACATGCAACTCACAACAGAAGGCAATAGGGACGTACTACTACTAGCATCACATTCAAGGCGTAAGGGCACAAACTTAAATTACTAGAAACATACCTGTCATCAGGTCGAAGTCCGCTCTAGCCTTCACCATCTATTCTCCTTCCTCGCACCAGAGCTCCCCGCCCTTGACTTCTTACAATCCCTGCTCAGATGTCCGGTCTCGCCGCAATTGTAGCACTTAGCCATGCGGCAATCCCTTGCCCTGTGGCCTTCCTTCCCACACTGAAAACAGACGTTCAGTCCCCACTTGCACTCCCCTTCGTGACCTCTACCGCATCTCTTATATACCTCATCCTTCCTTATTATCCTCTCCCGATCATCGATCCTCATCATCTTACCTTCAGTCACCACTCCGCCATCCCTATCTCGCCTTCCTTTCCCCTTCTTAACAAAGGCTCGCTCCTCCACTTCGCTCGTTATCATCATCGCCTCCCGCTCATCATACAACCTTCCTGCTAGATCTACCGCCGACCTGAACGTGCTGGGTCGGGCAGCGATCATGTGCCTACGGATATCCGTCGGTAAGCCCTGGATATACCTCTTGATCTTCCGCGAAAGAGGTGTCACCTGATCCGGCACCAGTCGTGCCATCTCGTTGAATTTAGTGGTGTATTGCTGATGTGTCATCGTCCCCGCTTCCAATTGCAGGAACTCACTTTCAACTTTATCCATTTCACGGCGAGGACAGAACTCCTCAATCACCAGCCTTTTCAACTCTGACCATCTCATCCTTCCGATAGCCCGACTACCCTCAGCTTGGACTATATTGTCCCACCAACACAAAGCTGAGTCCACGAAAGAATGAGTGGCAAACTTAACTTTCTGATCTTCCCGGCACTCACTAATTTCCAGTACCGCTTCCATCTCTCTGACCCAACGATGAGCGGCAGTAGCATTGCCGTTACCGTCAAATGTTGGGGGCTTGCATCGCTGAAACGCCCCATAATTACAGCCTCGTGCCGCCACCGGCACAGGCGCTTCCTCTTCTTCCTCATCCTCGTCATCAAAGAAAACCGTTTCAGTCTCGGGCCGTCTCCTTTCACCCGAAGATCTACCCCTTTCCCGTCTCTCCTTATCCCTAACAACCTTTATCACTTCAGTCACTACAGACGGTAAGATCGTCTGCATGACCTGGTGTACTTCTTCCACAACCGCCTCTCTCATCGAGGCTCTCAAATTGGCACTTTCATCTGCTCCCTCCTGATGAGAGTCTCGTGTTCTTCATGAACTACCTTTTCAACTCTACGCCTTCCTCTGGTGACCCGTGGTTCAGTGCCACGTCCGCCACCACCTCCACCACGTGAAGCCTTAGAAGTTCTACCACCGGCCATCCTCTATAACACACTGAAAGATTCAAACACTAACACGGTCATTCAAAGGAAATAGCTCAGTTTATGTCAAGTATAGTAAGTCCCTAATTACAGTGATCAGTTGTGATTAGCCACTTACTCTACTCTTCACACCCCGAGCATTACCTATCCTGACTACATCAGTGTCTAAATCTATCAGTACACATAACACATAACATGCGCACATAATGCCGGTTAACTTTAAGAAAATACCTGATGGCACGCAGCTACTCAGTTTGGCATCCCTTCCCTTTTTGTCCCATTCTCAGTTTAAGTTAAGGTTTATTTTGAAAATTTACCCGCTTCACTTAAACTTTTGCTCTGATACCAACTTGTAAGGCCCCGTTCCCGGGCGCCTCACGGTTGGTCATTCATCGCACATAAACATTTTAAATCGGTTATCTATTTTGCAGCGGAATTTAAAATTTTATTATAACTAAAAACATGTCATTTCATAACATTACAATATTCGTTTTTCTTTTCAAATACAATGACATGTCAAATGCGGATGCCAGCCTCAACAACTGAGTAGTCGCCCTGTGCCATCCTCAGCAACATACCTGCCAACTGGAAACACATCAAAGTCAGCGTTGCTGAGTGAGTTCTAGTTTTATATTAAAACATACTTTACTTACCATCAAAACCATTCTTACATACACACGATCATACAACATACGTACACATAGATAATATTATTATTATCTTCATCATTCATTCATTAACTTTCGTTCGTGTACCGTTCATCGTTAACGTTCCCGTTCTTTCTTAACTCTTTCTTTCGTTCATATGTTTCTTACTTTCATTCATACTTCGTTACATTCGTCCGTACGTACATTACGTTCATTCTTACGTTCATTTCATTTATTCGTACGTTCATTACTTTCGTGCATCCTCTATCTTTCACTTCCATCTAGATCCGGTCACACTTTACCCTCTTCATGGCACACAGCCATGATTACTGAGGTCGAGTGACAAAGATCCCGTTCCATACGTCATCATTATGTTCCTTCCGTTCATTACTTTCATTCGTTCGTTCTTTAGCTATCATTACATTCATTATCTTTCGTTCGTCTCATACTTTCTTTCTTTGACAATTACCTTTCTCATTCATCAACTCACGCGATACTCCCGACTCATGCCCGAAGACTGATACTGTGCCGGGGCCTGCTCACAAGCCCCCGACTCATGTCCGAAGACTGACACAGTACCGGAGCACGCGTTCCGTTCCTCATTCGTCTCATCTCACTCTCTCGCACTACTGCCGACTCATGTCCGAAGACTGATACTGTGCCGGGGCCTGCTCACAAACCCCCGACTCATGTCCGAAGACTGACACAGTATCGAAGCATGCGATCCTCTACTCATCCAACTAGATCCTGTCTCATGCAATACCCCCGACTCATGCTCGAAAGCTGATGCTGTGCCGGGGCCTGCTCACAAACCCCCGACTCATGTCCGAAGACTGACACAGCACCGGGATACGCGACAAAGATCCCGTCGAGTCAATCACCTAGATTGAACTCCATCCGAGTCTGTTGCAACACAAAGTTGCTAACCTTACTATCTCGTCCCATACAATACCCCCGACTCATGTCCGAAGACTGATGCTGTGCCGGGGCCTGTTATACAAACCCCCCGACTCATGTCCGAAGACTGACACAGTACCGGGATACGTGACGAGGATCTCGTTCGAGTCTGTTGTGACACAGAGTCGCTCACCTCATACATACGCTTGCAAGCCTTACGTTCATTCATTCGTTCATTAATGCATGCACTCATTCGTTACGTTCCTCTTTCATTATCTTCCACTTTACGATACATACTACTTTCAATTCATTCATTAACGTTCAACGCAAAGCCCAGGGAAGACAAACATAAAATAAATAAAAGGAACATACACATAATCATAAACATACATCATCACCATACAGGCATCATCACACATTCATAACACACATCCAACATACAATGCAACCACACGCACCGCCAGGCATACCTCACACATAACATCATGCGCGTCATCATCGTCAACTCATCATCATACATCGTCTTACATTATCCATGCCTAACTCATCATCTACAACCCCGAGGGTTCGAGTCTAAGTCCGCACTTTTCGAAAGTCGGATAATACTACGGACATTCGGGCGTATGGACACCCTTCAGTCGTCTGGCCTCCATGCGATAGGCCCTTCATTCGGGTGACTAGACCTTCGTTCGGGTGGCTAAACCTTCATTCGGGTGTCTAGACCTTCATTCGGGTGACTAAACCTTCATTCGGGTGTCTAGACCTTCATTCGGGTGACTAAACCTTCATTCGGTGACTAGACCTTCATTCGGGTGACTAAACCTTCATTCGGGTGTCTAGACCTTCATTCGGGTGACTAAACCTTCATTCGGGTGACTAGACCTTCATTCGGGTGACTGGACCTTCATTCGGGTGTCTAGACCTTCATTCGGGTGACTAAACCTTCATTCGGGTGACTAGACCTTCATTCGGGTGACTGGACCTTCAGTCTCCCTCCATTCAGGTGACTGGCCTTCAGTCTCCCCCCATTCAGGTGACTGGTCTCCAGTCTCCCCTCATTCAGGTGACTGGCCTTCAGTCTCCCCACATTCAGGTGACTGGCCTCCAGTCTCCCCTCATTCAGGTGACTGGCCTCAGTCTCCCCTCATTCATACGACTGAGCTACAGTCTCCCCTCATTCGGGCGACTGAGCTCCAGTCTCCCCTCATTCAGGTGACTGAGCTCCAGTCTCCCCTCATTCGGGCGACTGAGCTCCAGTCTCCCCTCATTCGGGCGACTGAGCTCCAGTCTCCCCTCATTCGGGCGACTGAGCTCCAGTCTCCCCTCATTCGGGCGACTGAGCTCCAGTCTCCCCTCATTCGGGCGACTGAGCTCCAGTCTCCCCTCATTCGGGTGACTGGGCTCCAGTCTCCCCTCATTCGGGCGACTGGGCCTAGCTGATGCAGGATGGAGTTCATCCCGACTGCAGCCGAGGGTTTTCAGCCCCCAAACTCACCTAAACCCATTTTGAGCCCAAATCGACCATCCTAAGCCTTAGGGAAACATACCATGACCTCATTCGAGCATAACCACGTATGAAATCAAGCTCCAAACGCATCATACACATACACAAATACATAAAAACGGGTTTACACCCAAAAACTCGAAAAATAGGGTTTCAGATGTGTTCCAGCCCCAAAATCATTCAAAAACGTGTAAAAGAGGGGTCTTAGAACTCACCTTAGTAGCCTCCTCGGTTAGGGCTTCGATTTGACCCGCTATATGTCGATTTTGGCTCACGAACCCGCTTGAACCAACTTTCTTCTTCTCTTTTTCCTCTTTCTCTCCTTCCTCTCTGATTTTGCAAGTATGGGGAGAGGGTAAGGGCTGCCCTCTCCCTTAAATACCCCTCGTCCAATCGCCCGAGCTTCATGCGATTGGACCTTCAGTCGCCCAAGCTCTATGCGATTGAACTTTCCAGTCGTACGATTGAGCTCCAGTCGTGCGGTTGAGCTTCAATCGCATGACTCCCATGCGATTAGATGCTCCAGTCGCATGACACTCCAAATCGAAATTTCCGGGCGTTACACCACATCATCCACCCCCAACTAAGGTGGATCTTCCTGAACCTGTTCAGGAGATCTATATGTAAGAGGCTCTCACTTCTGAAAGTGATTACATCATTAAGACCTCAACCATGGCAACCCAGCCTATTGACACCTCAACTGAAGTTGCCAGTGAGCAGGGGAAAACCAACAGCCAAGAATAATAAGCTGGTGATGAGGAAGAAGACTTAGGTCCAATTATCTCATCCCCCAATGATTCTTCTACTGAAGATGAGGGGACTCTTAGACTAAAGGTGCAAAAACTGTCTAAAACATGCACTTATTTAGTCTTCAAGGTTAGTCACTTGTAATCTCAAGTGACTACCTTGCAAAGAAGAGTCAATGATCAACAACTTGAGATTTCTGATCTCAAGGAGCAACTAGTTAGGAGACCCTTAAGAAGGATTCAACCAGGAACACAAGAACCTGAGGATGTAATTGACTTAACCTCCAGCTCACCTATGCAAGTGATTGATGCTACCAAAAAGGGGGAGGAAGTTGTTACAATCACAAAACCTGTGAGTCCTTATCAGAGTATGGACATTGAGGACTCACCAACCTCACTTATAATTGTCCAGACTCAACAACCTCCTCAAATTCACATTGATGTAGACTCACTTATCCGGAGTTTATTTAAGGAGGGTATACCAAGGGCAATGTCATACCCACCTTTTAGGGCTACAAATGAAATACATAGGTGGAGGTATGATGTTGAAAGAAGAGCCCTCATACTGCATAGAGTTCAAAGACAACAAGAGGTCTTTAATTTTCAAACCTTGAACTACTATGATAGCCCTTCTCTAGTCAATATGCCACTTGCCAACCCAAGTCAAAACAGGTAAGCTGACATGTTGGCTAAGAGAATTCGCGATAGGATCATGGAAGAACTCAGACATAGAAGAAGACAATTACAAGCAGGTAATGTCATTGGTCAACTGGATGTTGAGGTAGACCCAAAGATTAGCTTCGAAGGGGAATCCTTGACTTAAGGCCCAGTGACTGAACTTATGAGTATTGCACAGAGTCAACCACTTCAACAACATCATGTACCCTTAGTGAGGCACCAATTGGTGAAGGTGCTTCACAACCTCTCTCTTGCCAGAGCCTGACTGCTAAATCATGCAATGAAGGCCAAAACTTTCTCCACCCTGAGTCACCAAGGCCTGTGAGTGACAAAGGGAAAAGAAAACTGACTCCTAAGGAGATTGAGGAGGAGGAAAGAGAGAGGAAGAGGAAACTAAGGGGAGAAAGTTCAGCTGGTTCCTCAGGCTTCATGGAAGCTACAATCAGGACAACCCCCAGGCCAAACACTCAAAATGATGAGTTGAGAGCTGCCAGATTGAACTATCTGGTAACCAGGAACTACAACATTGATGAACTCATATCTTTTTCCTTAGAAGAGTTAAATGAACTGGCAGACTTAGAGCTGATCAAAGAGAGAAAGGAGGCAGAGGATGCAGAGTTGTTTCTCAGAGTCAAAGAAGAAAGAAGACAAAAAAGACTATACAAGAATGCTCCTCGTCTCTCCCCGGTTCATGAAAGTCCTGAAAGAGAGTCTGTGGTAGCTGAACCACCTCAGGTAGACAAAGAAGCTGATAGACAAAACATGATCAACTACTTGAGTGCCACAGGTCTCTACCACGCATCTGTACTTCTTCCCCTCTCTTTTGAATACATTGAATTTGAGTATCTTAAGTAGCTTGAACTACAATTCATAAATGAACAAAAGGCTGCTAAGAGAAAAATGAGGGAAGAAGCTGCAAAGTCAAGGTCATCATCCAAAAGAGCCAAAAAAGTCTGCTGACAGACAAAGGATGATGAGCTTCTTGAAGCTGTATGGATTCTCCGGAAGGAGTCTTAGTCCAATGTCTCTATCCACTATGGATGAGCACATTAGGGTGATCAAGCAGAAGATTAAGAAGGGAGAGCTTGTGGACTTGCATTCTCCACCAATCCAAAATCCTCCTGAGGTTGAGGTTAAGGTTGAACCACAGACAACACAACCTGGACCTTTAGTTGCTTTACAGCCAACTTTATCTTCTGATCCACAGCAGGGTTCTACTCTCTCTCCTTCTAAACCTATGAGAGAAGATGACCCAACTGAGAAAGGCACAATAGAATAACATGGTACTCAAGATCAGCTCTCTCAGTTAAACACTCCAAAGAGGAAGAAAAAGATGAATGCAAAGAAACTAATCAAGAAGAAAAAGGCATACACTTCTAAACTCAAGATGAGTCAGAACAAACATCCTAAGGAGGTGTAACAAGAAGCTGATCAACCAACTCCTACCATAGTACAGCCTCTTGCAGCTGGAAGACCCATCCTGTCTTGGAATTTTGCTGCTAATCTAGATAGATGGTATGTCATCAGAGATCAAGGTGGTCAAGATGTCTACTTCTGGCAAGACATACTTGATCTACCTCTGCATGATCTCCATGACATGAGAAGATATTATGAAAATCTGAGGGATCCTGACCAATTGATGAAGAAAGGAATGGCCTTGATCCTAATGAGGATAATCAACTGAAGATCAATCTTCTTAGTTTATGTAGCATCAGGGGGAGTTTTTAAGGGTTATATAGAGGCTGATGCAACAAAAGCAACCAAACGGCTTCCTGCATGCATGCACCAAGTACTAAGTAGAACTGCTACGGAAGTTTTATACTTTGTATGATAATTATGCTAAGTATAAAATCTTCCGAAGCTAAAAGTTACTTCGGAAGCTTTATACTCTGCACAAGAAATATTCTAAGTATAAAGTCTTCTGAAGCCAAAGACCAAATCTTTCGAAGCCAAAAATGAAGTCTTTCGAATCTTCAAAGACAAAGTCTTCCAAAGACTAATGAAGTGAAGACTGATTTCTTCTGAAGACTTAGAATAACATAGCTTTTCTCTGATATACTTTTACAAAAGCTAACCAACTTTCCACTGCAACTCTGAATACTCACCAACTTGTATAAGAGGGTGAAAAGGTCCATGCTTTTGTAACTGTACATTAAGGTCTTTGTCTGTAACTTTCTACATTATATACTTTTATGCTTTTTGTATTATATTAGGATATGCGTTATGTCATGTCATAGTCACTAGTCAAAAGGCATCTGTCATTTGACTCTACATTAATTTGTTGTCTTTCAATGTTCCAACTAGCTTTCTAAGTATGGCCAGTTGTAAGATGTAGTATAAAGTATCTCAATGTCTTTTAACTTATTTCTTATGCATTGTAACTCTTGTAAGAGAACTTGAGATTAATATACATCATCCTTAAAAACCTTATATATATTGCTCTTAAGTTCTGTCTCTTTACTTACTTGTGTTCTTTGCATTTTAACTCTTAAATCCTGGTTCCCTATTTGAATAGTTAAGTGCTTTAACACTCTCCTCACTGTAAGACTGATTGTTTTGACCATCCCTTAACCGGTCCTGCACTCCACCTTATTTGTCATCAGAAATCTGGCCTTTCTTTTATGAGACTCAATTTCAATTTCCTATATCGCAGACATAGGTCTTTTACTCTAATTAGAGGTAGATATTGTAGTAGATCTGAGTACTGAAGGTCCAATAGGTACACCTAATGCCTCACTAGCGGACGTGGGATTATCGACAGTTGTATAAGCATAAAGCTAGTAAAGAACTAAGATTTCATATGACATAAGGTAAAAATACACTCATTATTTTATTTTTTAAAGTAGTTCTATCTTTAATGAATTTGAAAAAGAAAAGTACATGTAACGACCTGAAACTCTTATTGCATTTTATAATTTTGATATGGTAAAAAGCAAATCATATAACATACTTCAAATATTTTATGTTTTTATCAATAGTAGGACAAGTATACATAGAGGTGGCCTTAAATATCTTTATAACTAATAAGTAATATGTAATAAAAAGTTATGATAATTGTTGGAGAATGTATAGATGGAAATAGTTAATCTACTTAGTAGCAAATATTATTTTGATATAATATGTTTTATTGGGGTTTTGGTTACATCGTTTTATTCTGACTCGTATTATACGAACCTTAATGGTAAAGTATTAAAATTTAACATCAAGGTTGTTCAACATGCTATCTGATTTGAGTCAATTTTGGTGTAGGAAAGTAAAATTAATCAAAGTTAAGTAAATATATTTCATTTACAAAGAGAAATGTAAAATAGAGAGAGATGGAGGGAGAAAGAGATTAAGAGAGAGAGAAATGAGAAATTTATTAAGAAACTAGACTCTTCAAAATAAGAATTAAAATTCAAAATCCACAAAAGTAGGAATTAATTTGTTAAAAATATAACAATCAAACAAAAGCTTTTATGTTTTAGAATATGATTTTCATGATATTTTTTTATTTTATTGAGAAGATGAAAACCTCATTAATTTGTGAAAATGTTTTGGAGAATAAATGAAATCAAATGTAATAATTTAAAATTTAGAAATAACTATATAAAAAGAAACCAAAACTACTAATGGGATCTCATGATTAGTAATTAACTTGAAATAAATTTCTCTGTGTTTTAAAATTGAATTCCATGTTTATTTTGAATTTTCATATAACTTGAAAATCAAATAAATTATTAGTTATGATTTGAAGATAAAGAAGAAAACGTACTTATAATTTTTATTTAAAATATATATAAATGTTTTAGTAAACAATTAAAGACTAATGCAAAACATGTGGCTAATAGTGATCTTAAATAATATCATGTGACATAAAAGATGTTTGTTTATTATAATAGTAAGATTAGTAAGTCTTATAAACAAAAAATACCGAGAGAGAAAAAAAGTAGGAAAATTGATTTTTATCAATTAGGATTACTATAAAATACATACACTATATATTTATTCTTAATCAAAAAAACTCTAAAGACCATGAATATAAAAAAGACCCAAAATAGTTTGTATTTATAACACAATGGACTCGCACATTTATAAATCATACACTATCAGCATTATACGTACTACTCCTGGATAATGTTGGTTCGGTTCTTCAAGACCAATATTAACTAAAATATGCTAACATATTTTAAGTTCAAATTGATAAACTAATCCATAACACATATACTCAAACTACATATCAAGAAATAATTGATAGCTTGTACCTAAATTATTTAATGAGTCGATTGTGCCACATACAATCAGCTTGTTTAAGACCATATAGATACTAAGCATTCACATCTCAAGGTACTAATTTAATGCTCCATGCGATTTTAACCCTTTAGGGATTTTTGTGAAGACGTCATTTTGAATTGTCCCATATGAGTTTGCGATTGATATAACATCTATAGGTTTCATCAGAGGTTCTTATTAGATTATGAGGCCAATAAACATGACAGTGTTATTGTATCCACTCCAGGGGGACTGTGTTTCCTCATAATAAATTTTGGGAATTTGAAAAAACCTTTTTATTACAAGTCGTTCTTTATATCACACAATCTATTTCTGTACACTTTGTGTTCACTGTTTTTGTATAGTATTTTATCTTTTCTTGAGACAAATGTAATAGTGTTTGGACTCGAAGCATGTACCACTTTCATGTTTGATGTCAAAATAAGACTATACTTTTCTTTTGTAAACAATGTTTAATACCACATTATACACCATTTCTTTTTTTAATTTATTATTTTAATGTCGACTTATAATTTAGTTGCACTACTAGAAAAACTGCAATAGATGACGCGCATTGCGCGTCATCTTTGGGGTCAGATGACGCGCAAATGCGTGTCAAGGAAGGGGTAGTCATAAATGATAGATGACGAGCATCCGCGCGTCATCTGTTTGTGACGCGCAAAAGATGACGCGTATTTTATGACGTGCAAAAGATGACGGGCAATGCGCTTCAAGGATGGGGTAGTCATAAATGACTAGATGACGCGCATCCGCGTGTCATCTATGAAATTTTTATGACATGCAATAGATGACGCGTAATGCACGTCATAAAATTAGCTGCATTTTTTATTTTTTTATTTTTAATAAATTACCTGTTGTTTTTTAAAACAAATTGTCGAATAACATTAAAAGCGAAATCCATTAAATACCAACAAAGTTTACAAAAGTTGTTACTTAACAACTACAAAGCATAAAACAAGTCCAAATTCAATTAGTACCAATACTAATACAAGTCCAATACCAATACTAATACAAGTCCAAATATATCATTTCAGGCCTACATATAAATGAAATTCGATACATAGCGCGCCCAATCTTCACGAACTTCATCCAAATCACCATCAGTGTATTCTTCTTTACATTCTCCAACCTAAGACAAAACCAATTTCATCAAATTAAACTTGTCAGTTTTGAACCAAAAACCATTTTATGTAAAACACTTGTAATTTACTTGACTAGTTTATTAATATCAACTACAAGGCAACAACAATGGTAATTTACTTATAAAAAACTCATACATAGATAGTTATATTCAATAATATAAACTACAAAGCAACAAATGGTAAAGAATCATTTTTACCTTTGTTTTGCATTTGAGCAACAAAGTTTAAATAAAAGATGCATGCTAACATCAATAATAACAGAAAAATGTTCAAAAGGATTAAGTATGAGGTTGCAAATACCTGGCCAGTGAACTTTCTTCTTGCCTTATAGGTGCACCTAAACTTGCAATATCCATTTTGTAAGTAAACTTTACAGGCCTCTACCCCTGTTCATCTTCATTCACAAAAGTTTAGGAACACAAATGACAACACACGAACTATATTATTGGAAACCTCCATATGTAATTTAATGTTACTTTAACTTAATATATTTAGCATATGAACAAATGCCTTAATAAAGTAGCCTTATCCAAAATATTATGATAATTATATTATAATCTCTCTGCAGTAATAAAATTGGAATGAGGCCTATAGTATAAACAATGAGTTTGATGTGAACGGCTTACTTATGAACAACAACATCAAATTGATTTATTCCTAGGACTATATAATCACTGTAATCATCTTAAGCAAATTAATTGTTTGCAAAACAATTAACAAATGGAGCAAAATATTTTTGTGGGTCAAGGCAACTCGACTCATACACCCACCCAACAAAAATCAACTATTTTAACCCGTTACCCGGCGACTAATTTTCTCGACCTCTTGCAAAAAGTATAACTAATATACATCGGTATTCACCCAACAAAAAATCAACTATAAACCAACCGCATTAACATTTAACAGCATAATCAATAAAATAAACTACCTGATTGAATTGAATACTTGTTATCCTAATACTTGCAGCTACCTCCAGCACTAGCTACTTCAGGATAAGATTGACATGTGGATTGAGTTGATGATGAATCTTTATCTTGAAACTGAAACTGAATACCCGTTTGCTTTGTGTTTTGCTGACGTGGCGTTAAAGATCCCATTTTTAAACGTAAGTTATTAGACAAAGATGACTGGTCAGCAAACGATTCAGATTGGGTCCACTGAGATGGAAACCCAACAAAACATGGTTCAGAGTTCTTTTTAAGCAACTCTTGAATTCTTTTAAATCTTGTAACTTCTAAAGGGTGTAAATTTATATGAAAATCGCTCGTTATATCAGCAGATTACCCGTTCATGATTGTAAAAGGCTGAAAACAATAGTAGAATCTAATGAAATTAAATAAACAATATAATGTCAAGAAACATATGCTTATCTTGTACCAACATTCCACTAACAATGTTAAGCATTAAAGAAACATACAATTAGTGTAACTAAAAGCAAACTTAAACACAGGTTTAATTATAAAAAGTGATGAAACGGGGCTTGATGTCATTGCTAAAGAATCTTGAAGAGAATGTAATGATTATGGAAAAACTCACAAGATTAACAATCAAAGGTGTTTGGGATTGCTTATTTATAAATATATGCTTGATAAACAGTTTATTAGAAACAACTAATTCAAGGATGAGTTTGAAATAAACAATTCTATATAACTGCCAGCATCTTCGTTTGAAGAAACCAGTCTCTTCACAATGCAACAACCAGCTTGATTAAATTATTAAAGAAATCAAAATTAATATATAGAAAAACATAACCTATATGACTGCCAGCATCTTCATTTGAGGAGTTCATACTAAGTCCATCAAGATGATCACCAACAACAGTTATAAGCCTGCAATCAAGGCTTTTGGTTAAATGTTGAAACCACAAAAGGTTGTCACTTAATATTAAAATAAAATTAAAAATAAATAATAAAAAATGTTACTCAATTTGAGCCAACCATGTCTTCACCGGTTTCTAACCAGTTCATTACTACTACACCTCACCGCAATTTAGAAGATTACATACTTTGGTATTCCTAACTCCACTTAATTTTAGTTCCATGGATTTGTTAAACCATGTAATTATGACTACAAGGATCCTAAAAGATTCAAATATAAAACTGCTTATATAGTTGAACAAAAAAAAGATAGATTCGTTTGAAACATAAATTACGAAATCTCACCTTAATGTTCTTGTTCCTTTCTTGTTCCTTGCTGGTGCGTCGTGGTCGCCGGTCGGTGAGGGGTAGCTTGGCCAGTGAGTGGTGGTCGTCGGGTGCTTAGTGGTGGTGAAGAAAAATGTAAGGGAATCAAAACTTTTATTCCTTCTAACAGAGCGGGAATTGAAAAATTAAGTAGGCGCACTTTAAAAGTGACGGACAAAGATGACACGCAAAAATACGTGTCATTTTTTCTACAAATTTTATAAAATATGACATAATTTTATGATACGCGAAAATGCATGTCATCTTTCTTCGCGCGTCATCTTTTGCACGTCATCTATTAACAGCTTTGTAGTAGTGTTGGTTATATATTTTTGGATAGTTTGGTTGGGTTTTCATTGAGATGAAAAAATTGGATGTAGTTTGGTTGTGTATGTAGAAAAGAGAAATCATTTTTTTACTTCATGTGATTTGGCTCAAATAACAATTTTCTTTTAAATGTTTCAAAATCATTTTTACTTCATGTGGTATGTAAGTTTTCGTAATTTACTTCAATAATAACATCATTAGTTATATTTTTTTATTTTTTTCTTAAATTTTTTATTAAACATACTAAAATACCCTTGTTCATATAATGATCATTTATATACTTAGGAATACTTTAGGGGCTATTTATGTTGTAATGCCTTATTGCTGGATACTTACGAATACTCGTAGATTTTATAGTGAAAAAACATTAAATAACTATTTGGAGCAAAACTTGCAACGGTGTAAATGAGTCGAGCCGAGCCTGAGCTCATTTGAACTCTAATAAGCTCGAGCTCGGCTCATTTGTAATTTAATTTTTAAAGCTCGAGCTTGGCTCGTTAAAAATTTGTCAAGCTTGGCTCGGGCTCGACACATACATTATTAAATTACTACTTTTATACTTTATTATAAGAACTTTTAGTATCTATTTATAACATACTTTTTATATTTACACATAATATGTTTAATTATTTTTATCATAATTTAATACATAGTAATACTATTTATATAAATATATTTTTAATATTAAATATTAAATAAAAAGTATATATATAAAAAAAAAACTCGTTTAGGCTTATGAGCCGGCTCGAGCTATTGAACTCGTTTAGTAATCGGGCTCCAGCTCATTTAAGGTCAGCTGGACTCGAGATTTTTTCGAGCCGATCCCGAGCAACTTACAAACCGACTTGACTCGTTTACATGGTTAGTTTCTATGATGTTAATTTATTTTCAAAAGATATAGGAACTTGCTACAGGAGTCAAAATATGAAGGAAGAGGAGTTAAGGAATGATCGAGGAAGCAGGTAAAGACATTGGCAGTACCTACGGAAACATGCAGACCAGAAACAAAGAGGAAGAAGGCTGCTCTGCTCATATATGGATATGGTTATCCGGGGGAACAAGCTAGAATTGAAGGCAAAGAATTAAGAAGACGATAAAGATTATTTGCAATGATGCTTGGTTTCCATATAGTTTGAAAAGGATGATGGTCATGGATCGACATGATCTCAGTTTATACATAATATTTAACATAAAGAAAATAATAAAAAAGGAAGGCATATATAAGCAATATAGAATTCACATATATACATTAGAGGTTTGATGATTACATTTACGGGGACCAAGATGGATAATGATTACATGGACAAAAAAGTTGACTGGGGCAAATACGTTACTAACGTATAATCTTCCGTTTGAGAGAATTGAATTACAAGATTACGTATACATGGAGTACCTTTGAATATCAAGTATAAAAGAACCTGCATGTAATGTTATTGCGGGATATTTTGGGAATCAGAATTCTTGTGGAAACAAGAAGATACCTCCTATGGTTTTGTTTATGTGCTTGTCAATCAAAGTAAAATGATAACGGACTCCATGACGATAGAGTGAAAGGACAATGTTTATGATATATGGATACAAGAGGAATGGAAAGAGTGGGCTCCAAACTTTGTTGATGACGATGAAGCCTTTGATGAGCAGGACAATGAGGATAAACTGAATCAAGAATGGAGCGGTGATGAACGATCTTGTAACATTCATATTATTTTCATGCTTAACTCTTTAATAATTCTAGTAGTTTAATGTAAACGTACATTAATTGAATTCTAGAACCTATTTGTGGAAACAATCTTATATATTCTATACATTATTATTCATTGTGATATTATTAACTGCTAATATAATTCTATAATAACATGTGTGTAAATATTCGATTTTGCTAGAAATAGTAACTTGGAATTGCCCTAAAGTTAATCGAAGTCTAAGATAATGCTAAACTACTACATAAATGAAACACATATAATTATAAGAGCAAAAGTTTACATATGTGTAACTTAGGGTTATATATGTAACTTTTGTTAAATGATAAATATTTAATTAATTAAATTAAGTCTTATAGTGATAACATATCTACATATATACATATATATTATATATATAGAGAGAGAGAGACACACACACACACATTATTTTACTATTTTAATCGTTAAGTGATATAGATCTAATAAACTAATAAATAATTAACTAGTAATTATCCTAATCTAACAAATAATTAATAAAACTTATTATAACTCTAAAATATAAAAAAAAAACGTTCATCCATATTCCTACTAAATATATGATATTTATTAATAAAGATATTAACAAAATCTATCCTAATTGAAATCTAAACCTTAAAATTTTCACTATAAATAGGGGTGGTTCTCATTATTTTCTCATCAAACTCTAAATTTAGAGCTCTTATAAAATCAAATATTAACTCATAACAACTTTCTTGAAGATCCAAAAAGTTTTCCTATCGAGTAAGTTTTTATGTTCTTTGTGTTATCCGTGTTTATACCTTTCCAATTGTGCTATATTAAAAATAAATTATAACTAGCTTGGATCTATGATTAAATAACATTCTTGTGTAATTGTGTAATAATCATATATCTAAGATGGATCAAAGCATCAAATAAATATGAAATCATCAAAACTTTGCTTAAACACATCAAACTTAAATTTTTAGATTTTGACAGATTTAACGGGGCCAACTTCGGTCAATCATATCTCCCTCATAGCAAATCCTTTTTCAATGATTCTTTTTTTAAATAAAATTCAAAGTCTTATGTTTCCAACCATGTAAATAAGGTCTTCTAACTCATTGATTTGACCCCTCAAACAGTTCGCGCAAGTTTAGTGTGTGAATCCGTACAAAGCTATCAAAGCCCTAAATTTTGCAATATTCCAATTTTTTCATGATTATAAATAAAACAATGATTTTTATTATAAAATAAGTAATATAAACATGTTTTAAATAATAAAAATCCAAACTTTATTGATTCTTATGATTATTTATCAACTTGAATCATGTTTCTAGTAAAGTTGTTCATATTTTTCAATTGTAACCCTATCTTATACAATTTGTTTATTCCCATACTTGCTAAACTTATATTTACACTTGTTCCCTATACTTTATAAACATACTAAACACATTGTTAACTTGGTTTAGTATATATCTAGAATCGTTTCACCAGGTATGTAGTTATATGACAAACAAAAGGTTCTGACTAAGGAAATACGGGGTACTCAAGTGATGAAAATCCACCAACTCTTTCCTAGAAATCCTTTATTGGATGTACTATTGTGGTATGACACATATCTAGTATACGATAACAATTCTTGAACTTTTATGATAACAAACCCCTCAACTATTGACAAATACAATAATCTAACTAAATAAACTTATTTAGGGCAATCCTTACTCCAAGTTACTACAAGTTGCAAGATCAACCCACCTACTTTACAAGGCTAGTTCATAGCCCTTTTTTTATTTTGTGTTTTGGGGTGAAAACATGCTCTATATATCAAACTAGAAATTCAAATGCTAGAGTCAAAACTAGTCTTTTGCAAACTAAATGACAACTTTTTTGAACTAGTAAAACTAAACTAATTATACATGTGTTCTATATTTGATGACACTTTTTTACTACAAAGTCCCTCTATTTTTCTAAAATCTACACAACCATTAACTTCGAGGAAGCCTTGGGAGTACGTAGATAATCTATCGGCCTAACAAGCCTATTCGGTACTCGGGTTGATACATGCCAATCAATACCGAGCGTCCTTTGAGTCTACATATTCTTTTTGACTTGAAAAGGGCTAGATGTTCAAAAACTACATACTAGACAAGCATACTATTAGTTTGACCTCTTGTGTAAGGGGTTAGACGGGAGGGCATTCGATCACTAGGGTTGGTTATGGACATGTATGATAGTTAATTACTTGTATTTGGAAAATTATGTATTGGTTGTACATTGTTATATATGTATACTTTTAAACCGATGTGCTCACCAACTTTTTAGTTGACATATTTTAGCATGTTTTCAGATAATGGAAACTAAGCTTATTGCTTTGCTCACGCTAGGTTTCAAGGATAAGCTTTAGTTCGACCTAGTTAGACTTTGAATAAAATAAATACTTATTTACTTGTTTCATTTATTTGTTATTAGGATTGGATGTAACCAACTATTTGATTTTAATAATTAATTTTCTTTAGTACTCTTTATCCTTGTGTATGATTCAATTTCATCATGCCTCAGTGTTTCTGCTTTAGCTGGGTTGTGATAGATCTGACGACGAAGAAGATCGATTTTCAATCAAGAGTTTATTTTCTAGTGACCCGTAATCCCACAAGGAAAGAAGGCATTAATGATGCTTCGGGAACTCCAATAGGTACGTCAGTTCCAGGAAAGGAGGAGGTTGCACTGGAGTCTTGGGTTAGGGATACCGGGGAAATTCCAACCTATTGTGAAGGTGGAACTAAAAATGTTCATAAGTAGACCAAAGAGGTAAGTCAGGAGCCAAGTATTAATGAAGATCTAACTAATAGTTCAAGGACCATTATTAACAATAAAGAAAAGAAAGAATAGCAGTAGTGAGAACATGGATGTCAGCCTTAATAGAGATTTCTTTACCCTATATAAAACTCTTATATCTACGGACAACTTTTATTTTAGATCATTCAAAGGTAATCAGAAATACATGAAACTTAAAATACTAGAGTAGTTCATATAAGCCTCACAAGTGAGGAGAATGGATTGATTATGGAAAGCTAGATCAACTTCGAGTGCCTCAATCTATACATCTTCATAAGCACGAAGTCAGATGGCAAATTCGAGGGGAGGTTTCAAGACTGGTGAATACAAAGCAAGTAGAATCAGATAAAAGATATTATAATTGGGCAATTATATTAGTTTTCAGATGGATAGTTTCAAATCTAAAGGTAAGTGAATTAGTCAATGGTGATGGTGATACAGAAGTCTCCCAATGAATTGTTAATAAATCAATATAAGAGGGGTTGGGGGTTCGAAGAAGGGGTGGATTAGGGGATTAGGGGTATTAAACAACAAACAAAATAAAATTAATAGCAATGCAGGAAACTTAGATGAGCAACAACAACAATCTTAATATAGCCTATTTACCGGGAAACAAATATTTTTGAGTTTGATTGTCTCGATTTGTGTGACACCTCACCCGAAACCTAGTTGGACATGCACAATCAATATAGCTAACAGCGGAAGCAAATTGATCTTTCATTTAAAATTTATAACATTTTGAGTATAATAAATTATTTATTTACCAAATCAAACAACTACAAACTTTTGGGGCTTCGGGTACTTTTGTACCCACATTGTTCCTAGAGCCTTTGTACTAATTACCCGTGACATGACGAGATCAAGCATATGTTGGTGACCTCATGTTAAACAATTTACACAAACACAACACATTTGACATGCACACAAACATGGGCTGTGATATTTTGACTCAGGGACAACACGTGTCAACTGTGACCTTTTCACAACCACTAGTAGTGGGCTTGTCAAACGCCCTCGACCATCAATATGTATGGTAGAATCGTGGTGCATACAATGAACCCTATCCTATTTTCACCCACTTCGACACATCCTATTAAGCATATTAGGATCCAAACATACGCCTCATGATAATTGCACATGAACAACATTCTTGTATATTACCAGATTAGACAGAATGATTATACACTCATAGTTTTATAAATAAGCATGAAAACTCACCTGTTTAATAGTTGATCGGGTAGTTGATAACAGTTTCTACTATGATCTAGTAATAATCAGGGTGCTAATGAACTTATAGTACATCTAACTAGTTATTGCCATAGTCGGATATTGGCTAACATTACGTTGTGTAGGAATGAGTGATCAGTTTATGCTTAACTAAGGTTAGGTTACTCAAAAACAAACTCTAACAATAACCCTAACACTTAAAATTAATAATGCTACTAATACTAATGCTACTTCTAATAATAGTTATAATAATACTAAATTAAATAATAATTAACTTGTATAAACTTAAACGAAAACATATCTTAAACTATCTATAACATTTGATGTAAAGTCTCCTTTACTCACGTTCCTGCTTAAGCTTAAAAAACAACTAATAACAACCACCATAGGATTATAGTATCATTGTGATTCATTTGAAAAGACCCACCAACATAAGGGTATTCTTGGGAGTGAGAAAGAGCCAAAAGTGTTCTTGCATGAAAACATACAAAGAAAGACAACAAAGTACTGACATTTAAAGACACTAATAAAAAAGTAATTTAGTGAATGTTATTTACTAGAGAGTTAAAGACTAGCATCAAAGGAAGAGTTAGCTTGATTTTAATTCTACTAGTGAAGAACACACTTGGGTTCTTGTTCATCTTCTTCACTAGTTGGAACCTGATTAGTGCATTATATATATAGACGTTACTAGATATTAATTTTCATATTTTGCGGAGTAAGATTAAAAATGGCTAAAAAAGATCAAATATATTAGATTAATGCTGATGGTTAAAATATAAATTCATTAATTTAACCATGACCCTTCGAAGTTCGAATTAATAGTCTTTGTAATTGTTGGGCCTTTAACACGTGGAAATGTAGGATGCAAATTAATCCTTAGTGGACTTTGTTTAAGAGGGCTGCAATTGTATAGATCACAGAATGTCAAACGAATTAAAGTGATGGGCTTGTCACGTAAGCAGGTTTATGGGTTCGAGTGTTCGAAGGCTTAAGGTTTTGGAAGGCGGACAAAATAATCTCAAAAGATTTGTTTTTCTTGATTCAGTTGACAATTACAATAGCAAATAATCAAGAAGCCAATCAATAGAAACCATGTTGCCCAATTAGTAATCCATAGGATTCCCAAAAGCTTTTACCTCTTCAACGACATTAATGGGCATATCGGCTTATCATTAACGACAAGCATTTCTTGATCTTTAAAATTCCACAAAAAATAAGATTTAAGACATGAAACAACTTACTTTTTGGTGAAGCTACTGTGAACTGAAGTAGGTAATCGCTAATAATTATGACACCATGAGGCGGGAGCTTACACCAAGAGTGAAGTTGAGCTCACACACTACGTGCAATATAATAATTAACAAGTAGATGTTTTCTCGTTTCATCAAAGTTGCCATAAACTTTACATAGATGTGAGTTGATAGGGATCCCTTGGATTGCTAAAGCGTCTTTGTTGCAATTAACATATATATTTAAAAGAAGCGTGAGAAGCAGTAATGTTTTTTGTGTTTCTGATTTGACCATAGAGGTTTGAGAGGTTTGCATTTTGCCCCCTCCCCTTTGTTTATATGGAAAGAAAAAGGTTATTTGCTTTCTTTGGATGGGGATTTCTAGGTTTTGTGGTGGTCGCTGACAGTGGCAAAGGAGACAGTGGCGGTCATGGTTTCATCAATTTCACGTTTTTCTCATCGATGGTCACTGTGAAGGTGGCAATGGACTTTGTTGCCGCTTCGGCTCCCCTCTGTGGTTGAGGTGAAGCAGGCGGTGGTTGCCGTTCAGTCTACCGTGGTCTAGGTCATTGTTGTTGCCGATGTTGTTGTTTTTGGTTCGTGTGTTGACATCGGACCACATCGTTGTCTTCATTCAACCAGAGACATTTTGCTATGGTTGTTGGCGTCCACACTGGCCTTCCCCCTGGTGTGGTTGATTTTCACTATCTCGATGGTGGTGGTGGGGATGTTATTTTTCTCTGGACACCCGAGTGTGTTCGGAGAAGGTCTGGTGGTGCTCTTGCAGATGACGGCGGTTGTCCCCTTTAGGGTTTGTGAATCTGATTGTGTGGCCACCGGCCGCGGTGTCTCTAAGGTGCTCTTCTCCGCTCAGTGCATCTCCAGCTTTCACGGTTTTTGTTTCAGTTGGTTGTGTCTGTCCTTCATCGTTTTCACCGGTGTGCCTTATCGTAACCGTGAGCTTGATGCTCCTGGTGGTGAGGTTGGTGATGGATTTTTGGTGCACAATGTTGATGATGATGAAGTTTTTCTCATCTAAAACTGATCCCGATTAGGTTTATTATAATATCGATGACGACGAGCCGTTGCTCATTTGAGACTTACTGTTTCATCATTTGATTATTGGTGTGTTGATGATGCGATCTGATTTGGTTGTTTCTGCATGTCGATGATGTAGTGAAACTGATATCTACTTTTAAATTAATTGTTGTTCGAAAGAATAGTTCTTTTTTTCACTCCGATGTTGGTGATGATGAAGATGAGTTCATCGGAGATGTTAAGATCTTAATGTTAGTTTCTGGTTTCTTTGACTATGATGATACTCTAAAGTGGCCCTGGTTGCTTTGGCTTGGCAGCCATTTATGGCGTGCAGCCGTAACCAGGCATCCATTCTGAGCCGTGATTAATCTATTTGTATATTGTTATGGTATGGTGTGAATTCTGATCTGGATCGCATAGTTGAAGTTGTATGTTGGTAGTGTGTTGGAATATCCGATGTCGATGATGACGGAGATGTGTTCGTATTAGACTCTTCACATTCGATGTTTTTTGGTTGCTCAAGCTTGGCTGTCGTTTCTAACCTCTAGCCGCAACCGGACCTTACCGTGTTCCAAGTTTTCTGTTCTAATGAATGCTTCGAGGCTACGATGATCAGCCAACAAGCTGGGCTGCTCTTGCCAGTTCTACGGCTTCGTCGAAGCCTTAATTTCCCACACACAACGCGCATGGAAGAAAACACTAGTTTTATGTAAAGAAGCACGCCACCTAGGAAAGTTGATCTTGATTGAGACAAACATGGGCAGACCTAGTATGTATTCACCGGAGTCACCGTAATACGGTGAATTTACTCATGCGTCTAGAAATAGATGTACAAGTTTTTCGAGTGACAATATTGTTTTTTTAGACGATGACTTCATTATATTTAAAAAATGTACACTCAAATTTTGAAAAGTCCACAAGTTAATTAAATAAATAACTAAATAACTGCACTCCCACTAACTACCCAATGCTCGTAAAATCTAGAATTTAGTTAAATTAAATAAGCACACTCCTAATACCCACAAAAATCCAATAATGTTATAAACCTATAATACTCTTGTGCCAGATAATTTGAAGTCTTGAACTTAAGATCAAGGGCAAGAACAACTCATGGTTAGATATTTGGAAAAAACGAGGCAATAGGTAGTGCTAAAGATTTGTTCAACTCAAAATCTCAAATAAATATTATGTGTGTTTTACATTCCGATTATGATGATGTTTTTTATTTATTATTGAATCACTTTTTTATTATATACCCAACTTGTCCCTATCCGAATGGACCCGAAAATTTTAGTGTTCACTTTTTATATAATTGAAGCATTTAAAGATATAGTAACTCCATAGGAATAAATTCCTATCCTCCAATGGAGACAAAGTTAGTCCATTATAATAATATCCCTGAGTGGGGGAGTCTCTTGTTCTTCAATCATTATACGGATACAAACCAATGGGATATCATTAGCAGATGCCACTAAGTTGCCAAGATGTAGTGTTAATTAGCTAAATTCAGCCTCAGTTGAGTAAATGCTCTTCCACACACCAGAAATGTTTGATTTTGATGGCAAAATGAGGGCACATGTGGAATAGATCCCCATATTGGGCAGTGTAGTCTTGTTAGAAAGGGGGGTAGTCAAAATTATTAGGTTCTACACAGATTGGACCTAACTTAAGGATTAAGTTTCCTAACCCTAGATTAGTCTATGTATATTGATGTTGTATTTGTAATTCCTTGAGCACTAAAAAATTAACAAGTTTTAGCACGGTGGACGTAGGTTAAATCGACCGAATCACTTTAAATCCTCATGATTATTCAGGTCTTCCCACCTATTTTGCAGATCAGGGACACTTTAAATTTTAAGAGGAACTATATTCCAGTTTTCGAAACAGCCACTCACTGAAAGCTTATGAATACTAGGATGAAGGAGTGTGAGTCACTAACAGTTCACATCGATAACCTTAACTCAATCTTGTCTCGATTAGTGGATTGTGGATATTAGGTTTAATAATGAGATCGAAACCCTATTGTTATTATCCTTATTGTGCCAAGAACCATAACTATAGTTAGCAGCTCATAGAAACAAGTAAGTTTACATTTGTGATCTTATTTTGGTAAGGATGTACGACGAAGAGTTTCAGTTGAAATGTACGATAAAGAGTTTATGTTGAAACTTCAAATTCTCTGTTAAATATAGAGGATACGAGAAGAAAGTATGAGTGGGGAAGTTATCAGGGTAGGACGGGGAGTTAGTCTAAAGCTCATAAGGATGTGTATAAAGTGCAAAGAGGTAGGTTACTTCAAGAATCACCGTTTAAATTGTAAAAAAGAAGTTAACATTGTTAAAAGTTACTTAAATGATGATAGTTTGATATCTATTGTGGAGAAGAGTATGGATTCTTAGGTTATGGATTTTGACGCCTCATTCATGCTATCTACAATAGTGAAGGACTACAGAATCTAAAAGAGTGTGATTTTGGAATGATAAGTTATGTAATCAATGAAGTTCTTAATGTGATAGGCATGGATGACATCAATGGCGGACCTAGTAAATGTTTTCTCCAAGGTTGGTTTTTTCAGTTCTCGGGTAGCCATGTATATCGCAACTCGATATTGGTATATTTGGTTCGAAGCAGGTCAGGTCACATAAATAAAATAGAATAAGATTATAAGACAATTAACAAAAATATAATATCATTTGAAAAAGAATATATTTTATAGTTTTGTTTACAAGTCTTATGATTTGAAAGCTATCCATTATGTCATCAATCGAGACCTTCTTAAAAGCTATTCTTAATGTAGCAAGTACAAGTATCATATACGATAACTTTTTTTCGAGTTAATTGTTGTTTTTCTCCTTTAGGTTTTATCACATTTGTTATTTTCATTAAAAAAATTTTTTCATCTGGTTCCCTAAGGTTTTAAAAAAATTTTATTTTCATCCAAAAATATTAATTCCATTAATTTAAAATTCTAAACCATCATCATTAAAATGATTGATTATGTGATTTTTCATACAAAGATGAAATTCTAATTTATGTTAACATATGGTTGTTAAAACTCCTTTTATGTGTTATTGTTTTATTCATGAATCCGATATTAAACATTTCATCTTTTCATCTTCGAACCTTTCATCATTACTGAATTATGAGATTGTCGACCGACTTCATCGGAGGGGGAGGAGGATGGATCTAGTTTTTATTGTCAGTCAGGAACCTGTTGTGAAAGGATTATATAATAGAGGCCATCGGCTCTAGTCGTATGGTTATGTAATTGAGGGATTTTGTTTTGTATTTTGAAGGATAACTTTATCAGTTTACATGTTTAACATTTTAATTTAGCGGAATTAACTTTTGGATGAAAATGAATTTTTTTTAAAATTTAGGGGAGCTAGATGCAAAGAAAAAAAATAATAAAAATGACAAATATGACCAAACCATAGAGAGGAAAATGACAATTCATTCTATTTTTTTAAGAAATTTTAGAGATAATTAAAAAATATTAATAGACTCATGACATATGAGTTAGGTTTTAAGTTAAATAAACGGGCTTAGAGATTTAATACTTAATAATCTATTAGTGGTTATATTTGGGATTTTTTTTCTTAAAAAATAGCTATTAATTTAATTTTTACTGGGTTAAACAATTTTTTATAAATGTTTCGGGTTTAGAGGTCGTAACCGTTTTCATAGGGTTGATATTAAAATTAAAAGGGACTCAGTCGAAAACTATCAATACACATTAAATAAAGAAGAAAAAAATTTGCGGGATCAGTTGACCCCCTCCCCCACCCTACCCTCACTACTTAGTTCTACCTTCAGGTGACATAGATATGAAACTTAAGCCAGTTCATGGACGTTTAAGGATGTCCAAATCATTTCTTGTTTGAAGAAGCGTTTGTTTTTCATGTGGTAATTGGATGGGAGGTGCATGATGTGAGGTTCAAGAATAAACATTGGAATGTCGTAAAAGGAAATCTAGTCATTTGCTCAAGGAGCGAAACAAGCTTTGTTCTATATAATCAATCTATTGTCTGAGGAAGTGACCGTCCCAGATCAAAATAAAAACAAAATTCGATTCAAAGAGCCGTGCGCAACAACCGATTTGTTTACAAGTGATAAACCTATAACTACATGTTAGAACTACGTTGAATGTAGAAGGAAACGTTCAAGGAAACGTTCAAGGAAACGTTCAAGGAAACCAGTCAAGGATTTCATGGCAGTGAGAACAGTAACAGTTATTCAGCTAGCCAAACCTCTATTGAGAGCTACTAGATAGTGGGTTAAGGTAACCGATATTCTAGTTGGCAAAGTCCGTCCTAGGGATTTTCTGCTTTATTTGCAGAGTGTTTGTTCTTGTGGTATCTCAATGCTTAAGTGGGAGTCGGTAGGTGTAACTACGAGGTCTAACTCTGGATGATTCTGGTCAAGCTGAATTTCAATCCACAGATGCTCTCTGAATCTTCACACCTATGCATAAGGAAAACAACACCAGTTGAGGCGTTCCAGGTGGAAGTCTCCCTGTAACGACTCTTCGGCGTGAGAGTAAGTGTCGGTCGATTGGAAATATGTGATAGAGAGAATAAAGAGAGAGTTTTGAGTGTATTTTTTCTTGAGGCTACCGATCCTCCTTTTCTGGTATTTATAGTGTTTATCTGTCGTAACCTTGTGCTGATTTACAGGGATTATTCACCGGAAAATCCGTTACCTTTTATATTGATTGACCGTTACTGAATTATCGGTTAGGATTGGCGGTGATCCCAATGTAATTAACCATGGGGCCCGCATCCTGCTGGCTTACCCGTTGATGCCTCATTCATGCTACCTACAATAGTGAAGGAATAAAGAATCTAAAAGAGTGATTTTGGAATGAAAAGGTATGTAATCAATGAAGTTCTTAATGTGACAGGCATGGGTGACATCAATGGCGAACCTAGTAAATTTTTTCTCCAGGGTTGGTTTTTTCAGTTCTCGGGTAGCTATGTATATCGCAACTCAATATTGGTATATTTGGCTCAAAGCAGGACAGATCACATAAACAAAATAGAATAAGATTATAAGACAATGAACAAAAATAAAATGTCATCTAAAAAAATTACATTTTTTAGTTTTGTTTACGAGTCTTATGATTTGAAAACTATCCATTATATCATCAATCGAGACCTTCTTAAAAGCTATTCCTAATGTAACAAGTACAAGTATCATATACGGTAACTTTTTTTTGAGTTAATTGTTGTTTTTCTCCTTCAGGTTTGATCACATTTATCATTTTCATTAAAAAAAATTTTCATCTGGTTCCCTAAGGTTTTAAAAAGTTTTTGTTTTCATCCAAAAACTTTAATTTCCTTAATTTAAAATGCTAAACCATCATCATTAAAATGATTGATTATGTGATTTTTCATACAAAGATGAAATCCTAATTTATGTTAACATATGGTTGCTAAAATTTCATTCTTGTATTATTGTTTTATTCATGAAACCGATATTGAACATTTCATCTTTTCATCTTCGAACCTTTCATCATTACTGAATTACGAGATTGTCGATCGACTTCATCGAAGGGGGAGGAGGATGGATCTAGTTTTTATTGGCAGTCAGGAACCTGTTATGAAATGGTTATATAATAGAGACCATCGGCTCTAGTCGTATGGTTATGTAATTGGAGGATTTTATTTTATATTTTGACGGGTAATTTTATCAGTTTATATGTTTTACATTTTAATTTAGCGAAATTAACTTTGTTGGATGAAAATGAATTTTTTTTAAAATTTAGGGGAGCTAGATGCAAAGAAAAAATAAATAAAAATGAAAAATGTCACCAAACTTGAAAGGAAAACGACAATTCATTCTATTTTTTAAGAAATTTTAGAGATAATTAAGAAATATTATTAGACTCATGACATATGAGTTAGGTTTTAAGTTAAATAAACGGGCTTAGAGATTTAATACTTAATAATCTATTAGTGGTTACATTTGGGATTATTTTTATTACAAAAGAGCTATTAATTTAATTTTTACTAGGTTAAACAATTTTTTAAAAATGTTTTGTGTTAGAGGTCGTAACCGTTTTCATAGGGGTTGATATTAAAATTAAGAGGGAACTCAGTCGAAAACTATCAATACACGTTACATAAAGAAGAAAAAAATATGAAGGATCAGTTGACCCCCTCCCCCACCCTACCCTCACTACTTAGTTCCACCTTTAGGTGACATAGATATGAAAACTTAAGCCAGTTCATGGATGTTTAAGGATGTCCAAATCATTCCTTGTTTGAAGAAGTGTTTGTTTTTCATGTGGTAATTGGATGGGAGGGGCATGATGTGAGGTTCAAGAGTAAACATTGGAATGTCATAAAAGGAAATCTAGTCATTTGCTCAAGGAAAGAAACGAGGTTCGTTTTATGCAATCAATCTATTGTCTGAGGAAGTGACCGTCCCAGATCAAAAAACAAAATTCGATTCGAAGAGTCTCGTGCGGAACAACCGATTTGTTTACAAGTGATAAACCTACAGCTACATGTCAGAACTACGTTGAATGTAGCAAGAAACATTCAAGGAAACCAGTCAAGGATTTCATGGCAGTGAGAACAGTAATAGTCATTCAGCTAGCCAAACCTCTATTGAGAGCTACTAGATACTGGGTTAAGGTAACTGATATTCTCGTTGTCAAAGTCCATCCTAGGGATTTTCTGCTATATTCGCAGAGTTTTTGTTCTTGTGGTATCTCAATGCTTAAGTGGGAGTCGGTAGGTGTAAATATAAGGTCCAACTCTGGATGATTCCGATCTAGCTGAACTTCAATCCAGATGCTCTCTGAAGCTTCACACCTATGCACAAGAAAAACAACACCAGTTAAGGCGTTCTAGGGGAAGTCTCCCTGTAATGACCCTCCGGCGTGAGAGTAAGTGTCGGTCGATTGGAAATATGTTATAGAGAGAATAAAAAGAGAGATTTGAGTGTATTTTTCTTGAGGATACCGATTCTCCTTACCTGGTATTTATAGTGTTCGTCGGTTATAACCGTGTGCTGATTTACAGGGATTATTCCCCAGCAAATCCGTTACCTTTTATATTGATTGTCCGTTACTGATTTATCAGTTAGGATTGACGGTGATCCTGATGTAATTAATTGGTGGGCCCGCGTCCTGCTGGCTTACCCGTTGCGCCCAAACGGGCCGTGCTTCCGGGTTCGGGTACCCGGTTGTTTGTCGGTTATTTGTACCCTACGTCTACAAGTCCTCCTAGTCTAGTTTGTTAATATTTAACATACTAGACTAAAACATTCTTTTGTAGGGTATGATGTTTTTCCTTTGCATTTATGAGACGCCATCGTACGGCTACGTGGTCCGTCCTTTGTCTAATGCGGCCATGTAGTGGAACCGTCATTATCCTTCCTGTCAGCAGGTGATACTGCTTTCTTATTATTTTTTTGGTAAAGTTCCTTTGCAGTCTTGTCTCCTTTCGGGGAGCATTTAATACGTCAGGAGAGAAAAAATGCCTATAAAAGGCGAGGGAATCTTCTGGTTTGTTTCACTTCATCCAAACCCTAGAAATTTCCTCTGTTGTCTATTCTTCTTCTTCTTCTTCTTCCTTACATGTCGAAAAAATCCTCATCTTCCGCTCATGAGGAACTCAAGATCGTTAAGGGTTCTGAGTTAAATCCCTCCGATCGTAACACCTGCCCGGTCAAGTTCTCCAATCAGGAGTTTAACAGGCTGGTGAACCGGTACCAGATTCATCCTTTGTGGGAGCCTCAACTTCCAAACCCTAATAATACTGCCCCCGATGCTCCTGCCGGGAAAATGACCATTTATGTCGACTTCTTTACCCATACCAACTTCCGCTTTCCCATTGCCGTCTTTACCCTGAACTTTCTCTAGTTTTATCGCATTCATTTGACCCAGGTTCATTCCATGGGTATCTGTCGTGTTACTCATTTTGAGTTCTGCTGTCACGCCCTTCGGATCGAACCAGGGGTCAAACTTTCTATAGTCTTCTATGAGATTACCCAAAAGGGTGACTGGTTTTCATTCCGGAAGTGCCATGGTGTGGCCCTTCATGCCGGTGAAGTTTCATCCAGTTTCAAGGGGTGGAAAAACAAATTCTTCTATATCCGGGAGGATGTGATCCCGCGGGCCATGCACTATAGGGAGGCTACGGAGATCCTTGTGGACACTCCTCCTAAGAAGGAGGAGTTCGATTCAGATCCTGATTATCAACTCCTCTCCCGGGAACCAACCCCGTTCTGTGAGCTTCCGGAGCATGCTTTGGTTGGGGTTGATATGAGCCGCATCTAGGGTCGTCATCACAAGATTCTCATTTACACCGTTGGGGATAAAGGTTCTCATTTACACCGTTGGGGTCGATATGAGCCGCATATGAGCCGCATCTGAGGTCCAACTCTGGATGATTCCGGTCTAGCTGAACTTCAATCCACAGATGCTCTCTGAAACTTCACACCTACGGACAAGGAAAACAACACCAGTTAAGGCGTTCCAGGGGGGACGTCTCTCTGTAACGACCCTCCGGCGTGAGAGTAAGTGTCGGTCGATTGGAAATATGTGAGAGAGAGAATAAATAGAGAGTTTTGGGTATATTTTTTCGTGAGGATACCGATCCACCTTACCTGTTATTTATAGTGTTTGTCTGCTATAAAAGTGTGCTATTTACAGGGATTATTCCCCGGCAAATCTGTTACCTTTTATATTGATTGACCGTTACTGAATTATCGGTTAGGATTGGCGGTGATCCCGATGTAATTAACTGTGGAGAACGTGTCCTGCTAGCTTACCCGTTGCGCCCGGACGGGCCATGCTTTCGGGTTCGGGTACCCGGTTGTGTGTGGGTTATTTATACTCTACGTCTACAGTAGAATATAGAATGAGTCATTACTAGTGACTAATGAGTTGAAGCTCATTGGGAGCTTCAACACGCCTTCAGGTTAATTGATGAGAATGCAACTGTAGCTAGTGGTTAAGATGATTCAAGAGGTACAAGATGATGTAAGACGATGGAGCTTAATTCAAATCTCCAAATGGGAGATCGTTGGGTAGTGTAGGCTCATTAGAAGGGGCAATCCGACCCTAATGGGTTCTACAAGGGTTGACCTAACATGGTGACTAATTTTCTAACTCCATATTAGTCTTTATACATTGATGTCATTGTACTTGTAATTCCTTGAACACTTGAATAAAAACATATTTATAACCCAATGAATGTTAGTCATATCGATCAAACCAATTTAAATCCCCGTGTTCCTTTAATTTCTTTCGCTAATACCTAGCAACCCGAAGAGATCTGCTGCCTACCCGCCACGTTAGTAGAAGCAATTATTGAATTCTAATTCGCCCAATATATTTTATCTTGATCCCTAACTCCACTCCACAAGAAACACATTCCATATCGAAACTTTGTAAGTGACAAGTAGTATAAGGGGAGACTAACAAATACTAATTTAATTGAAGTGATACGACCCCAATAGTACTTCGGCTTTCAAGATTAAGTAGTTTATTCCCATCGCGCGTTGATTCGTTACCGTGAAGATAGTAATATAACGAAAGCGTATGCTACGGTAAACCGGCGAAGACCACGCCGCTGTGTGTAGCTTAAGTCTTTCCAATCTACTTTCCTACAATTTTTTTTTGTTTGACTTGAGCAATGCCTATTCAGCTTATAAGGTCAGTAAATATACTACAATGGTGCAGTAAGATCTCCCCAAATATGTTGCAAGTGTATAAAATTAACAATGATAAAAAGGAACAAATACGTAAAGTTAGAACTCCACCACAAGTGATCATAATTCGATGTGATGATTTATCCGATCACATTTTTAGCATTTTAAGTTTTTTTTCTCATATTGGGTCACATTAGCACCTGGTGACTCGATTTGATGAGATATACAATTGTGCAGTGATAATGATATTATTCAAAGATGAAGTCGCATGATTTGAAAACATAATTAACTTGGACATCCCTTAAAGAAAAGAAAAACTAGATGTGTTAGTCACTAAATAACACCAAAGATTTGTTGTTGAAGTTGATGGATGAAAGGATAAATCCGACAATTCAAAAGAAGCTAGAATACTTACTAGGTTATGTAGCTTAGTGGTACTCTGTTGGTAACTTTTATATTTGACTTTTGAGGTAAAAAAGATGAATGTATTGTGCGTTTTTAAATAGCTTTCCTTATACCAGCATCAAAACAAACAAACAAACAAACAAACGTACCCAGTAAATTCCACTCAAGAGCAGGGTCTGGGAGGGATGCGTGGTTGCGAGTCTTTCCTCTATCAAAAATAGCACTTTTAATATTTAACCCTTGAAAAAAATCCAACTTGTCAACAACTAAAACCAACCTGCATTCGTAATGCCAATTAATGCCATACTTATTAGAAGAAATCAAATATTGTTTAATTCAATAAGGGAAAAGCAAGACATATCAATTTTCTAGACATTTTAACAACAAAGAAAAATAAACTTGGTTAAATTCTACGTAGAGAAAAAAGAAACATACACCTAATGATATATCCTTACTTCAGTTTAGGAAACAAAAACCTAAAACTCTCAACAAAATTAATGAATATCAAGACAAACTAGACTAAAAGAAGGAAATATAATGAAAAGTACCTCTTGAGGCTTGAACGTTGTTTAGAGACGAGTGTACAGGGCGGCGTCGACAAAGCCTTACCAGCGATTTTCTGATCTGCAATAAGTAAAGGAGCAGAGAATAAACAGGTGCACGGTTAAATTCATAACCCTAATGCGGAATTTGAATGACCACAGTGTGATCTGCAATAAGCAATGAAGAATTCTATAAGATCTTTATATTACTCATTGACCATTCACCAACAACGTGTGATTGCATCATCAACATAGAATATGCGAGATAAGGCAGGAGCATTGTTGGGGCTTTTTCAACTTTATAAATAAATTATTATGTTAGACATAGCGTTTACCAAATCCGAACTTAAAAGTGATTGTTTGTTTATTCTCTCAAATTATATTTTGTGGTTGCTTATCTTTCTTGATTGATTGAAATTTAATAAAGTTTTAGTTTAAATGCACTTAAACGAAGTTTAATGTAAAAGCAGTTAAACAATCAACTTTAGGATTTACTTTTCCTAAAACAGAACATACATGTAATACAAACCACATAATACTCATGAATATAACATCTTATTTACCCTAGCTACATGAGTTAATTAAGTTTTTTTTATGACCCAACAACAAGATTATTAGAACCACACCTCTACAAAGGTTGTAATCTTATTTGTTTTCAAGTTTATGCATGCCATTGTTTTAGTTTTCAAGTTTTTATATATGAATCTTGATGGGTTTTGTTTTTTTAAAGACTTAAAAAATCGTACCAAAAAAAATCCTACAATAATCCCTCTTGAAAAATAAGAAAAAGATTAAAGGACGTCATATTGATTTTATACATGGTTTTCAAGCAGAAAGCATATGTTTTAGAGAAAAATGATTGTTAGTTTTCAGTTAATTAATACATTTAGTAATTAGTTTCTATTTTATACCGAAATCGAATTCAATAAATAACTAGTTTGCCCCAACAATGCTGTTAAAAATATGTGCATTTTTTATCAATTCAATTACTAATATGTGTTGATTGTTCTTGATTAGTTTGTTTTATTTTGTAGTGTTTTTGAATGAGAAAGTAAAGTTGAGGGACTGATGCAGACAAAAAAAAGGCTTAAGAAGATGAGTATTGCTAATGGAAACCATCAAGGGCTATAAAAAAAGTTGTGTAGTGTGTTATAAAGGGGTTGAGATACTCATTCCTGAAAATCTCAATTACCATGTTTATCTGGAGGTCTCGATCTGATGGGTCTTCATCTTAATTTGACCCTTCTTCATCTTCTTCAACTCTAGGGTTTCAACCTTATCACATTGCTAGTTTATCACAATCTTTCTCGTCTTTTCTTATTATTTCTTTTACTCTTGTATTTTGAGTTGTTAGTTATTCTAGGGTTTGGTCTTGTTTGACTCTAGAAATTCCTTGTTTTCTTGTAATTTGTTGACTCAGATCTAGTTTACGATTAATCACAGATTCGTTATTGAATCCGTAAGTTGTTTTCATTAGGGTTGTTTTTATTTTTTTTAATTCAGTCAAATTCATGTTTTTTGACAAATGCTGCCAACTCACTGATGTTTATTTTTCTATATCTCAAACTTAAATATTGAAGACGTTATTTACTAAATTTGAACCATGTCTATTAATCTAAAATCTATCAAACTCATATACAGGTAACCCAATCTTCAATTATTTTATTTGTACATTTTTTCACATAAATAAATAGACCAATTCACATGGGAACATGGATCGGTCTCCAACCTCCAACAATGGAATTTCTATTCTTATTAATACCTTATGTCGGTGAGTGTATTTACGGTATACCTTATGTGGGTGAGGGTATTTATGGCATTTTGCATTCTCCACCCAACCTTCCATCTCCTCATCTTGTATTTACTTTCAGAAACATGGTATTTGAGAGAGAAAGTGAGAGAGAAAGTAGAGACGGAGCGGTTGTCTCCGGCCGCAGGCGGGGGCGGCAGATTAGCGGTTGTCTCCGGCCGCCTTTGTCGCCGGCGGATCAACGCTCGGTCCTTATCTCGCGACATCAGTGCCTCCCCGTCTCCATTTCTGCGATTATCTAGAGAGAGAAAGTAGAGATGGGCAGATGAATCCCCGTTTCAGGTGGCGTTTGTCGCCGCTAAACAGTCGTCCGACCTTGCACTCGTGACATGCGGTGCCTTCCTACCTCTATCTCTTCGATTATCTCTATTGGTTGCTTTATTGGGGTTTTCTTTGGCATCTATCGATGTTGGCTAGCCTGAGACCGTTGTTTGGCCTATCGTTGCCGGTCGCGCCTTCTCTAGCGAGATGGTAAGGGTTGTGCCTTGGTAGCATGTGCTATACGGTCATTTGATTTGGTGCTCGATGCACTTTGGGGTTATAGATCTGTCGATTATGGTTATGATTATTAGCCTGAGACTCTGTTATGGCTTATCGTTGCTGGCCGCCGACCACCGCCCCCTTGTGGCGATAGCAGTGCAGGTTTGGTTGAGGTGTTTTATCGATCGCAGTTTGTTGGTTCGGGTTCCTTATGTTGAAAAGGTTATCGAAGTAAGTTTTCCATCTCACATTGATGTCCTTCTCCTTCACCAAGACCTTTCCATCTGCTGCCTTTATACACTTTACCATTTTCAGGTCCCGTCTTCTACTTTCTCTTACCCTGACAATCTTAAACATGTCATTTTCTCCTTCTTTCATCTCTAATCGCTTATACATTCTCTCGTACGCTGTGTTCTTTGCCTCTGACACAGATATTTTCGCCTCTCGCTTAGCCTTCTTATATTTATCTTTTAGCTGTGCTCGTTCTTCTTCATTATTATTATTAAAGAAGTTGTAAACACTTTGTAATAGATTAAAGGATTCATAATATACCAGTGTGTGCATTATATTAGAAAATTATGTTTAAAGTTTAAACAGGTTATCCCATTTAAGTTTAAAATGTTTTAAAAAACAAGTAAGATATGTCAATTCGAGTACAACATGTTTATTAAATAGGTTAGCTTGGTAGACATAAAGCTTTATTATTTTCATATAAAATTTGGGTTTTAATTTGAACTATGTTAGGAACAAGAAATGCTCCCTCGTGCATTGCGCGTGCTGAACAACATAGGAGTCCCCTTGAGCTTAAACTTTAACATCATGTCCAGAATACCGAGTTGAAATAATTTTTAAAATTTATTTTCGTTGTATTAAATTTTGTTTAAACTTTAAACAGGTTTATCGATAAGATTTAAATGTAATACGATAAAAATAAATTTTAAAAATAACAACTTGAAATAAAGGGAGTAGTCTAAAATGACAGACCCCGGTTGAAAATTACATAAAACAAAATAAATGCTATAACAAGCTTACCTTTTAATATATAGTATAATTGTCACCCAAATTACTATTTTATATGATCTTAAAGTATCACATACTAAATCTCTATACTAATAAATAAAAATAAATCCGGACACTTGTCACCATTATAGATCATCTAATAATTTATTTTTCCGCTTCTCTCTCCTCTTAATTATAAATACTATAATAGTTATTTATCAATTAATAGCTATCCATAATTAAAATTTCAAATGTGTTAACTTTAAATTTTTAAATATGTAATACGTAGGTTTATTCAATCTGTGTAATACACAATATTTAAGACATAACTTTTCATATCATTAACAATGTAACAGTAAATTTATTTAACCCGTGTATTACACGGGATTGTAACCTAGTAAATTATAAAAAAAAAACTCTCTTAAGTGTAGATGTTAGTTGGTGAAGTATTCAATTAGTAAGTATCAAAGCAGAACACGTACAAGAAAAGAGGGTAACAAAGGCTGTGTAGTTGGTACAACTTTGCTCTCTTATTAGAAATCAAAAGAATCATAATATGCGATATGCCTACCACATCTCCCATATTAATAGGAAATAAAAAAACGTGAAAACAAATAAATATCATAAATAGACTCGAGAACTTAAGGAAATGATAATCCAGAAATAAATAATTTTTTTAACGACAAATGTATGACCCTGCTTTGGAGGATATGTGTTATCTTAATCGGGTCCACCTATCCGTTTTCCAGCCGGGACCACACCCCAACCCTCTCAGGAGGAAATTGATTACTGAGAAAACCTCCTGACTCAACTCTAAGCATTTTGTTCAGATTGAGACTTGAACTCATGACCTCCCTTTATTTATATATCAAAAGTAACCGACCTTAACAAGTTGGGGTAAGGATCATTGGTCGGAAATAAATAAATAACTTGAAAATAAAGAAAATTACCGCAAAGTATTTCGTTTCTTGGAGGATGGTTTATAGATGATCAATTCAACACTTACGTGAAGAAAAGAAAGTAAAAATACGGTAAAACAAGAAGGATTTACTTACCCCGCCCTATACCCTATGCATCAAATGATCGTTTACTCCAACATTGCTATTAATTAAAACTTCCATCCGGACAAGGGTGTAGATGTAGCTTAATAGTAACTAGGAGTGGTAATAACAGTTAAATTGATTAAAACTTTCACCATTAAAAAGGTGGATCTGGAATTTAAGATAGCATCTAAGCTTTCAGACCGATATGGATCATAGACCGTGAATCCACATCACCCATGTTCTTAAAGTTGTTTCTAATTTTCTGCATGAATGTTAATTCATACTATTTACCCATGTTGCATTTTGTTTCTTATGACATAATTTCCTCTGATTTGATTACTGGTTAGTTATCCCAAGTCATTTCTCGTTCTCTCTCTTGATTTCTTTAGAAGTCTTTGCTCTTTAGGAGCGTCCACGTATACGAAAAGACTACAAATAATAATCTAATTCTGTTAAAAAAATATGATTTACAACAATAATTACTTATATCATGAGACGTTCATCATCAACAACTCACACATAATAATTTCCACATAAACAAAAGCAGATCCCATTCCAACAAACGGAAACCATCACGTGCATCCCGACCAGCGTCTATCAACATTTCTTCACATCCCAATAACTTTTTCCTTTTCATTATTAAAACAAAAAACAAAATCACAAAATAATAATTACGACGTCGTGTACTAGCAAACGCGCATCAACGGCGACCCACAAAGACAGTCATTGTTGTTAAACGACGACGCTTCAAGGTGATCGAACGGAAACCCCATCGGAATCGAACCACAAAGATGATTGTTGCTCAGATCCAAATGCCCAATATACTTCGCCGACGTTAATGATTTCGGAATCGCACCTTTCAATCTGTTAAACGATAGATCAAGCACCGAGAAATACGTTCCAGGAGTGAAAACATCCGGTAAGTAACCGTCGAGCGAGTTCCGACTCAGGTTCACGATGTTCAAACCGGAGTTGCTCAACAGACTCACCGGAAGTTCGCCGGAGAGCTGGTTGCTGTCTAGGTTTAGCGTCGACAACACCGACATTGATCCGAGCTGTGCCGGAATCGCACCCGAGATTTTGTTCATCGACAGATCTAAGTCAGCGAGGCGGTAGATGCTAGCGATCGACGTCGGAATAGATCCGGTGATTTGGTTGCGGTTGAGTAACGCTCTGCTCATCATCGTTAACTTTCCGAGATCCGTAGGTAACTCGCCGGAGATCTGGTTGTTGCTTAGATCTAGGTGCATTAACCGCCCGAGGTTGACGATCGACGGCGGGATCTCGCCGGAGAGTTTGTTGTCAGCGACGTTGAGAACGGTGAGTTTCGATAGCTTTCCAATGTCCGACGGAATTACGCTGGAGATCTGGTTTCCAATGAGGTCTAGGATACGGAGGTGAGAGAGAGAGGTGATGCACGGCGGAATCTCGCCGGAGATTCCCTTCCAGTCGGCGACTACGAGCGTCGTGAGGCGGTCCAGTGAGCAGAGTGACGGGGAGAGTGAACCGGTCATGTAGCCGGACCGGCCGGCTTTCTCGAAGATTTTGTCTTCCGACTCGCCGCGTAGGATGATGTCGTTAACCCGGTGGTCCGTCGGGTCGCAGGTGACTCCGTACCAGTTGGTGCAGCAGTCGGTGCCGGTCCAGCTGTTGAATATGCCCAAATACGGTTCAGTCAGACCGGACTTGAAGGCTAGTAACGCTTGCCGGTCCGACGGTGGGCATGAGTTCACGACGCCGGCGGCGAGGAGTACGGCGGCGAGATATATGACGGTAACTTTCATTATTATTATTATTTTTGGTGTTTTAGAGTTGGTTTTTATTTAGTTTGAAGTGTGGGGTGATATTATTATATATACATGAGGTGTGGGATAATGGGCTTAGAAGTTGGGTTAATTACGAAAAGGGGACTAAGGGACAGTTGATTGGTGATAAATGTGGTGGGGTGTCAGAAGCATGTTCAACTGGCTTACAAACAAACGCCTTTGTGGTCTTAGCTGGACTGAACTTATCAAGATTAAGAAATGATTAATCATATTATTTTTGCATGATACAAAGTTATAAAATTGATTGTAATTGAAATAAAATTTAGTTGTATGTCTTAACAAGATGATTGAATTAATCTTAACAAGATGATTGAATTGATTGAGGAATTGTTATTTTTGGTACATCAAACAGAGGAGAATTATCCTCCTCTTATACAGGTTTGCAAGAATTATTGTTGGCTGTTAATGGGGGACAAGGAAACACCACTAAGACACCACTAAAAACACTTTTACTAAAAAACTGGGAAATGATGTAAATGTTGCTGATCCCAGCTGTTCTTCATTCGGCTTTTGCTTTCCAACACGCCCCCTCAAGTTGAACGGTGGGATCTCCAAAGTTCAACTTGTCCAAGCATTTGTGTAATAGTCTCTCGTTAACAGCTTTTGTTAGGATGTCTGCCAATTGATTTTCAGACTTGACGAATGGAAGAGAAATGATTCCTGATTCTAATTTTTCTTTGATGAAGTGTCGGTCAACTTCAACATGCTTCGTTCGATCATGTTGTACCGGATTCTCTGATATTTGGATTGCAGCTTTATTATCGCACATGATTTTACTTGCTTCGTGTGGTGGAAATCCTATTTCACTTAGGAGCCTCCGTACCCACAGAACTTCTGTTAATCCCCTGGCTATTCCCCTGAATTCGGCTTCAGCGCTTGATAATGCCACGACCTTCTGTTTCTTACTCCTCCACGTGACCAGATTTCCTCCAACTAAGGTAAAATAACCTGCAGTTGATCTTCTCTTGTCTTTGTCTCCTGCCCAATCTGCATCAGTGTACAATTGAACTTCTAAGTTGTCATTTGGTTTGAACATAATTCCATGTCCAACGGTGCCTTTTAGATATCTTAAAATCCTTAAGACTGCATCCATATGGGTTGTTTGTGGTTGATGCATAAACTGGCTCACTATCCCTACCGCATATGCTATATCTGGTCGGGTGTGAGAGAGATATATTAGCTTTCCCACAATTCGTTGATATCTTTCCTTGTCAGCTAGCTCTGCTTGTTCTTCCATGTACAGCTTTTGATTCACGATCATAGGGGTTTCTGCTGGTTTGCAATCAATCATACCAACTTCAGTTAGAAGATCAAGAACATACTTCTTTTGACACATAAATATTCCTTGTTTTGATCTTAGAATCTCAATTCCAAGGAAATATTTAAGTCTTCCTAGGTCCTTCATTTCGAACTCATTGAATAAGTTCTCCTTTAGTCTGGTGATTTCTTCTTCATCATCTCCTGTGATAATCATGTCGTCCACATATATTATTAAACAAGTCGTTAGATTATCCCTTTTTTTTAGAAACAATGTGTGGTCTGAGTTACTTTGTTTAAACCCATATCGGCTCATAGCAAGAGTGAATCTTCCGAACCATGTTCTGGGAGATTGTTTTAGTCCATATAAGGACTTCTTCAACCGACATACTTCTCTATCACCGAAGTTGCTTGTGAACCCCTGTGGTGCTTCCATATATACCTCTTCTTTGAGCTCTCCATGTAGGAAAGCATTTTTTACATCGAACTGGTGAAGTGGCCATTCCTTATTTGCTGCTATTGAGAACAGGACCCTGATTGTGTTCATCTTTGCGACTGGAGAGAAGGTTTCGGAGTAATCAATCCCATATGTTTGGGTATAGCCTTTGGCCACTAATCTAGCTTTATATCTTTCGATCGTACCATCCGGCTTGTATTTTATTGAAAACACCCATCGACATCCGACCGGTTTCTTCCCTGTAGGTAAGACACACTTCTCCCACGTGTTGTTCTTCGTTAAAGCTTTCATTTCTTCTTCCATTGCGTTTCTCCAGTGTTTTGATTTCAAGGCTTGCTCTGGGTTGGTGGGAATGTCTTCAGTGTATAGCGATAAAGAGAACGCCTTAGCTTCTTCGGACAACTTACCCTCGGCTATATTAGCCATAGGATATTTGGACCCTCGAGACTCCTTTTCAGGAGAGTATCTTTTTGGGGGAATTCCTCTGTTTGTTCTTGGTGGCAGCACGTATGTTTTTGGTGCGGCTTCCTGTGTGATTGTATCTCCCTGTTCTTGCTCGTGCTCTTGTATGATAGGCTCATCTGGTTCCTGCACATGTTCACTTTGCTCTTCTGCTTGGTTAGTGATATTTTCAGGAGTTTCGGTAGATTCAGTGTTTCTTACCTCTGGTATCAAGTCAGGAGCAACTTCTTGGGTGGTGACACTGACTTCGGGTTTGGATGGAGGAGGTGACTCATCCTGGATATGGTATTCTAGCCAACTCAGTGATTCAGGATATTTGCTCTCCCCCTTATCACTGTGTTGGGAGGCATAGTAATACTCGGTTTCAAGGAAATCACAGTTCATAGTGGTAAACATGTGCCGGGTTTTAGGATTGTAGCACCGATACCCCTTCTGTTGTGCTCCATATCCGACAAAGACACATTTTTCCGCACACGGATCAAGTTTAGTTCTATTGATTTTTGGTATATGAACAAATACAGTGCAACCAAAAATCCGGGGTTCGAGTGTAAGGATGGACGGGGGTTTGAAAAATTCGGAGAGAACTTGTAATGGAGTTTTGGAGTTTAGGATTTTAGTTGGAAGGCGATTGATCAGATAAGTGGCAGTGGCAAGGGCCTCTGGCCAAAAAACTTTTGGGACTTGTGACTCTATCAGGAGGGCCCGAGTTATTTCTAAAAGAATACGATTCTTTCGCTCTGCAACACCATTTTGTTCAGGTGTGTGAGGACAGGTTGTTTGGTGAATAATACCTTTCGATGTGAAAAATTGTTTCAGCTCATTATTAACAAATTCTCCACCATTATCGGATCTAAAGATTTTAATGTTTTTCTGAAATTGATTTTGTATCATCGTGTAAAACATGATGAATTTCTCAAAAACTTCGGATTTGCTTTTTAATAGGTATACCCAGGTCATTCGTGTACAATCATCCACGAATATTACGAAAAAACGAAGATTTTGACCCCCGATAGTTGGAGCTGGTCCCCACACATCCGAGTGAATTAACGAAAAAGGCAAATCAACTCTTGTGTTATTTGGTTTAAAGGTTTTTCGATGGCTTTTAGCTAACACACAAGTTTCACAATGTGACTTACAATTGGAAGGAAATAATTTGGGAAATAAAACACGCAAATAACCCGTAGATGGATGTCCAAGTCTTCTATGCCATAGCCAAGCTTCACGTTCCACTGTTCCATGAGATAGCATAACATTACCATTTTGAGTCACCTCATCCACGTAATATAATCCTTGTTTTTCAGTGCCACGCCCAATGATCGCTCCCGTCCTGATATCCTGTAAGATACAAAATGTCGGTTGCATAAGAACGGAGCAATTTAACTCTTTTGTTACATGGCTAATGGATAGTAATTTATGTGACAATGAAGGGACATAGAGACAATTTGAAAGTTTAAGAGTTGGTGAGATCTCAATTGTTCCACCATTTTCTACATTCATTGTTTCTCCATTTGCAGTGTATATATAGGATTTTGTTGGACTCGAAGTTGAAGTAAAATCGGATAGGTCGTGTGTCATGGTATCCGTTGCTCCACAATCAAAAATCCATGACTGTTCCCGGGATTTGTTGTTTTGAATCATATGTGCCACACCAAATTCTGCAGGGTCTTTTTGGTAATTTAAAAGTTTATTTAAAGAAGAAAGATTCGAGACTCTTCCCTTTCTCTCCACTCTTTTACCTGTGTTTGAATGGGTATTTAAAAAAGACAGAGAAGAGGGTTTCGAGACCCTTCTCTTTCTCTCCACTCTTTTACCTGTGGTTACCGAGAAACCTCCCCCCTCTTCATCAAGAGCGCCGGCCGCTGCAATTCCTCCAAATCCATCGCCGCCGAAAGCGGTGCCAGGAGCATCATCGTGGTTTCTGCTGGTGCCGGTGGCCACCTTGGTGCCGGCGGCCACTTTGTTGCCTGCTGCCGCCGAGAGCGCTGTTGAAGCCGAGGGTTTTCCGGTTGTCTTGCTCCCTTTTTTATGGCCATCGGACCACCATTCGGGATAGCCAACGATCTTGAAGCATTGTTCTTTGGTATGTCTTGTCATCCCACAGTGGTCGCATTTCAGGTGAGTTTTGTCATCTTTGACTGTTCCGGTCTTCCTCCCCTCGAACCTCCTAGACCCTCTGGTTACGAGCCCTTGTCCCTCTGTTTCAGTGGTGAGTAACCCTGCTCCTATGCCATTTGTGTTGGTGAGGTTGACTCCCAGAATACTCTGGTGTGCAGTCTCCTTCCGAACGGTGGCATAAGCCGCCTCTGCAGTCGGGAGTGGTTCTAGTCGAAGGATCTCTCGTTTAATGGGTTCATATTTCTGATCAAGGGCTTTAAGAAATTGAAAGAGTTTTGCTCTGCCCTGATTTTGAGATATGTTTTGATGTCTTGTGAGCAAGTCATCGGATTTGGGTCAGTTCTATCAATTTCTCCCCATATCCCTTGAAGTGTGATCCACAAATCTTCTAGAGACATGCCATTTTGTTTAATGTCATTGGCTTTAACATGAAGGTTGAACGTCTGCAGTTTGTCTTTGCCACTGCTGTAGGTAACCACCAAGGCATCCCACAACGATTTCGCTGTGGGAAACTCGGTTAGGTTGCCTGCGATGATGGGTTCAATATTCTGTATGAGCCAAGAGAATACTACCAGATCATCCTGTTCCCACTGTTCGTAGGTGTCGTCGGTTTTTTCTGGAGGGTTTGAAGACAAGTGTTCTAACAATGTCTTCGATCTTCCACCGATGGCAACCCGAATCATACGGGTCCACAGGGCATAGTTCTGGCTATTTAGTTTGAGATTGATCTGCAAACTATCTGAAAGTTTGGGGTTTTTTGGTTGGGATTGAATCCCTGCTTAAGCAGGTTGGCAAGTTGAATGGATAATTCATTTTGGTTGCTGTCTTCGGACATGGTGACCAGGATTATGTGGTTGAAAGGCTGAGGTAGATGATGAGCATATTAGTGTAAACACTGCTCTGATACCATCTTAACAAGATGATTGAATTAATCTTAACAAGATGATTGAATTGATTGAGGAATTGTTATTTTTGGTACATCAAACAGAGGAGAATTATCCTCCTCTTATACAGGTTTGCAAGAATTATTGTTGGCTGTTAATGGGGGACAAGGAAACACCACTAAGACACCACTAAAAACACTTTTACTAAAAAACTGGGAAATGATGTAAATGTTGCTGATCCCAGCTGTTCTTCATTCGGCTTTTGCTTTCCAACAGTATGTTTGTCGAGGATTTTTGTTTTCGTGAAAGAGGGAGAAGTACGAGTTATCTTACATATTAACATAAACATTTATTGACTTGGTATATGGTACATTGTTAATTTTTCTTATTATTAGAAGGGAGATAGTTTAAAATGGTCATACATATAAATGCATCATTTTTTCATAATTCATCCATGTTATGTCATATGCAAGACATTGTTCGAAATGTATTAAAATGATTGAAAAAAATTAAACAAAGGCATACCAAAATGACAATAGGTCAACTATATCAAGATGTGCATTAAACCGAAAGTTTAAATGATAGAAGTATCATGGTCGGTGTCACGGTTAAACCATGGATCTACAGTGCCAAGGATGATGAAAAAAGTCAAAGAGTTAAGCTTTAGAAGACGCGCGGTTGATATACATGTAGAATCCTTCATCCAGAAAACAAAGGAAATTGACGATTAGAAGAAGCGCAACCCAATTCAAGACTAATGTAGTATCAAGTGATGAAACTCAAGACAAAAGGATAGATGTGGTAAATGGTTTGAAGATCATTTTATATCTTTTATAAGCTTAGAAGCAAAGTTTTATAGAACTTATAAAAGTTGATACATCATTTAAAACGATAAGAAAATGAGATCAAGGTTAAAAGGTTCAATAAAATGAGTTGATGTTAGTTATTACTGTAAGCATCTATTAACAATATCATATATGTATATTGAGGGAGGTGATCACTACCTCAATAGTGAAAAGAGACAGGTGATCACTACTTGATTATAACAAAATGTTCAAGAGTGATTGCTACTCACTTAATGAGTCGTTCAAGGGACGATCATTATCCTATAGTGACTCATGAATAAATGATCACTATCTATTTAGTGAGATGTTATAATGGTGATATGAACCAGCTTAGAGAGAATACACTAGTGAAGACAAACTCTCTGTTAAAGATCAAGGAATGGAAATACGATGATATTGTTAACATCCATCAAAACTACCATACATCTAGTGTTATCTTTTTTCTTATTTTTTACATATTATTGTTTCAAAGAACAAATCAAAAGTTGTCAAACATGAATTAATTCTAAGATAACGTATTCATCCCTCTATGTTCTAACACATAACATCGTATGTACTAGCCAAGGGAAATAGTAAACAAATATACACACTTTCATAGTATCAAGTTACCCGTTTTATGTAGTGAATTTAAAATGTTGTTTTTTAAAAGGAATTTCAAGCAATAGTTTTTTAACAAAATTTCAGAACATTATTTCACACATTGGGTCATAATTCAAAGCAAAAAACATAATCAAGTATTGGATAGACACCCACCAATATCAAGGTAACGTTTGGTACGTAGTAATGATGGGCGAAATGGAATGCACCATTGAGGATGAATGAATAAATACATGTTTGGTTGGTAAAACTATCGGAATAAACCATTGCATAGTTGATTCCATTCTATCAAATTCATTCCATCCGCCTCCCCTTTTTTTTCATTCAATCCATTCTTCCATCATTAGTCACCAACACCACCCACTCACCCAACACAACAACCATCACCGCCCACCAAGATTATTCGTCGCCTACAACCACCATCATGCATGACCACCACCACCATCGGCTACCGACATCACCGCTAACCATCAGCTACCATGGTTGCCGCAACCAACTACCGACAGCCGTCAACCACCGCCACCGCCAACCACCTCCGGCCACCACCACCGCCGAAAACCACCGCCAGCCACCACCGCCGCCGGAAACTACCACTGCCCACCACCATTACTTGCCATCACGACGATAACTACTTTTAGATTTCATTGCTTTATTTTTTCATACCAAATAAATAACACAAAGTAATAATTCATATATTACTAAAAGGGTAACCAAACAGACTAATGAAATGTAATGATTTATTTCATTTTCTCATCCATTCTATTTCCTCATTCATTCCATTCCTTCATCAATTCCATTACTCCATACCAAACTGACTCCAAAAGATCATGGTTTAAGTACAAGTATTCACACAACACCTGAATCCCTCAATTTTAGGCTTTTATACTAACTTGTAACATCCACTTTCTTTTTGCATTAAGGTTGTTTCTTTTTGAAGTGGTTTTGGATAAGTTGTCTTAGCAACTTCAAAATCTATCTCGTGGTGCATGCTTTTCGAGAATGATATTGTATTGGTGGCGGAAAACAAATAAGATTTTAAAAAATATTAGAGAATTGGTTGGCAGCTTTAAAGTGCAATGAATTACACATCAATAGGCCCAAAACAAGTAGCTCCATGTTGTGCTCCATATTATACATATATAACACATCAATTGCACATCAATTATTCTAGAAACTCTTACTGAAAATGATGATTTGATACTTAAATCGTTCATATTGTGTTTTCAGGCTTGAAAAAGACCAAGATGAACAAAAGGAGCTTAAATAAAGAGAAATTTGAAGAAAACAAGCTCCGGAATTCAAGCATAGGGTCATGCCTCATTAAGCACGCCCCATGACCAACCTAAAACACACGCTCGTGTTCAAATTAGCAAACCCCCGTGAGGACATCTAATGGGACAAAAAGTACTGTTCCCAAAAAGTTGTCACGGGGGTGTGCCTCATGAGGCACGAGGCTGTGACTACCCCAAACACGGGGCCGTGCATCTTGTGGCACGGGGGCGTGCCTCGACAGCTTCTGAGCGTATAAGCCAACCAACTTACGTAAGCATTGTACTAACACATGGCCGTGCTTTTTAGGCATGGGGTCGTTCTTCAACACTCTAGAAATCCTATAAATAGGAGCTCATTTGTGACTTTGAAGGTAGCTTTTAGGAGGTAAGTGATGGTGTTCCCTCTCGGGACCCATCCTATGGAAGTCCTTGGAAAGTTTTGGAGGTCCATTCAACACTTAGAAAAAGCTCAGGATCGTTTAACATCATCCATAGTGAATCACTAGTTTGATTGTTCTAATTTACCGATGATTTCATTACTATCTTCTATCTTTGTTGTTATGTTCAAGCTCATTATGAGTTAAACTTCATTTGTTATCCTAGTTTAGTGATACTTTATGTAACTTGCGGTAAACTAATCTTGTGATTTATATTATGTTAATGTTATGGTAATCTTGGGAAAACTTTTGATGGGCAGCATCTACATTTGAACGGGAAGTTATAACCTTATGATTTGTCATTGTGAATGGCATACAAGGTTGAAAAATATATGAACTAACTTTTATTCATAAAACCAGTCTTCATAATAAATCTATGGTTAACAAACTAGAAATGGTTATTAGAAATCATATCACCTTAACTTTCTGATCATTTGCGGTGTCCCTTTTGTTAGTCTGAGAAATTTACAGTAACTGTTATGGTTTTTTAAAATTAATGGTATGTTAGAAAGAAATCTGATCAACTCTCTTCCTAACATTAATTTATGTTTTTAGAAATCGTATGTCAAAAGATTACAGGAGATTTACCTACATTATTAGCGGCTTTGATTTATTCAGTAAGTCTCATCCTGATAAGGTCCTAGTCATTACGGAGCGAATAGACAAGAAATCACGCCAGCTCACATTGATAAACATTAACATAATTACTTTAATGAATATCTTTAACCACATTACAGTTACATAAATGTAATCTAAATTAGGATGACAACCTTACTTCACTGAAAGAATCACCAAAAGTCTTAATCTATCTTTATGTATCTTTATTTATTGTTATTTTGTATAACTTATCATTTTCTAAATCAAAATTGATAGTCAATCATGAGGGTTGTTGAGCAGGCTTAGTACGTCCACGGATTGATACTCGGTTCTTACTAACACTATATCACTTCACGACAGGGACACTTTCCTTTTATGTGTGTAGTTTAGTATTAGTAATAACCATATATGAATATGTGGGGAAAATCTTTATTAAAATATACATACCTTTCACATGCATCACTCCACTATAACTTTAATTTCAAAAAGGTGATAACAACCAGATTACTATTAAGGGATATGCATTACTACTGAAAAACAAGTTTAAGTATCTTGGATCATTCATTTATAGTGATAGAGACATGACTGTGATGTAACACACCGTGTACATAGAGGTTGTTCTGCATGACAAGATATTTTTGAAGAGGTTAAAAGGAAAATTATATTAGGTTGTCGTCCAACCGACAATGTTATACGAGACTAGTTGTTAGCCCCTTAATATGACACAAGCTAGAAAGCTAGAGTTTGTGGAGATGAGGATGTTAAGGTGGATATACCGGCACATGAGGATGGAGCGAATAAGGAATGGAGTCCTTAGAGCTGGTTTAGGTTTGGCGTGCATTTCATACCAGATAAAGTAGGGGAGATTAAGATGATTTAGACACGTACATAGAACACAATTGACAAAACCGGTATAGTGTGTGGAAACATAACAGTGGAAGGGAGAAAAAGGAAAGTTAGACCAAGACTGACAAGGGATGAGCAGATTAGGCATATTTAGGGAAGATGCACCCCTCAGAGTACATGATTAGTGATAGGCCATCTTGAAAATATATGATAAAGGCAAGGGATTTTTAGTAGATCACGACGTTTGTCCTTACCTTACGAACTCCTAGCTTAGGTGTAAGGTACATAAGATGTCTTTAGTCGATAGGTGTAAATGGCTACTGTTAATTAGGTGTGCCTTTTGACTTAAGAAGATGAAGCTAGATTCTTTGAATAAGGGGCGGTCTATGACTTACTATAAGATTAAGGTAGTTATAGATCTAGGCTTGTGATGGAAGAGAATGTCTTAAGGATTTCATTATGTTTATGCTTTTGTTGTCTTTAGTTTAACTGTGTATACTTGTTTCCTACTACTTACCAATCTGATATGTTATTTGTAGTTTAAATTATGCATGTTTTATGTTTCAAGTTTAGCCTTTTTACAAATCGATGGTCTCAATAAGAGTACTGGTAAAGGTAAGAATTGTCAACATCTCATCCTTTCCAGACCTTATTATTTGAGTGAGATTTATTCGGTATGTTTTTTTTTTTTTTTTTTTTTTGTAATATCCTCTCTCTAAAATGACTCAATATTTATATTGATGATAGAATTTGGTCCTAACTTTTTCAAAACATCATACATATAGATGTGTTATTATTTAAACAATGAAATGTTAACTTACATGCTCTATAAACTATTATAAAATTCATAAGACATTTAAATTTAACATCATAACATAAATTGAGTAGTTTTGCTTATCTCCCTTAGCTGACATGTACGAAATGGTGATTTATCAAACCAAATAAACATTACCACACTATATTCATCTGACAAGATGTTTATAATCCAAATACACCAAGATTCTCCCATTATTTTAGCATAATCAAACCTTGGATTTCTTATTAAACCTAGATAAACATTCCTACTACTCTAATATCATCTAATGAGATGTTTGTAATCCAAATACACTAAAGATTCACCCATTATTTTAGCATAATCAAACCTTGGATTTATTTTATTAAACCTAGATAAACATTCCTACTACTCTAATATCATCTAATGAGATGTTTGTAATCCAAATACACTAAAGATTCACCCATTATTTTAGCATAATCAAACCTTGGATTTATTTTATTTAACCTACATAAACATTCCTACCACCCCGTATTCATCCAATGAGATGTTTATAATCCAAATACATCAAGATTCACCCATTAGTTTAGCATAATATTATCTTACTATATATATTATCTAAAACCTCCGATTTCACAAACATACTTCTTTCAACATTAATGAGGTTTTTCTTGGATTCTAATTAAACAAAATTTATCTAAGGATGAATGAAAAAAATAAATCTGTAAAAAATAACTTTCTAAACAATTTGTGTTGCTCGTCAACAACAACAAAAAATAAATTAATTAGAGCTAAAATAATTTAATCATATCATCTTGCTATGTTTTCCAATTACAAAGTTTTGTTCACATCCATTTGGGTTGCTACCCTAATTATAAAAGTCAAAAACTTTTTGGAGGTCATTAAAGTTTAAACTTGATTAGAAGATGTTTAAGGGGCCTTAACTGAGATATTGTTGTTAAAAACATAGTTTTATGCCATGGGATATGACTTAGCATTTTTAACTTCCGTCACATCATGTATTTTTTTTGTTTAATCCTCAAACTGCAGCTCACACCATAGAGAAAAACTTTCTATCTTGTGTCAACTTATGTTAATGAAAAGATTAATATTGATAAAAGAATATTAAGTTTCAGTTTAAGATAATTATCAATTTGTTAGGATAGATAATTATAGACTTTTATTTTATTTGTCATGTTTATCGGTTTCGTTTGATAGGATTATTTTAATAGTTTATTGAGTCTTCATAATGATATATGTTACTTAGTTTCCAAGGTTTAGTTATAAATATGGTCACTAGCTTATTTGCATGTTAGAGCTTTATTGATATATTAATAAAAGAGTCGTGAAAATGTTTTCAAAAAATAATCGAGTTTTGTTCCTATTTTGATTTGTTCAGTTAGTAAGAGATTTCAAGTTCTGTTTCAAAGGGTCTGATTGCCAATAATTTATATCAGAGAAACAAGGTTAAAAGAGGACCCCACGGTGCTCAAGGCAGAGTTATAATGCACGTTGTCGAAGAAAACACCTTTATGTTGTTCATGCAAACTAACACAAAAGAAAAGGACAGAAGAGCAACGGAACAGTTGGTTACTAGCTTTTGGTTGACGAACAAGGCACAAAAGTCAGCAATTCTTATTTTTTTGGCACGATGATCAAGCTTATAAGAGCATTCACAACCCGTGCCCTATAATCATGTGAGTGTGTTTGGTATATTATATGGAATGATTTTGAGTGGTTGTGAGTGAAGGAGAGAGAAAATGTTATTGTGGATTGGTATATTTGAAGAATCACTGTACAATCCTTATAAATTTTTTAATATTTTTGAAAGTGGTTGTGAGTGAAGGAGAGAGAAAAGGTAATGAAAAAGGTATAAAAATATATTATTTAATTGAAAGGAGAGAGAAGAAGTAATGATTTTTAGTGTAATTATATGGATAAAGATAAGGAATTGACTGTGAATGCTCTAAGGGAAGCACTGCAAATTTTGACTTTTGTTAATATCCACTTAAACAAATTTTAAGGAACAGGAAGTTTTTATGATTGAACATCAGAAAGGCCTTAATTTATTTTGGGTTTTAATAGCTTTTTAGCGGAGGAGGAAAAAATCAGGTGGCATTTTTTTTTCAACAGGAAACAAGTAAACAGACTTAGTGTAGAAGAAACAATATCAATAAGGGTTGAAGTAGATCCATGAGTAACAAATCATGATCTCAAACATAGTCTTATCAAGCAACATGCATATATGACCTTAAATCAGAGTATAGCAAAGTTTTCAATGTAAACAATGTGGAATCGTAAACGTTTGTAAATCCATGAGTAATAAATGCGTAAAACAAAGCGGAGTAATAAATGAACTTGCTTTCTATGATAAAGATTATGTATGAGCCTTAGATATGTAACCCTAGCCTTAGGCGTGCTAGCTACCTGAGAAGACATGCTAAAGTGTGTTAAGATAAGGTTGGTGAGTTTACAGGTGTAAGTCAGTAGATATGTTTGAGTGTTTGCTTGGTAAAATTAAACATAGGTATACCATAGGTAGCTAGCCTATATATCAAGTTACCTAGTGTTTCGCTGTTTACGAGTTCTTTTGTCTTCTGCCATGTCTTATCACAGAACAATGGCATGTGTCTAGGTCAATTAAACAATCGTTTGGCCTCCAATCGAGTTAGCATGACTAACATGTTCGACCTCTAGTAGTACTACTCAAATTATCTTGCTAGCTCGTTTATTTAAGGTTTGCGTGTGTAAGAACTTGCGTGATAATGTTTGCACTACGGTAACCAACGATATACCAATAGTACTAAAACTAGATAAATAGAAATAGTTTGCATGCTCCTCCCTAAAAAAGGAAAATAAGGAAAAACGGGGCTGTAAAGACTTACATAGATGCTTTGGAAAATATGAAGTGTAAAAGCTGGAACCTAATCATTATCCAACAAATATAGGTCCATGAGTGTGTATACATAATGGTCAAGTGAACTCGTTGTATCCAAACAACATGACTGTTAGCTTGTTCAAAAAATGTTTGACAAGTTTAACCAAGTTGACTTTCGTTGACCAAAGTTGACTTTTGTTGACCAAAGTTGACCGGACAGATTGACGACCCGTTGGTGACTCAAATAAGTAAAATCATGTTTAGCCATTTTCAAATTGATCAAATAGTTATTCACATAAAGTTTCATGTTGGAAATCTATTTTTGGAAAGTTTCTATTTTTGGAAAGTATGACAAGATTACACATGTGTAATCCATTTCAAGATTATGAATAATAACACAAACAACATCTCAATTATACATGTAACATATTCAACAATCATCCATAACATGTTAACATAATCAAGAAACTTAATCATGCCTAAAGTTTTCTAATTTAAAATGTAAGAACACAAGTTGTACAAATTTCATACCAATCTCCTAACATGTTCCTATGATCATTTCAACATCAATCACATCACTATAACATGTTCTACACATATCATATTCACCACATAACACATAGTGTCACAAAAGATTCCATAAGTAGAAATCATATTCATACGAAGCGTTTTTTACAATTCAATTATTCCTGATTCATTCTTATGTTCTAAGCATCATATAACAATCATTACATCTTATCAAACACGCATAAATTAACATTTATAATCCAACTTAATCAAAAAGTTTCCTATAGTGGGAAATACACAAAAACCGAGTTAAAACCAAAAGTTCAAAACATGAATTTTCATCCACTAGCATCAACTAACATCATAGAATCATCAATTTAATCAAATTTTTATCAAAATTATACAATTAAAGCCCCAAATTAAAGTTTCCATTATAAGTAACTCTCGGTCTTTTTTTATCAAAATGACATAATTTCACAATCAGTTTGTACAAAAATCATTATATTAAATACTAACACATAAACCATCATCAATTTCAAGGTTTGACTCGTTTGGATCATCTAGGGTTCATGTTTATCATAAAGATCAAAAAACATGAAATCAAACATAAAACTTACTTGTTTATGCGAGGAATTGATGTCTAACACTTGATTGATACAAGCAAAACCCAAATTCACCCACAATTTCCTGAAAAAGATCAATGTGTGTATGTGTGTTCAAAAATAGTGAAGGGATAGGAGATGTGGGCAGCCAAAATAGGGTAATGGGTTTAGGGTTGGGCTTTTGTATATTGATTTTTTTACAAGAAAAACCCCCGTCTTTTATAAAATCATTTTAACGCTACATAATTGGACTTTTTCTACACCAAAACTACAAAATGCTCACATAATATCAAATAAACGTTAATAATATTAAATAATATTTATTTCGATTGTTCAAAGTCATTCTCATAATAAATAGACTTTAAAAGCCAAAAATATGCGAAAACTCGTAAATGCCAGAAAATTTTTAATTTTCGCAACCAAGTTACAAATTTAATAACATAATCATATAACACATAATTTCACACCAATTATGATTGTTTGAAAATATTTTACAAATCACCAACGTTCGGGGACAGATGCGTGTGCGAGTCGGCAATTCTTCGAATTGCCGTTACATGAAAGGTTCGTGAATTTTGTGCATTAAATGATGCATTTAAATGAACAATACTAAATTCATGATGGTATGATCGGAAAACCATGTTCATGTTGATCAGATAGTGACTTGAAAATGTCAGGTGTCACATCATCCCTTTCTTGAAAGAAAGTTTATCCTGAAATTTAATTAACTCTGGTAAAAGACGGATGAAAATATCTCAGTTGTCACATCATCCCCTTGTTGAAGGAATTTCGCCCCAACATTCTCAACTGGTAACCTTGGCGCTTAATGCCGCATCTTTGAATAAGTACGGATAATTGGCGTTTGTATGATTCTCGCATTCCAAGTTAAACTCTGGTCCATACTTAGAGTTCAAACGAATTTTAATGATAGAGGTACAGTTATGCTTAAGTGTGTTTTACAAATTGACCATTATTTCAACTAGTTCCTCAACCAAACACAGTTGCTTATTCACATAAATCTCGTCTAATGAAGCGACGAGTGTCTCAACAGACAGATATTTCTTTAGGTTTGAAACATGTAACACGTTATGTACTCTATTGAGTACTCTAGGAAAATTGATTTATTAATCTACTGGATCAACCCTTTAGACAATCTCAAAAGATCCAACATAGCACGAGTTTTACTTTTCTCGTTTTTCCAAAACGAATTGCAACTTTCCAATGTGACACTTTTAGAAGTACCTTGTTGTCAATTTGATATTCAATGGGTTTTGGCATTAGCCTGCGTAAATCCTTTGTGAGTCACGTGCTACTGCCCTGTGGTTAGTGTTGTAAAAATCGCTAGGCGCTAGTCGGGCGATGGGTACCGACTAGCGATTAATCGAGAGTAATCGGGATTAATCAGATTAGAATTTTATATATAATTTTTCTTTTTATATATAAATACACACTTTCATACGTAAATTTAACAAAAAGCTCAGTTTTATATATAAATACACATAATTGGCCGGAATTTCCAATTTTTGGCCAGATTTTTTTGAAGTTCGCCGGAAAGTCGTTAGAATCTTGCCGGAACCCTACCGGAATTTCACCAAAATCATAGATGTTTGGCCGATTAAGATCGCTTAGGTCCGATTTGACCTCCGTTGACCGCCTAGCAATTAATTGGCCGATTAGCCAAAAATAACTAGATGAATGGCCGATCACCGATTATTTGCCAATTAAGGCGATTTATCCTGATTTTTGCAACACTAGATGCGGTTACGAATTTGTACAATCTTCTTGGTCATCTCGTGCACAAGATCGGACCTGTAAGTTGACTTTCCTTCAACTTCTGCATAACAGATAGGTGATCGATACTTAGTTCCATAGAGTGTCTCAAACAGTGTGGCCTTAATCATCGTGTGGTAACTATTATCATAGTAAACCTTAATCAAGGCTGGGTGGGTTTCAAACTACTACCGAAATCAATAACACATGCTCTCAGCATGTCTTCCGGAGTCAGAATCCTACGCTCACTCTGATCATCGATTTACGGATGATACGTTATGCTCCATCCAAACATGTTCCCAATGACCTTTGCGGTGATTGCAGAAATGAGAAGTGAACCTAGTGTCTCTATTGAAGATAATAGATATTGACCCAATGAGTCGAGAGACTATTTCACTTAGTTAGATGCGAATTAACTTCTCAATTCAATCACTCTATCTAATTGCCAGAATGTGTATGGATTTTTTCAATCGATCTACTATTATCCAAATGGTATTGCATCCGTTGGAGTTGTGGGTAACCTCAAAATGAATTACATTGGGATCTGCTCTCACTTCTATACAAGAATTTCTAGCAGATTAAGTTAACAAATCATTCTTTGATATTCCACCTTAACTTTAGGACAAGTTAAACACTTGCTTATATATGTGGCAATATCAGCTTTCATATTCTGCCACTAGTAAAGAACTTTCAAATCATGGTACGTCTTACTTGAACCTTGATTAATGGGATATCGAGTCTTACGAGTTTCATCCATTAGCAGCTCTCGTAAATTCACGTACATGAAAATCCATATTCGTTCTATGAAATAAAGAATTCCTTAAGATTTTGTCACTAATCGCTTTTCCATGCCACACATGGACTATGCCTTTAGATTCTCGTCCTTCAAAGTCTCAAGTTGAGCACTCTGGTGTGAATAGTAAGCTGTAATGCTCCAACTCACTTTGCTTTAGGTTTTTCCTTTCGACTTAGGGTGTTGGTTACCACGTTAGCCTTACCCGGGTGGTACTTCATCACATTATCATAGTTGTTCATCAGGTCGACCTAATGACGTTGTCTCATGTTTGTCTCCTTCTGTTCAAAAATATACTAAAAGCTCTTGTGATAAGGGTAATGATGTATTTCGTAGCATACAAGTAATACTTCTATGTCTTACGTGCAAAGTTATGTCTCCCATCTTTGATTCGTGTGTCATGTAGTTCTTTTAATGAACTTTCAACTGAGAGGAAACGTATTTGATAACCTTCTAGCATTGCTTCAACACACAACTAAGATCTTGGATGGAAGCATCGCAATATACCACGAAATCATCTTTTTTCCTCTAGTAGGTATAGTATTGGTGTAGTACAGAGTTTTTGTTTCATAACATGAAATACGGACTCTCGCTTATCACTTCAATCATATGTGGTACCTTTATGAGTTAATGTCATAAGAGATTGTGCGATCTTCAAAAACCCTTCGATGACTTGTAGGTAATAACCAACCAATCCAAGAAACTGTTATACCTCAACTAGAGTCTTAAGCATAGCCTAAATCTTGATGGCTTCTATTTTTGCCTGGTCAATAGGCATTCCTTTCTCGTTGACCTAATGACCCAAAATTTGGACTTCATCCAGAAGTCATACTTCAAAACTTGGCATACAGTTGTCCTTGTTTTAGTAGTTCCAATATCAGTCTAAGATGTTCCTCATGCTCTTCCTTGTTCTTTATCAACAAAAATGTTATTTCATATGGGGTTACACACTCGATTTATGAGATCCATGAAAATCGCTAGTGCGTTGGTAAACCCACTTAACATAACAAGAAACTCATGGTGACATACTAAGTTCTGAATGCCGGATAAGATATGTCATCCTCTCGGACCCTCAACTGATGATATTCCGACCTTAGGTATATCTTAAGATATAAACTCGACCCTTGAAGCTAGTAAAGCAAATCGTTGATGTGTGGAAGAGGATAACGGTTCTTATTTGTCCACTTTGCCCATAAGTAGCTCACAATTTGCTTTTGGTTTTTTATGTGAAAACTTCACAGGGAGGTCACCCATCCCTGGATTACTACCACATGAGCATGCTTAACTATGAAATTCTCCTTTATCCACAATTAACACGTTCAAAACGCGTTGGTGATATTAGAGGCCAGACATTACTTATGAACTAGGAATCTCTACTCTCCACGACCGATGTGGGTTGATGTAGGGTGTAACAAGCATGGGCTGATCGACAAGGGAATATCTTAAATATTCCAACTAGGGGCTAAAATAATGGCAAAAACCAAGGCGAAAGAATTTTTGTTGGTGGCACGATGGGGTATTAAAGGTGCTACGATTAAAGGGGATGGAAAACAACCAAACTGTTCGGATAAGGATGGTTTGTATTCAATGGCTATGGATCAAATTATGAATGCCAATAGTGGTGATATTCTAGCGGTGGAGTCGGTTGAAGAACACCGAGGCGTGATGTGTCATATCCAAGATGGAACAAGTGAAGATCAAGGAAGTTGTGTATTTACTCGATCAGATGACCATATTCGCAGCAAAATGGGTGGCGGTGCGAGTCAGGAACAAGGCCATAGGCATGCTCTAGTTAGTAGGGGGAGCCGAAATAATACAGCCAAGAATCAAGGAAGTTCCAGAATTGGTGGATTTATAGGATTTGAACCAAAGGTGGAATTGGTCATAACACCAATGATCAAGGTTGAAGAACTACATGTGTTACGAGGTATTCAAGATCCAGATGGAACAAATCAAGATTAAAGGGGAGAATGAAGAGATTAATCTTGATAAAAAAATTAAGTTTTGTTTAAGATAATTATCAATTTGTTAGGATAGATAATTATAGAGTTTTATTTTATTTGTCGTGCTTATCAGTTTTATTAGATAGGATTATTTAATAATTTATTGAGTCTTCATGATGAAGTATGTTACTTAGTTTCCAAGGGTTATTTAGTTATAAATATGGTCATTAGCTTATTTGTATATTAGAAATTATTGATATATTAATAAAAGAGTAGTGAAAGTGTTTTCAAAAAATAATCAAGTTTTGTTCGTGCTTTGATTTGATCGGTTGGTACGGGATCGGGGTGTACTATGGAGCCTTATTGACAGATTTTGACACAAGTCTTTTGAATCACGTGGATGGTCCTCTTTGATAACATGGCCTTTAGGGTTTCTAACCCAAAAGAAGGATCACTCAATATCGTATTGGAATGGGCCCTATGGAGGAGTTAATATTTGTACGCCAACTTAGATATATATTGAATACTAGCAAATTTTTAAAATTATTGGCAATTTATTCGAATTATACGAAAAAAGGAGTTAATATTTGCATACCAATTTAGATATATATTAAATACGAGCAATTATAAAAGTTATTGACCTATTGTCCGAACTGTTGGATCTAGATTGTATAGGACTAGATTATTTTGTATAGGCTTAGTACTTGGATCAAGTCTTGTAATTAATACTTGTAACAGTCAATATATATATATATATATATATATATATATATATATATATATATATATATATATATATATATATATATATATATATATATATATATATGCATTGAATCTATAGGTTAACCCATATATGTGTGTGTTGCTTTGTGACTGTTGACAAGGAGAAACAATATACTTGGAAGGATTTCTGATATTGACCAAGTGTAAGAAACATCTACGGATGAACACTATTGTTAATCCGTAGATATGTTCCTTGCAACAAATCATACAAGTGAATATTCCTGCGGATGATCAAGGACCATGAAGAGAAGACTCCTACGGAAGAAAGATTTCCTAAGGAAGAACAACACTTCTACGGAAGACCAAGTCATCTACGGAAGAACAAAAGTCCTGCGGACGACAAGACTCCTGCGGAAGAAAAGAATACTTGTGAGATTTCAAATACAAAGAAGTCAAACAAGTCAACACAATCAATAACAAATCCCAAGAGATCCGATGTTTCCTTAACCGACTCAAAACCGTTTATAAATATGAGTCCTAGGTTTCACATCACGGGAACACAATCAATCAATATTACGGCTGTCTAGAGTTACATCATCGTGCAACCCTAATCGCCGTCACATCAACATCAACATTATTCGATTCACAGAAATCATTGTTCATAGTCATCCTTAATTATTCTTTTGTAATCATTACTTGATAATTAATGAAATACTTTTGAATAATTATTGAGTACATATTTATTGTGTTTCTGTGTTTGTGTTCATCGTTAATCATTAAAACAATTAAACGTCGATTGCTGATAATTCCGCGATCATTGATTTGATTTATTTTAATACTGATAATTCCTGAATTGAGATCCTTGGATTCACATGTGGTATCAGAGCTTGGTGCTCATTGATTTAGATCAATTGATCTATCAGTATTAAAATTGTTTAATTGATTTTCAAACAATTAAATCAGCGACTTATCATTCAGCAAGCATTCTCTCATTGCTTGTTTGATTTAGATCTATATTCAAATCAATTAAATACTAGATCTGAGTCTTTGATAGATTTGTCTAGTTTAACATTCAAGTTTTGATTCATAACTTTGCATTAATCATGAGTACTTTTGGTGGAGGATCTTATCAACCGCCAAAGTTGGCAACAAAAGCTGATTTCAAATCCTGGAAGATCAAGTTCAGAAATCATGTGAACTATACAGATTCTAACTTGTGGGAGTCCATCACTGAGGGTCCTTATATTCCACCCACCCTTGGGCCGGATTATAATGACAAGAATCAGCCTATCAGCACAAAGGACTTGTCACCTGATGATGTCAAGAAGGTCAAAGTCGATATTAAAGCATACAGTTTGCTTAGTATGGCTTTGCCAGAAGAGATCTTAATCAGGTGCGAGAATTTACAAAACAACAAATTCCTTGTGAAAGATACTCCACACTCTCTGTGAAGGGAGTGATGAGATCCGAAGCATCAGGAAAGACACTCCCAGATCACAATATGAAACCTTTCATCATATTGAGGGTGAATCAATTCCTCAACAACTCCATAGATTTATGCAACTTGTTACTGAGATGAACATCTTGGAGTTAAAGTATACTACTGAGGAACTCAACAAGAAAATGCTCCACACTTTGCCTGAAAGTTGGAAGCAAACTGTATCCATTTTCAAGAACACCATAGATCTTAAGACAACTAGTCTGGATACTTTGGTTGCTAAAGTAGAAGCACTTGAAATGGATGAACAGTCAAGAAACAAGAGTGTGAGAACTCATGTCTCACCATATCACTTCAAAGAAACCAAAAATGCTGGAAGTGCATTTACATCAAATAATGAAGGTGATAACTCTTGTACTTTGAGTGATGATAAAGAGGAAGTTAGTTTTTATGCCTCTAAACCAAGTGTAAGAAACATCTACAGATGAACACTATTGTTAATCCGTAGATATGTTCCTTGCAACAAATCATACAAGTGAATATTCCTGCGGATGATCAAGGACCATGAAGAGAAGACTCCTACGGAAGAAAGATTTCCTAAGGAAGAACAACATTTCTACGGAAGACCAAGTCATCTACGGAAGAACAAAAGCCCCGCGGACGACAAGACTCCTGCGGAAGAAAAGAATACTTGTGCGATTTCAAATACAAAGAAGTCAAACAAGTCAACACAATCAATAACAAATCCCAAGAGATCTGGTGTTTCCTTAACCGACTCAAAACCATTTATAAATATAAGTCCTAGGTTTCACATCTCGGGAACACAATCAATCAATATTACGGCTGTCCAGAGTTACATCATCGTGCAACCCTAATCGCCGTCACATCAACATCAACATTATTCGATTCACAGAAATTATTGTTCATAGTCATTCTTAATTATTCTTTTGTAATCATTACTTGATAATTAATGAAATACTTTTGAATAATTATTGAGTACATATTTATTGTGTTTCTGTGTTTGTGTTCATCGTTAATCATTAAAATAATTAAACGTCGATTGATGATAATTCCGCGATCATTGATTTGATTTATTTTAATACTAATAATTCCTGAATTGAGATCCTTGGATTCACACGAACTATGTAGCATAGGAAAAGAGAAATATTTGCCATCATTAGGCATTTAAAGAAAACCACTTACAAAATATAGCATAGGAAAAGAGAAATATTTGCCATCATTAGGCATTTAAAGAAAACCACTTACAAAATGCTTAGGTTTTTTTTTATTTTATGAAAGGCTAAGATCTTGGGTGTAAAACTATCTTTTCGGGGCTATGTCTAAGGTCGACTACTCGACCGCCCACAAGACCCAGCCCTCTGATGCGCAGGAACCCCGTGGAATGGGTAAACCTTAGCCCCCTATCAGGTTTGAACCCGAGATAAAACTTAGATTCGTCCCATCACCCAGATGTCCCTCCAACCGGCACAAGTGAATTTGAATCCAACACCTCCATTTTGGAAGGACAGACTGTTAACCACTATAAAATTATTGGGACACAAAATGTTTAGTTCAATGTGCATGATGGTATGAGGAAATATATTTCTTTTAGTGAATATTAATAATAAGTCAAACTATAAGTATGTTTGGTTGTTGTTTTACATAAATTCTGGTAAAGTGTAACTATTTTACATTTTCAAAAAGACGATAGTCTATTACAAAATGTTAATTAAGGATATTAAATTAGGTTGTGACTAGCAACTCGTAATTAGTATGGTAAAAACTTATTTGCAATGCAGCTTGAACTTATTTGACTTAAGCTAGTTGGCTAATAATTAGTACAGTAAAAACTCACTCGTCTACCGGTAACACATCAACTATTGATATGCAGGTAGAGTTCGAGCTCAAGGTAAATCGTTTGTACAGAAAATAATTATGTTTTCTATATTTGACAGAATGATAATAATAATAATTTTAAAATTTGCTAATATTGTTGTACCTTATTATCTTAGACTTTTACAAAAGAGTAAATTACGTGATTCATCCTTTATGTATATAACTAATTATAGATTAGGTTCTTAATCTTCAATAAGTACATAGAACATCCTTCAGTTTATTGTTTGATAACAAATACATCATTTACACTAATTGTAGTTAGATTTGTCTGTTAAATTCGTGTATATTTACCTTTTTACCTCATTCTTAAATAAAAGATGAAATTTGTAAAATACAAATTACATAATTATCTAATTAGATTTTTATATTATCACTAAGTAGTAATTTTTGTAATTTATATTTCATGGGTTAGGGGTTGGGTTCACGGTCCAATTGTAAGCTTTTTATATCAAACCTTGAGTCAAATCTTTGCACTGGTTTTTTATTATCTTAAAACAAAACTAAACCCTTAAAAAGTTAAATCGAATTAAATCAAACCTTTACTAACATTTTGTTTCATGGTTTGGATTTTCAAATACTATCTGTATTATTTTTCAGCTAAGTAACAACCTTTGAGTTGCGACACAATATTGAAAACATATCGTGTTTCAACAGTCTAGTCTATTATTATAACCCAATTTTACACTTATCAATAACAATATAAACATTTTTTCTCAATTTTGTTCATACAAATCTATCTACTCTAATAAAAAGGTATTTTGGATGACACGCGGCAGGACCACAATCATTTTCATCAAAATTTTCCCGTCTCTCACTCCTATTAAACAATTATCTTGATTACTAATAATATTCTTTAACACCTTTTTAGATTTAATAAATTAAGAAAGAAATCTATTTATTAATGTCATTTCTAAATAAATAGTTTTTTATAAAATAATAAACTTTTTTAAAGCATAAAACTTTTTTAAAAATACGAAATATTTTAAAATTTGTATTTTTAAAAAGTCATTTTTTAAAACAAAAAATAATCAAATTTGAGATTTAAAATAGAAAAATTTTTAAAAATGACATTTTTATAGGGTTTGTTTTAAAACAAAATGTTTATTTTTTTGAAAAAAGTTTAATTTTTTTTAAAAAGTTTATATTATTGTTTTATTATTTTATTTATTCAACCCGTGTAATACACAGGTTTACTAAAGCTAATGTATAGTAATACCCTAGACAACCAAACTATTTAAAACTAGAGTAAATTACGCTTTTCGTCCCTGTGGTTTGGTGGTTATAACGCTTTTCATCCAATAGTTTAAAAACGCCCGGTTTAACCACTGTGATTTGAATTTTGTCACAATTAACTACGTTTCACTAACGGCGTCTAATTTTTCTGTTAATTTTTTATGAAAAGACAAAAATACCCCTAATATAATATATTTTAATAATCCATACCCCCACCCTCACCCTTTCCCCATCTCTTCCCTTAAAACCAAAACCACCATACCATCACCATCTCCATCAAACCATCACCATCTCCATCTGATATGTTCCATCTCAACTTTGACCCACAAACCCACACCACCATCGCCACTCTCGCTCGTTAAACCACCGCACCGCCACCATTCTTCAAGCATCCAACCAACAATTTTCACTATGTTTAACCTTTAATCCCCAAAATTTTCTTGAATAGAGCATAGTTCTTTGTCATAATATCAAGTTCACCTCGAAGAATCGAACAGCCCCATGTTTCTCCCATGAATTCATGTTTGCAAAGAGCACAAGAACATAAGGAATTGAAGATCTTCAGAGTTCATAATCAAATGGATCCCCAAGTTGCGATCTCTTTTGCCGTTCGGTTCCCGTGGAGGAAAGAGATCTACACCCTAGTTGCATAATCCTGCACTTTGATCCAGTTTCTGTTGCTTTAAGGTGATCTTTCTCGGCTATTAGTGTGGTGGGTAACGATGACGCAGCGGCTGCTACTCGATACAGACGCTATGACGCCGCCGGAGGACAGCGGCAGCGGCGGCGGCGGCGGTGGTAGTGAGTAACACGCATCTTACCGGAAAGAAGCGAATTTAGACACGAAAATGGTGATCATACTGGGGGTGTGAGGTTGTCAGCCAAACTCCATCTCTTTTTAACCGCATCTCTTTTATCTTGTTTAACCACATCTGAACCACCTCCACTGCCACCAACCTACACTCGCCGACAACCACACTTACAGAAACTATACATGTGTATATACATATAAAATCGAGGTGGTGTAGTGGCAGTATCGATGGTTGCTTAAGCAGGTGTTGGCGGTGGTTTTGGGGGAGAAAAAAGATGAAATGTACACATAATATACATGTGTATATACATATATAACATGGTGATGGTGAGATGAAGAGATGGTGGTGCCTGGTGGTGTGATGGAGATGGTTTGGTAACTAGCGATGAATCAAGAACAACTGTCAATTTTTGTGGTGGCTCAATCTGTTGTTGAAGATAATGTCTTTTTGGTGGAGGAAGAAAAAAATTGGGGTTAGGGTATATATATATAAGTAACAGTTTTAATCCAAGGGTATTTTGGTCTTTTTCTAAAATATTAACAGAGTAATTGGATGGAGTTAACGGTTTGGACATAATTGAGACAAATTTTAAACCACAGTGGTTAAACCGGGCGTTTTTAAACTATTGGATGAAAAACGTTATAACCACCAAGTCACAGGGACTAAAAGCGTAATTTACTCTTAAAACTATAAATAAGATAACATTGCAAATCTTAATTCAAAGAGTAAATTACCATTTGCATCCTTGAGGTTTGGTGATTTTGACCATTTGCATCCCTACAGTTTAAAAATCCTTATATACCCCCTAACGTTTCATTTTTGTTCTCATTTGAATCCAAAACACTAACACCGTTAAATTATTCAGTTAACTCTTTTGTTAAAAGACTAAATTGCTCTTAAAATTAAAACCCCTAACCCACTACCCCATTCTTTCTCTCTGGAGTCAACAACCACCGCCACCTCCTCTCTTTCCTCATTTCGTCGTCGCCTCCACCTCTCCCACCCCTCCCTCTCCCCATCGTTTCCTTTCTGTCAGCACACCACCACCGGCCCAAAACCACCAACCGCCACCACTAGGTCCTGCGAGGCCACCTCCGTTAGAAATATGGTGGTGGTTGTGGTGGCAGTGAAATTACCATTACCTTCACCACCCGCCAACCACCATCACCACCTGCAAAACATGACAACCACCATCGCCGATCACCAGCTGGTCTAATCATCAAAATCGTGCACCATCACCATCGCCTGCATCAGGTGACCACCATCACCTGCATCAGGTGACCACCATCACCATCACCAAATCTAATCATCAATATCAGTCACTATAACCATCACAAATCGGATGCGACTATTGTGCGAGGAGGGTAGTTGTCGGCGGGGATGGGTGTCGCCGGGAGGGTGGTTGTCGGCGGGGAGATCACGATCGGAAGGTTACGATGGGGGTGGTTTTTGGGGTATGAAGTCTTTAATACCGCCACACCACCGCTACCAACACCATCCCCAACCCCTGTTTTCCTAACCATTTCCATCGCCGACCACCACCAACCCTACTCGCACCACCGGCGACACACCTTCAAATCGTGGCACACCACCCACCATCGGGCACCCCAAGCATACCACCTCCAGCCCACCACCACCGACGCACCACCTCCGACCCCGCCACCGCCTGTGCGCCACCTCACTACCTGCATACCACCATCATCTTCCCGTTCACATATTAGGGCTCCGACGAAAACTACAGTGTTGTTGACTCCAGAGAGAAAGAAGGGGGTAGTGGGTTAGGGGTTTTAATTTGAAGGGTAGTTTAGCCTTTTAACAAGAGAGTTAACTGAATAATTTAACGGTGTTAGTGTTTTAGATTCAAATGAGAACAAAAATGAAACGTTAGGGGGGTATATGAGGATTTTTAAACTGTAGGGATGCAAATGGTCAAAATCACCAACCTCAAGGATACAAATGATAATTTACTCTAATTCAAAATAATAGCCTACGGTTTACAATTGGATCACCATTGTCAGCCGATTAAGTTTAAGGAAATTATTAATGATATAAGCAACTGAAATTAGAAAATTGTAGGTTTAGCACGTAATTGTCCGGTCTAGTTATTTACAAACAATATTTTGCCGAAACCACAAGCCAAACTATTCAGTATGGTATGAAAATCATTGAACTGATTGATAAATGTTAAAAAAGCTGATTGTGAAACCAAATTGATGACATATTTAATTAGTTTCGTAATTTTATGCCAAACCATGAACAACCCAAGAGCTTGGGTAAAAGTGAATTAAAAGAAATATGACTCATTAGCTTATTATTGGGTTAATAGTTAACAATTTCTCACCGAGTAATTAAATTTGACAAATAATAATCCATACTATAAATTTAAAGAATAATAATCTCAAGTCTTAACTTTCATTTTTGTTGCTTAGGACGAACCCACTAGCATAATCATTCATTGTTTACATTTAATTTTTACTCACATTTTCTCACGATGATGATTGTGAATAAAATAAGGACAACAAAATTAAGTGAAAATGAGTGAAAATCAAGCGTAAATCGATAGTAATTATGCTATTAAGATTGTTATTGATAAAAAAAAGTTAAAAATTATTATTGACCAAATTGATAGAATGAATTATTATTGGCTAATAGGTCATAGTTAAAATTATTAAAATCCATTTTTTCTTAAATTGATTTAATCTATAATATTTTACAAGTTTGGGATTCGTTTAGTTGACTACAAATGGTCTAAGCATTTACCAGTTTTTATAGCGAGCGATTAGTGGGGGGTGTTTTAACGACTTGTAAATAACAAAAATCGTATCTTAATTATATTACAAAAAATAGTTGTTGGGGATTAAAAAAAAACCTGATGGACATGTAGATTTAATGGAAAAAGCTAATGATAGTTAGTCTAAATAAATGATGCATTTGTTAGAGCATCTCCAACGGCTCTATGCGGACGGGCCACGTGGAGTTTGGATGTGGACAAAGCCATTGGAGCACCCCACACATTCGTCCGGTTGGAGTTGAAGTTTGGAATTTCAAACTTGAAAGAACTTGAAATTGTGGGTCCCACCACAACACTTTAATGGAACAAAACTTTTAATTAATACAAATATAATTACATTCTTTACTTTTAATTAATATAAATGTAGTTAGATTCTTTAATAAAATACTTATACTTAAATTAAATGTAAAACAGGTTTTAAATTATTAAAACATATATTAAGTTAACTAAAATTGATTTAAAACATAGATTAAGTAACTAAAGTTATAAAGTTCAAATTAATTACTTTCATATTATAATTTTCCATTTAAATTTTATCGGCTAATTTTTGTAACGGCTAGTTTTTATAACGGCTAGTTTTTATAACGGCTAGTTTTTATAACGGCTAGTTTTCTAACGGCTAGTTTTTGTAACGGCTAGTTTTCTAACGGCTAGTTTTCTAACGGCTAGTTTTTCTTATTATAAATAGAAGTATTTCTTCTTCTTCCTCATCACACAATCCAAATTTATCACATTCAAGTCTCACACTAAAGAATGAGTTCAAGTGACGATGAAACTCCACAATCTCTTGCCTTACCTCAACAACCGTTTATGACTCATTCTTTAGTTAATGATGCGCAATTTATGCAATTAGCCATTAAGCAGCACGAACTATTGATGTCCGATGACTTCGAAAGGATATCTTTGCAAGTAAAGCACCATGATACTGAAGAAGGGACCAGTTCCAGACGTTCGAAGCGCAAAGAGATAGTCAGGAATCGTGTAGATGGAGACGCTCGTCTTTGGAACGACTACTTTGCTCCGAATCCGGTTTACGACGAAGATTTGTTTAGGACGCGGTTTCGAATGCATCGCCACCTTTTCAATCGAATAGTCGATGATTTAAAAAACAACTATCGCTACTTCACACAAAGACTTCATGCGGCCGGTAGAATTGGTTTATCTCCTAATCAAAAATGCACATGTGCCATACGTATGTTGGCATATGGCATCCCAGCTGACCTAACCGATGAATATATACGTATTGGTCAAAGTACCGCACTCGAGTGCCTTCGAATGTTTTGCAGAGGTGTTATTGAACTTTATTCAAAAGAATATCTAAGAAGGCCAAACGAAAATGACATCCAACGGTTATTGGAGGTGCACTCAAAAAACCACGGGTTTCCCGGAATGCTAGGAAGCGTTGATTGTATGCATTGGGCATGGAAAAACTGCTCAGTTGGCTGGAAAGGTCAATTTACACGAGGTGACCATGGGCATCCAACCATTATGCTTGAGGCGGTTGCATCACAAGACCTCTGGATTTGGCACGCCTATTTTAGTGTGGCGGGGTCAAATAATGATATTAACGTTATAAATCAGTCACCAATATTCAACGAAATTTTAGAAGGTAACGCACCACCATGCAATTTTGTGGTGAATGGAACACAATACAACATGGGATACTATCTTGCGGATGGTATTTATCCTGAATGGGCAACGCTTGTGAAAAGCTTCACATATCCACAAAACCCAAAAATGCTAGAATTCAAAAAACGCCACGAGTCAGCAAGAAAAGATGTTGAGAGGGCATTTGGTGTCCTCCAAGCTCGATGGCACATTATAAAAGGGCCTACAAAAATTTGGGACCTAAAGACTATAAGTGACATAATGTATGCATGCATTATATTACATAACATGATTGTAGAAGATGAAGGGAACGCAATAACTAATTGAGCAGATGATGAAAGTGATGGACCTGAACCAGCAAACCATGGACCAACAGCAGATTTCGAGGGACACTTGGCAAGGTTCAAGTGTATACGTAATCGTGAAGCTCATCAAGCGCTTCGGAACGATTTGGTGGAGCATATATGGTCTATTCGGCGTTTGTAATTTTTTTAAACATTTTTTTGTTTGTGTGTGGTTTCATTTGATCTTTTGTTTTTTTTTAAGTTGCAAGATATGTAATTTTAAATTTCTATGTTATGTAATTTTTACTTTTAGGTTTGATTTTTAAGTTTTAGACTTGTAATTATTTTTTTCAGTAACTTTTTTTTTCAGTAGTTTTTTTTTCTTTTTCAGTAGCTTTTTTCTTTTTCAGTAGTTTTTTTCTTTTTCAGTAGCTTTTCCTTTTTCAGTAGCTTTATCTTTTTTAGTAACATTAATAAATAAAATAAAATTTTTTATCAGAATTACATTATAAATAGACTCATAAGACTACACCATTTCAACAACCTACTCATAATCCTCTAAAAATCTATCATATTTTTGGTGTTTGAAATGGATGATGATACTTCGTTTCAACATTTGCTGAGTGATGCTAATAACTCAATCCCTACTCCAAACCCTATTCCACCATTCGGTTTTCATCAAACTCAGCAACCTGGATTCTTTGCATACCAGAATTCAAACCTTGGTTATCCATCATTTCCACAACAAACCGGTTATCCACCATTTCCACCACAACCCGGTTATCCATCATTTCCACAACAACCCGGGTACCCACCATTTCCAACCTGGGTACCCACCATTTCCATAACAACCTGGATATCCACCATTTCCACAACAACCTTGTTATCCAAACTGTGAAACAACAACTCCAAGTTCCGGTGACACTCAATCATCGCAAACTTCAACACCATCACCCACGATTGGTCACTATGCTTCTCCGGCTGCTAGAAAAAAAAAGGAAAACTAGAAGAAAGACCTCATAAGCAAAGGGTCCAAAAGAGGTGGACCATAGACGAAGAGAAGCTTCTTGCTATGGCTGTTGTTCACATCTCTAATGATGAGGTAACTGGAAACAGTCAAAAAAGGAGTGACTTCTGGGCGCGCATAGGAGAATATTTCTGCAACAATCCAGGGTTTTCACGTTCTGCAGACATCTTGAAGTCACACTGGCATATGGTAGCGAAACAGTTCAAAAGTATTCTGGGATTTACAACCGCATTAAAGCTCAAAAGAGAAGTGGTTGGTCTGACGAAATGATCACATCTTTAGCTGTGGAAGAGTATATTGCTGAATGCGGAACCAGATTTCAATACGACCATGTGTGGAATATCGTGAAAGGAAACCCGAAATGGCACAAGCCGGTCCCCTTTCAACCAAAGAGGACTAAGACATCAGTTGCCGGTGACTATAGCACATCAGCTTCTGATGGGCACTCAACCCCGGTCAATCTCGACGATGATACTCCTATCTCGTTTAAGGATTTCAATCTTGTAGACGAGCCAGACGAGTATCAAGGACCGACTCGTCCAATCGGGTAAAAGAAGGCAAAGGCAGCGAAGGTAAAGGCGGCAAAGGCAAAGGCGAAGGCAAAAGATACACAAGAGAATTCCGAAGAGTATGATGGGTGGATTAAAAAAATCTGAATCCATGGATGTATTCAAGAGTCAAATGGACCAATTCCTCTATAACCAAGACATCAATATACTAATGATGGATCGAACTCACATGGATGAGGAGAGATTGGTAACGCACCTGAAGATATGTGAAGCTATTAGGTGAAAACATAATCTTTACGTTGTATGATCTTTAATTTTTAGGTGGTGTGCTTTTTATTTTTTAGGATTTGTAATTCTTAAGCTTTAGGTTGTGCGGTGTTTAATTTTTAGGATTTGTAAGGTGATGTGATTTTTAAATTTTAGGATTTGTAATTTAATCTTTAAAAGTTGTGTGTTTTTTAATTTTTATGATTTGTAATTTGTAATTTTTATTTTCTGTAATTTTAAATTTTTAGATTATGTTTATATTTTAAATTTTATTTTAAGTAATTCTAATTTTTAGTATATTAAATAACATGGAATATAAAATACATGAATTTCTTAGTTTATAAAGAAAATGTAAAAGTGGGTGATGATGTGGAAATGAAGGGTGTTTTGAAAGTGGACGGGTGGAAAGCTGATGTGGCAGCTGATATGGCGCGTTTGGTTTTAAAACCTGTGTTTGTTGTTGTAGATGCTCTTACAAACCACTATAATAAAGGATGATCAGTGTATTTATTAAAAATTAGAAAGCCTGATCCTTAATTTTATGTAATTTAGTCCTTACAAAATAAACATGCAAAAGTACCAAGCTTGTAAAATGAAAAAAAAAAGCTAACTTATCTAAGTCGTGAGCCGAAGAGCTTAAGTGCATGTTTGGGATTGCTTTTGAAAAGCAACTTATGATTTTTGGAGGGGTAAAAAGACAGAAATATCCCTCCAGAAGTCACTAGAAGTTACAAATTGTAACTTCTAGTGACTTCTGGAGGGGTATTTCTGTCTTTTTACCCCTCTAAAAGTCATAAGTTGTTTTTCAAAAGCAATCAGTTCAACAATGATAGAAGAGTGTGAGCCATGGGATCATGTCAGCTGAGCTTGTATCATCATGAACTTAAGTTGGATTAATATTGGCTCGCTGAATTCAATTATGAAAAAACCTTTATGTTAATTTCATTAATTAATAAGAATAAATTACAAATTTTGTCCTTTAAGTATGTTTAAAATTATGAATCTTGTCATTAAACTTTGATAATTATACTAAACGTCCTTTATTTAATAATTTATCACGCTTTATGCCTTCTCTACTAACTGAATTTAACTTTTTCAGTTAGTTTTGTGTGAATGTACTATTTTACCCCTATCCTTTAAAGGATGAAATCTGTAAATTTTCTTAATCTTTTACTTTTTCATTTTGTTTTTATTTTATTTACTTTATCTTTTTTAATCACTTTTTATTTTATAAACTTATCTAAAATATTATTACTTAATTATTTTAATCTTTTTTATAAAATATACTTTTATCTATAGGTTTTAATTTATTATATTTTTTGTTTTTAAAAATTAGTTATTTACCTTTCTAATCATACGAGAACAAGATGGAGAGCTTAGAAAATATTTTTTTATGTTATGAAATTTAAACTATTAATCGATTTTGTTTCATCACCGCTTTTTTTATTTCCTTTTTGGTATAAGAATTTTTAACTATTTTAAATAATTTGACTTATGGTTTATATTAGAAACCTATTAGAGACCGTATGATTTTAGTATATGACTTTTTATATTTCACTTGGTTATAACTATTCTAAGTTGAGCTATATGTATAATTAAACGTTGATTAATATATGGAGTATTTAAGTGTTTTTACTAAAAAGGTTCAATAAACTTAATCGTAAAACCAAACCAATGAAAACCCTTAGTAATTGTTTGGTTCGGTTTCGTTTTAATTTTAAATGGTTAGGTTTGATTTCCATTGATAAAAAGAACATTATTAACAACTTAAATAAAACCATGAATAAAAGTGCATTTAATAAAATAATTTTTGAATGATTGTTTATTTAAAAACTCCGAGTAGTTTTTTAGTAACCTTTTAGTAAATTTTATTTTAAATTAAAGTTATACGCTATCATACTATATTTATATTAAAAAAAATCATTTGATAGAATATGAAAAATTAAAATTTATATCATAAACCAAAATCTTACTTTCACCAACCGGTTTCGAATATATATCCTAAACCAAATACTTAAACAAACAAACAAACAAACAAACCCAGTGTATCCCACTCAAGAGCAGGGTCTGGGGAGGGTAGGTGAAGTATATTACAAAGGTAATGAACAAATTGAATAAATAAAAAAAATTATAAGAAAATAAAATTTTATATATAAATTACATTTATAAAAAATAAAACTAAATTATTACTAATATTTATTATTATTTTTTAAATAAAAGGGTCTAAAATAAATAAAATAAAATAAAATAAAATTAAAAAAATAAAGAAAGAAAATAAAAGATTAATAATAACACATTTTATCATTTTAAGGGTTAAGGGCAAAGTGACAATTAAGAAAATAAGTTTATAAAAATAAAAGTGGTTAGAAAAGAGAAAATAAATTAAAGAGAAGTAAAGTAAATAAATAAAAACAAAAAGGAAAAAAAATAAAAAGATTAGTAAAAATTACAGATTTCATTCTTTAAGAGGTAAGGGTAAAATGATCTTTTACAAAACTAACTGAAAAAGTAAACTTTTGTTAGTAGAAATGACATAAAGCGTGATAATGTTAGGATCTCAGCCTCTAGTTTGATCAATTAGATTATATTCGCAGCGGATTTAGCATGAATATTAGCAATTAAAGCAAAAACATAAAGAATATTGCATGCGAACCAAAAGTAGATGTAGAGAGAATAATTCTGCCTTGAAGGAATAATATTCGTTTATTTCATATGTTTCGGCGTGGAATACATTCAGGTCACTGCCCTTTTATAGGCAAATGACCCATACTGTTGTCAGATTCCACTGACATTAAACAATTATTTAACTAACTACTGATAGAACACAACTACTGAAGATGTCACAACAGCTGACATCTTCTTACAAAATTTCCTAAGTGTTTTACCTATTACAAGTACTGAAAAGGAAACTACTGAAAAGCTACAACGACTGAAGAACAAACTCTTCAGTCGTTTACAACTACTGAACTATAACAGCTGAAGAACAAACTCTTCAGCTGTTGTACAAACTACTGAAATGAAAAACATAAAACTACTGAAAAGAAAATAAACCATCACAACAACTGAAGAAGACTTCTTCAGCTGTTGTGACAAACTCTGAACCTTCAGCACTTTGGTCTTCAGACTTTGGTCTTCAGATAATTCATCAGCTGATGACTTCAGTAGTTGTCATCAGCTGATGTCTTCAGTCGTTGTCTTCAGACTTTGTGCATCAGCAGTTGTTCATCAGTTCTTCAGTTCTTCAGACTTTTGATCTTCAGCACTTGTCTTTAGTACTTGAAGTCTTCAGTACTTGTGTTTATCAGTACTTTAGACTTCAGTACATATCTTCAGTACTTTGGGATCTTCAGCTGTTGTACTTCAGTTCTTTGAACTTCAGCTGTTGATTCTTCAGACTTTGTCAGAACAGCTGATGGGAGTCTTAAGCAGTTGTTGTGATGTCATGTGGGACTTAGAGGTTTTCCTGATCTTGGCTCATTGGTTCTTTTGGTCCAACAAACTCCCCCTGAACCAATGCAGCCAAAACCTCTAATTATTTGTTGTCCCACTTATTGGTGGCATAAAGATTGGTCTATTTCCTTCTGGATCAGATCAGAAGTTGACCCTGATAAGCACTGGCCTGGGAGAAGGTTTCAGGTATTTGTTTGGCTAAGTATGGATGGGAGCTCTGTTTTGGGGAATTGGACACAGAGCTGTTATCCCATCCATGAAACCTACCTCCCATGTACTAGCCTGTAGGATTCTCTGGTGTAGGCTCGGACAAAGATCATTTGTTCTTCTTTGGTCATGCCTTCAGCCCCACCATCGAACAATCCTTCACGGCCGTACATCTCTGAGACATACTTGACCTGTTTCCCATTTTTGAGCTCAACTGTTGTGATTTGCTTATATGCAAATTCATCTGGATGTCTGCCTTCTAGCAACAAGTTGAGCTCATCTTTGCGGAAGTTCTCAAGCTTCTTATAGTCTAAGCCTTTTCTAACCATCCTATTCTCCAACATCATTTCAGGAGGTTGCTTAGACTTATAAGCTTTCTCGAACTCATCCACAATTTCCCAGGGTGTTACTACAAGAGCCACTGTGATTACTTCATCTACAATCCTCTTCATCTGGCTCTTGTATCTCACAGGAATATCTTTCTTTGTGATCCTGTGAGCCACCCTAGGATCAGGCTAAGTCCTCACTCTCTCTTTGTTATATTGGAAGGTTTGTTTGAGAGTGAAGAGTCTCAGAGCTTCTTTCTTTATATTCATGATAGAGGTAGAGGCAGCATATGCTTGGTCAGTTGACTTAAGCATTTCAGCATCATGAAGCTGCTGCTGTGCCTCTTCCTCTATCTTCACCCTCACAGTGTCCATCTGTGAGGTGGGAGTGATGGTTTGGGATTTGGCTTTTGGTAGAGGAATGACTGCTGAAAGGGGCAGTCTATCCTCCTCATCCTCCTCTTCTTCTTCTTCTTGCAGCCTCAACACCCTTCTCTTCTTCTTCAAGGGTGGATCATTGGCTGCGGGTTTTGATGGTGAAGGGGTTGGTTTAGTGGGTTGTGGTTGGGTTGTTGCTATGGGAATGTTGGCAGGCACTGCTAGTAACCTAGAGATAAGGGCTGGTTTGGTTTGTTTTACTAGCAGTGTCCTGTTCCCAGCACCGGCTTCAGAGAGGGCCTCAGCGACCAGTCCCTTAGTGAAATCACCAGCCGAACAGATCTTGGTGGTTATTGCCAAGAGTCTGTCCCTGGTCCATGCCTTGACATCAAGGACTGGTCTGCCCAGGTACTTCGAAGTGAACCTACTCATAGCCTCAAGTTTCTTTCTTTCCTCTTGGCTATAAGTAGTCCATCGGTACTCAATCTCTCTTCTCTCCATATTCCTGATCTCTTGATCTAGCAGGCCAGTGTCCTTGTCAAAGCCTTGCCTGAACAGCTGTTCAATGACAGAGTCCATTGAACGGCTATGCTCAGCATCAGCCTCCTTGACAAGGGCTGCTAGATCAGGATCAACACTCTCCCTCACCTCTCCTCTCTTTTGATAAGTGACACTGAAATCCTTTTGGATTCCAGTCACTTCTTTTTCAGCTCTCTCCTCCTTCTCCCTCCCCTTCCCCTTGGTCTCCTGAACCTTCTCCCTCTCAACCACCTCCTTTCTACCTACCTCTAGCTCCTCCTCTCCCCTCTTCCTCTTACCTTGCACTGAGGTCTCCCCCTTTTTGGGTGCATTGGTTGGGGCTTGACTCTCAGCAAGGGCTTTAGCAACAGCAACCTCCACCAGAGGTTGGATATGTGTGGGAAGCCTCTCATCAATGGTTTTCATCACATTTTCTGTGATTATGGGTGTGATGAGAGGCAGGGATTTCTGAAGGATAGCATCTAGCTGCTCAGGGGGGTTATGGCCCTGAGAGCTAGTACGAGAAGCAGGGGCTGGTGGCTGAGTTTGTGGGAGTGGCTCAGTGTATGTGAGACCTTCGGGTGAAGGTGCCATCTGTGGGTTGGTGGTGGCAGATGGACTTCTATCTTGAGTCATTTGAGCAAGCAGCTCTTTGAGTCTGCTTATCTCATCCTCTAAGATAGTGTTTTGAGCAACTACGTCATAGAAGAAGCTCAGGTCATCATCAGTGTGAGCTGAATCACCTGACCTCCTGACTGTGTCAGGATATACATGCTCTGAGTGTGGCTCAGTAGTAGCATGTGCCCCTTTGTATTGGTACTGGGGACTTCCAGCCTCCGGATTGGATCCATCATCGGCACTTGCCTCTGGTGAGGTCTTATTGCTTGTACCAGCTTCACCCTGTTCATGTGCTGATGCAGGGGAAGTGGCAGCCTCACCAGATTGTCCAATCTCCCTAGCCACACTGGGAGATTGGACATGTGATTCTCTGTGTTGGGGGCTCCCACCAGCACTTGTATCAACCCTCTCTTCGGTTGGAGTCTCCCCAGTTGTAATATGTTTTTGGGGAGAGGGTGGAGTGCTCAGGTGGGTTAACACTTTGGCAATCATTAGGGTTGGACTTTGTGGGGCGGCTTCTGTGGGAGATGGGCTAGAAGTAGAGTGCACATGGGGAGGAGTGTGCATTTCAATGGCAGTCTCCTCAAGTGAGAAAGACCCCAGATGTGTAGGTGCCCCAGTTGTGGTTGCATCATGCTCCTGTTGAGAGGAAACCTGTGCGGTTGTGGTGGGTGGAGTCATGGTAGCTGCTGGGAGAATCGAACCAGCAGCCACATCCTGCCTTTGTGTTGCAGGGGCATCCTCAGGGGACTCATTTCCCTGAGTAGCCTTTTTGGGCTTCTTGGCTTTTGGCTTGGTGGGGACTTTGGATTTGGAGGTGGAGGCTGTGGGTTCCTGCTGCGTGTGTTTTCGCAGCCGGCCAGCCTGTTTGAGTGTGTGGTCGGTGTTGTGCCTGGAGTATACCTCGGCTAGAACAGCCATGGCAGGGACTCCAGTGCCAACAAGTCCCTCAGCTTGAAGCTGGCTTTGGATGATGGCTATTATAAACCGAGGATACAAGATCCAACGGTTAGAAATGGGTTTTGTGGCCATATCCCTGAGTTCCCAAAATATAATATTAGTAAAGTTTAGGGGTTGTTTCTCAAGGATAGAATACAATACCTGTTGCCACCTTGTTGACATCTGGTCCCATGAAGAAGTTTTGGGAGCCAGACACACATTCACCATGTGGAAGATCAGTCGTTGGGGATCTGGGAAGTGTTTCTTCAACAAGGTGGTGGCTGAAAGGTCGCCCTGATAGTCATTGGCAGTGAAGCATAGATCAAGGGCGCCTTTGGGGTAGGAGGTTGGGTAGGTGGCATCCTCCAGCTTTAGGGTTTCTCGAAGAGTAGCTGGAGTAATAACCACTGGGTGGTTGTTGACGGAGGACCGGAGAGAGACCTCACCGTTATTCTCTCCGGTTTGGACGGTGATATTCGTCCAGAACTCCGCCAAGGAGTCGGTGTATATGGTGGGGTTGAGGAGGAATGCCGTCTGGTATTGTGAGTCGGTCATCAGATCGACGGCATTGTGAAACTTGGCCCAGAATGGTGGTTTGGTGAGATGAGCGACACAGTTGTGTCGAGGTTTGAGTTGCATGGCCGCCATTAATGGTGTATGGGAATTTCAGAGGTTTTTGAAAAGTTAGGTCAAGTGAGAATGAAAAGCTCTGAAGGTTGGGTATTTATAGGGTATGGCAAAGGCTGAAAGAAAACTACTGAAGGTTTGGTGTTAGTTATCAGTTGTTGAAACTATTGATGACGTGGTTTTAACCTTCAGTGGTTGTAACATCTGAGGACTTGGTGTTAGTCTTCATTAGTTGAAACTACTGAAGCCTTGGTTTTGTCCTTCAGATGTAAACGGCTGAAGACTTATCGTCAGTCTTCAGTAGTTATAAACTACTGAAGACCTAGTTTTCATCTTCAGACGTTGTAACAACTGAAGACTTGGTGTTAGCCTTCAGTAGTTGTGAACTACTGATATCAGTAGTTGTGAACTACTGAAGACATGGTATTGCTTCAGTTGTTGTAAACAACTAAGGACATGGTGTTAGTAATCAGTAGTTGTGAAACTACTGAAGACATGGTTTTGTCCTTCAGTTGTTTGGGTATGAAACAGCAGCTGTTGGCATCAGCTGAAGAGTAAAATTACTCATCAGCTGTTTCCATCAAATCAGTTGTTTCATGCTGACCTCCACATTTACTCATCAGCTCTTTGGCTGACTTTCAGATGTTTCATTGACCCTTCAGCTCTTGTGAGTATTTATGCCTTCAGCTCTTGTGATCAGATGTTCACAAGTGCTGATGAAATACTCCAGAGCTGGTGAACAAATTTTATCTTCAGTACTTGTGTAAATTACACATCAGTACTTGTGAACAAAATTTGTTCTTCAGTACTTATTTGTTTGAAAATGATACATCAGTAGTTGTAATCCACCTCACTACATCAGTTGTTTTCAACAAATAATGTACATCAGTACTTTGATGCCTTTTAGTCTTCAGTGGTTGTGAAAATGCTGAAGACTAAATTACTCATCAGTACTTATATTTGACCTTTGCATACTAATGCTCATCAGTACTTGTGAACTGAGAGCATCAGTATTGGTCAAATTATTCGAGCTGCAGCATACCAAGCCTTAGTACCAAGTTTTGAAATGTGGCACTATCTAAAGGCTTAGTAAATATATCTGCAAGCTCATCAGCACTAGGCACAAACTTTGGATCAATCAGACCTTTTTCATAGCAATCCCTAATAAAATGATGTCTGATCTCTATATGTTTGGTCCTGGAGTGCTGAACTGGATTTTTGACAATGCAAAGAGCTGAAGCACTATCCATTAATAATGGAGTCTTAGTCTCTGTAATGCCATAATCCAAGAGTTGGTTCTGAAGCCAGAGTATCTGAGATGTACAACTTGCAGCAGCAATGTACTCAGCTTCAGCAGTGGATGTAGCAATTGATGTTTGTTTCTTACTCTGCCAAGAAACTAAACAATTGCCTAGGAATTGGCAACCACCAGAAGTGGATTTTCTGGTGACTTTGCATCCTGCATAGTCACTATCAGAGAAAGCAACTAATTTGCAAGAATGCCCAGTTGAATACCAAAGACCTAGTGATTGGGTACCTTGCAGATATCTAAAGATCCTTTTGACTGCAATCAAATGGGATTCTTTAGGTGCAGCCTGAAATCTAGCACAAACACATGTTGCAAACATGATGTCTGGTCTAGAAGCTGTAAGGTACATCAAGGACCCAATCATACATCTGTAAAGGGTTTCATCAACCGCTTTACCTTTCTGATCTACATCTAGTTGTGTGATGCTGCTCATGGGAGTAGAACAGGGCTTACAGGTTTGTAAATCAAACTTATTCAACAACTCTTTGGTGTATTTGGACTGATGGATGAAAATTCCATCATCCCTTTGTTTGATTTGCAAACCTAGAAAGAACTGTAGTTCCCCCATAGCACTCATTTCAAACTTTTGCTTCATGAGCATTGTAAATTCATCACACAACCTTAGATCAGAGGATGCAAAGATGATGTCATCTACATAAATTTGAACAAGGAGCTTATGTTTTCCCACAGTCTTGATGAATAAGGTTTTATCAATGGTGTCTCTAGTGAACTTATTCTCTAAAAGAAAAGTTGAGAGTGTCTCATACCAGGCTCTAGGAGCTTGCTTCAGCCCATAAAGAGCCTTATCAAGCTTGTACACCCAATCAGGATGTTTGTTGTCCTCAAAGCCTGGTGGTTGACACACATAAACTTCTTCTTTTATTTTTCCATATAAGAAGGCACTTTTGACATCCATTTGATAAACCTTAAGACTGTGAAAGGCAGCATAAGCTAAGAACAGTCTGATTGCTTCCAGTCTTGCCACAAGAGCAAAGGTCTCATCATAATCGATGCCTTCCTCTTGTGCAAATCCTTGGACAACCAGCCTGGCCTTGTTCTTGACAATTTGGCCCTTATCATCTGTTTTGTTCCTGAATACCCATTTGGTGCCTATTGCACACTTCCCTTGGGGTAAAGGAACAAGCTCCCACACTTGCTGTTTCTTGAACTGAAGAAGCTCAAGCTGCATTGCTTCAACCCATCCATTGTCTCTTAAAGCAACATGATAGTTCTTTGGCTCTTGCTGACTGATGAAGAGAGCATAGAAGCATAAATTGGACAATTGACTCCTGGTTGAAACTCCAGCATTGATATCACCAATGATTTGAGAAGTGGGGTGATTCCTCAGCTCTTGATAGACTATAATGTCAGTGCAAGTGTTTGTAGGACTTTCAGCAGCAACAAATGGTGATGGAGATTCTTGAAACCATGTAGGAGATGGTAGCTCAAAAGAAGTAGAGAATGCAGAAATCTCATCAGCATTTGTTGTGGATGGGGCTGCTGAAGCTACAGGAGCATCAGGTTTAGTGAACTCAGGCAGGTTATCACTAAACCTGAAGAGGTGAGTACTGACTACATCATCATCAGTACCACCAGGTGGAGAACTGTTGACAGGCTCAACAGCTGGAGGCTGATAAGGAACATATTGCAGTATGTCCAGATCAAACAACTCTACAGGGTTTTGTGGAATCTTGTCCTTTGGAGATTCATTGAACTTAACATGCAGAGTTTCTTCAACCACTTTTGTCCTACAGTTGAAGACTCTGTATGCCTTGCAAGTTGATGAATAACCAACAAAATACCCTGCATCCACCTTACTAGCAAATTTCTGGAGTGGGTTGCTAGTGTTGAGAATAAAACATGGACACCCAAAGGCTCTAAAGAATGAAATTAGAGGAGCCAAATGATGAAGAATTTCATAAGGAATCTTCATCAACCTCTTATTCACTAAAGTTCTATTTTGTACATAGCAAGCTGTATTGACAGCTTCAGCCCAAAAGGTCAGTGGCAAACCTGAGTCAGCCAACATTGACCTTGCTGCTTCAATGAGAGTCCTGTTCTTTCTCTCCACCACTCCATTCTGCTCAGGAGTTCTAGGAATACTAAACTGCCTCTTAATTCCCTTGGACAGGTAGAAGTCATCAAGTGTGTGGTTTCTAAATTCTGTTCCATTGTCACTCCTCACACACTTGACCTATAGGGAATACTGCTTTTCTACAAATAACACAAAGTTCATGATAGTCTTGGCTGCTTCATCCTTAGAGTGCAAGAAGAAAGTCCATACATACCTGGAATAATCATCCACAATTACCAGGCAGTATTTCTTCTTTGCCATGCTCATCACTCTGACAGGACCAAAGAGATCCATGTGCAGGAGCTGCAAGCAGGCAGTGGACTTTGGTTCTTCTATTGAAAGGAATGAAACTTTGTGTTGTTTTCCTTTTAAGCAAGCAGTGCAGTTGTCTTCACACTTGAACTCCTTCAAAGGCAATCCTCTTACTAAACCATGGCTTATCAACTGATTCATGTTCTTGAAATTAACATGCCCCAACCTTCTATGCCATAGAGTATATTCTTGAGAAGATGCCCTGGAGAATAGGCAAGGATGGCCTTTTAGATCTATCTTTTTGGAAAGATCTAAGGCATACACTCTTCCTGTCCTGTTGGCCTTCAGGAGAGTGTATTCATCCAACACCTTATCAATCAAATTTAGAACTTTGGATGACAGAATCCGACAGTTCTGGCTTGTGAAAAGGGCAACATGGCCTTTATCACATATTTGACTGACACTCAAGAGGTTGTACTTGAGATTCTCCTCATGGTTAACATCATCAAACCTTATTTCCCCGTTGGGAACAAAGCCTTTTCCGATGATGTAACCCTTTGCATCATTGCCAAAGGAGACAAATCCCTTCTTTCCTTGAGAGTAGTCATTAAGAAGGGAGCTGCTTCATGTCATGTGCATAGATCCTCCACTGTCTACATACCAGATGCTCTTTTGGCATGTTGAAGAACCCTGCAATCATAACCACATGTTAGTTAGTTTTAGAGACCCAAACCTGTTTGGTTTTGGGTCTGTTCTCAACTATAGGTGCAGCACTAACAGGTGTGTTATGTGTAACAGCCTGAGGTGAAGAATATGGTGTAGAAGAGGAACCCTTTGGCTTGGACTTCCTTTTCTGTGGTTTCAACACAGGAGCATCTAAATGGTTGACTCTTCCCATTAGATGCTGAACCATCATCACCAGTTGTGTCTGACTTTGTGATAAAGCTTTCAGCTCTTCAGACACACTGGAGTTTGCTGATGATGGATTCCTATGTTGCACCATCTTTTTCTGAGCAACCTCAGCTGTTGCCTGAGTATTCCCTACTTTCCTTTTAGATTTAGCTTTGGGCTTAGGGATTTCAGGCTTTGATGTTGCTAGTACAAACTTGGTTTCAAACTCATTTTTCATTTTCTTTATTTGCTCTTTAATTTCCTCCTGTTGTTTGAGTTTGGAACCCCTTTTGTACCAGCAATCATCAGTAAGATGATTGAACAAGCCACATATCTCACATGGCTTCTTCTTCATCTTATGTTGATTATCAACCAAAGAAGATGAAACTGTCTTCAGCTGTTTGTTATCAGTACTAGCAGTTTTCTTCCCTTTAGTACCTGCTTTCCTGACCTCTTCTTTAGTTGTGTTCAAACCTTTTCTACTGTCAGTTTTCTTCTCTTCAGTGCTGGCAGTAGTTGAGGTTTGAACTTCAAGTGTTATCACTTGCTCTCTAGTACTTTCAGTACTTCTAGAGACAACACCTGAGTTGATCAACTTTTTGATCATGTGACAGTCAGCATTTGAGCCATCAGCTCTTGTAGCATCTGCTGATTGGTTGCTGACTTCTATCTTTGATGATGCTGAATCAGAAGATAGTAGGTCACATGATGAGAAGGATTGGTTATTGCTCTCTCCATCAGATTCAACTTCTGCTCTTGAAGTGAAATCTGTAGGAGGAGCAGTGTGATTATAACCAATCCCAAACTTCACATTGGAAGCTGATTGCTTCTTAAGAAGCATTTCAAAACCCTTGCATGATTGCACCCATCGATCACACTCTACTTGGGTGTTTGCAAGAGTTTCCTTGAGGTCTCTGTACTTCTCTAGAAGTACATCTTCCCTAGCTTTACCATCTTTGATATAGCATTTAAGCTTGTAAATCTCATCATTTTTCTCTTTTAGTACAACCTCAAAATCAGTTTTTCTTTTGGAAATAGTGTGCTCTAGCTCATGATTTTTATCTATTAAAGCTACATTTGCTTCTCTAATAGAAGCAAATGCTGCTATGCATGATTCAGAACAAAGCTTGGCTTTGGCCTCAGATGATACCTGTGATGAGGCATTGGATGATGACCCCTCAGCAGAATCAAGGGCCATCAGAGCAAGATTTCCAAAAGGACTATCACCACCATGTTGACCAACACCTTGGAGTAGTTGTTCCTGACCAGATAGATCATCTGGTAGACTACTCCAGTCAACAACTCCTCGGGTGAAGAAGCTGTGTTGTTGAGGTTGTGTTTGATGATGAGATGGGGAAGATTGAGGCTCAGGAAGAGCCTGTGGTGGTTGAGCCGAAGGTGCTTGAGTTTGACTGGGCTAAGGCACATAGTAGCAGGGGTATGAGTATGGCATATACCCCTGAGGCACAAAATAAGCAAGTGATGCCTGTGCTTGTGATGGATGACCAGAACTGGAGGAAGGTTGCCCTCTGTGCTGTGAGCTATTGCTTGGAAAAGTCACAAAGGGTGCAGAGGAGTTAGATCCAGATGATCTGCACTCTCTTGCAAAGTGTCCAAGCCTTTGGCACTTGTGACACCTCAACTTGCTCTTGTCAAAACCAACATTGGTTTTGCCAGAGAGACCAGGGAATTTCCTACCAGTTCTTTTGTAGAACTTTTGAGATCTGATATTGATCATTGCCATTTGGCTCAAAATATCCATCTCTTCCAGATCATCATCTGGAATGCCCTTCAAATCATCCATCAAAAAGCACCAGTTATCACTGCAGCCTCCTGAACTACTTACTACCTACACCAACAAAAGCTTGTTCTGAGTTGGTAGAGAAATCAATATGCTCATCATAAGAACTTTCTGATGAAGCATATTCTGACTCCTGACTTATCAAGGCAGTATTTCCTTGAACAAAGTCATCAGCGAGCTTTCCAGAGGTGTACAACTTCCTCTTTTGCTCTATCTCTCTCTCAAAGGTGAGCAGTTTCCCATGAAGTTGGGTGAGAGATAGAGTTTCCAGATTTGCACTGGAGCGTAGGACAATGGTATAAGTGTCCCATCTCTCAGGCAGTGATCTGAGGAACCTGTTGTTCATCTGGCTGTTGGAGTACTCTTGGTTGACCATCTTCAGCTCAGAAATCAAACAAGAGAACCGCTCAAACTGCTGGGTCAGAGTCTCACCCTTTCTATATGAGAATGTCTCATATTGTTGGGCGAGGATTTCCCTATTGTTTGCTAAGACCGAATCAGTTCCTCCAAATTGTTCCTTTAGAGCAACCCATAGGTCATGAGCAGTTTCATGATGCAAGAGCCCTGAGTAAATCTCATTTGGAATAGCCATGGCTAAAATTCCATGGGCTCTAGCATCAATCTCGAACAGCTTTAAATCTTCGTCCGAATATTGTTCAGGTTTCTTTGGAACCTGTTCATTAGATTCAGGGACGCTCACCATAGGCTTGTATGGTCCATGCACCACTGACTTCCAACAACCAGCACTGTTGACAGACAAGTGGTGAAGCATACGTCTTTGCCATATGTTGTACTCATTCCTCACAAGCATCGGTGGCTTGGTTGAGGAACCAGTATTGTGAGGATCGTTTGTTAGTGTAGTCATCTCAGTTATTAGTCAAACTCAAGTTTAAACAAAACAAATGTAGCTCAAAACCACCAAGAGAACCTCAAGTTTTTGGCCAGAAACAGCACAATCTCTCTCTCTACAGCTAATTCTTGCAAATTGCTAATTCGATCAAACTTAGAGATCAAAAGAGCAGTTTCAAATGATCAATAGTGAAATCGATCAATGATTAACCTGCTCTGATACCATTTGTTAGGATCTCAGCCTCTAGTTTGATCAATTAGATTATATTCGTAGCGGATTTAGCATGAATATTAGCAATTAAAGCAAAAACATAAAGAATATTGCATGCGAACCAAAAGTAGATGTAGAGAGAATAATTCTGCCTTGAAGGAATAATATTCGTTTATTTCATATGTTTCGGCGTGGAATACATTCAGGTCACTGCCCTTTTATAGGCAAATGACCCATACTGTTGTCAGATTCCACTGACATTAAACAATTATTTAACTAACTACTGATAGAACACAACTACTGAAGATGTCACAACAGCTGACATCTTCTTACAAAATTTCCTAAGTGTTCTACCTATTACAAGTACTGAAAAGGAAACTACTGAAAAGCTACAACGACTGAAGAACAAACTCTTCAGTCGTTTACAACTACTGAACTATAACAGCTGAAGAACAAACTCTTCAGCTGTTGTACAAACTACTGAAATGAAAAAATAAAACTACTGAAAAGAAATAAACCATCACAACAACTGAAGAAGACTTCTTCAGCTGTTGTGACAAACTCTGAACCTTCAGCACTTTGGTCTTCAGACTTTGGTCTTCAGATGATTCATCAGCTGATGACTTCAGTAGTTGTCATCAGCTGATGTCTTCAGTCGTTGTCTTCAGACTTTGTGCATCAGCAGTTGTTCATCAGTTCTTCAGTTCTTCAGACTTTTGATCTTCAGCACTTGAAGTCTTCAGTACTTGAAGTCTTCAGTACTTGTGTTTATCAATACTTTAGACTTCAGTACTTATCTTCAGTACTTTGGGATCTTCAGCTGTTGATTCTTCAGACTTTGTCAGAACAGCTGATGGGAGTCTTCAGCAGTTGTTGTGATGTCATGTGGGACTTAGAGGTTTTCCTGATCTTGGCTCATTGGTTCTTTTGGTCCAACAGATAAGTTTTAGAGTAAAATGTCATTTCCATCCCTGATGTTTTGTTGAATTTGCCATTTCAATCTGAAAACTTTTTTTTTGCCATTTCAGTCACTGTAGTTTATCAAATGTTGTTATTCTCATCCACTTCACTAACTCCGTTAAGATCTCCGTTAAATATGAGGGTATTTTAGTATTTTTCAACACCCTAATTATCCAATAATAACAAATTAATCAACTAATATTCCATCAAAACTAAAAAACATATGAAGCGACTAGTGAGACCGGGCGTTTTGATTTAAAAGTTTCAATTAACTCTAACTCATGTTGTTCGATTGAGATGTGTTATGGGATACTGGGATTTCAATTGATCTTCACGTTTTGATCGAACGTGCACCGTTGTTCGATTGAGATCTATTGTTGTCACATTTTGTTTGATTGAGTTTTGTTGTTGTCACGTTCAAACAAACGTTACAACAACATACCTCAATCAAACAAAGCGTGATAATAGCATAACTCAATCATACAACAGTCCTCAATTGAATAAAGGCACACGTTGGAATAAAATATGAAGATTAATTGAAATCTCACAGAACTCAATCGAACAACATGAGTTAAGGTTAATTGAAGCTTTTAAATCGAAACACCCGGTCTCATTAGTCACTTCATGTTTTTTTAGTTTTATTTGAATATTAATTGATTAATTTGTTTTAATTTGATAATCAGGGTGTTGAAAAATACTAAAATACTCTCATATTTAACTGAGATCTTAACGGAGTTAGTGAAGTGAATTAGTGAAGTGGATAAAAACTGCAACATTTGGTAAACTAAAGTGACTGAAACAGCAAAAAAAAAATATTGGATTGAAATAACAAATTCAACAAAACGTCAGAGACGAAAATAACATTTTACTCTAAGTTTTAAAATAAAGGACGCTCAATGTACTTATCAAAGTTTAACGACAAGATCCATAATTTTAAACATACTTAAATGACAAAATTTATAATTTATTCAATTAATAATTATTCGGTTTAAATTAGTTGGTGTGGATGATGCGTATTTTGAGGAAAAAATTGAAAACTGTAATGTAGCAAAGTTATTTATGGGAAAAGAAAAAGATATTTGATTCGGTCAAAAGTAACAAACATGACATGTTGATACATGTGATATATGGATTTCACGTATATTAAATGACATAGTGCTGAGTAAAAAGCTTGTCTAATTTATTTTTTTGGAGCTAACATTTTCTTACAATTAAGGAGTTTTGTTTATCTAAAACTTATTTACTAAAATAGGTGTTTTTTATAACTTTTTTTTCTCGATCCTAATTTTATTAGATAAACCAAATTTTATTTGAAATAAAGTTTTTTTTTTGTTTTAAAAATGCTTAGAAAAAAGTATCTAATAAAACTAAAATACAATACATTGGAATCACATTTTTAAAAGGTTTTTTGAAAATGTTTTAGTTCTTTTATCTATTTATGTAATATAATTTAAATGTCACATTAAATTTTCGTCAACGAATTTTTGTTATCTTACGTAAATAAAATATATATAAATTGTCGCGTGTAGGCTTCTTAATTATGGTTTTTAAAGTCTTAAAATAATTTAAAAAATGTAATAGCAAAAGAAATTCTTAACTAAAAAATACAAATGAGCTTTTTAAAAGCATTTGATAAAATGCCACGATTAATTTGTGTCAATTTTGATTGATGACGCAAAATTGTGTAAATGTGAAAATTACAAACAATAGAAGAAGACTTTCAAAAAGTAAAACACTGTTAGTGAACCCCGAATATAAACAGATAAACTTGAACACACATAAATTAACGAACATATTATCAAACACAAACAAACGCAATTGAACGAACACAATCATTATTTGTGTTTTTTCATGTTCATTCAGTTAATTAATCGAACGCAACTATTTGTTCATATTCTTTCATTTATTAAACATGAGTCCATAAATGAACTTTCAGCTGAACGATTTACCATACGTTTGGTTTATGTACGGCCCTAATTACAACTTTAAAGTTTGTTAATAATATTGGTGAGGACAAGTTATAAGTGTTGTATTGACTTATAAGCGTGTATGAAATATTTTTTAGATTCTGATAAACACTTAAAAAATATTCATAAGTGTGCATGTAAATTTGTATTGACGAGGACAAATTATAAGTGTTGTATCAATCAAATATTTATAAGTGTGCAGGCAAATTTTTTATTACACATTTATAAAAGTTTTTATAAAAATAGAAATAGTTGTTCATGACTTATGAGTACTATTAAGTGCTATTTATCTTATACTTATACTATTAAGTTGTTCACAATTTATAAATTTTTTATCAATATCCATTTGAAAAAAAAGACTCTACAATTAAGTACCTATTTATCTCATACTTATAAAAATGCAACCTTACATCACTTTTAAATGAGACAAACACTATACCATACTAATGGACAATTAGGTCATTTGTACCAGATGCCCTGTATTCTATTGGTATCACAATGTGTTTAAATCATGTGTTGAAAGCTTCAAACCTAAAGATAAATAGAAGATAAAACAAGGTACTAAACCATATGTTCAAATACCTTATATTATTATTTACTAAAGTAAAGGTAAAAAGGATTTAGTACTCTAACATTATTAAATTGGGTAAAAAATATGTTCCTGCTCAAGTGAATGAAAATTCAACTCTATGATAGACGTATAGAGTAAATTTACATGATCTATTTCATGACAAGACTTTAACAATTAACATTTAAGCACCACAAAACTTTAACACCATAATACTAGAAGTCTTTTGGTGGATTTGATAGCTCTTTTGAGAAAACAAAACTGAAAATGGCATTAAAATACAATAAAATAATCTCATTAAGATCATATGAATGAATATACCTAAAAGGCAACTTAGTATCTTAAGGTAACGTGACTCTTGTTTTCAGAAGGAGAATATTAAAATGGTAAAGTTAAAAGAGTGAAAATGTGTGATTTGTTTAAAAGAAAATGTAGACGACAAACCACACATGGGCACTCAAATACACATTGAAGTTGTAGGACAAAGTGTCTAAACCAACCAAATAAAGACACGCGTACCAATTATATACAAATGTAGACCGACACGAGTAGTAAAAAAGAAATTCCGCCCATCTAATCGGAATCTTATTTATTTTTATTAATAATCAGTTGGATTCTTTTGATTATGGGTAAAAGATTTAATCATAATATAATAATCCATGCGATCTTCACAATTATAAATTATAATCACTGCTGCATGGATGTATTTAAAAGTAAAAAAAATGTGACGGAATAGTAACTTAGTTTCAAAAATATTCTAATGTAGTTACTCATGTATATTTTTCTCAAATTTGATCATCAAATGATCGAATCGAGTCATCGTTAAATTTTCTTATATCAAGTAAGTAACGGTGTAAAAGAAGTGGGGTCAGAATTTTCAATATAGAAAATTATTATAAAAAATTAAAAAAACATGTTAATTATGAAAAAAATAAAAAAGGTACTTAAAATTTACGTCAACGTTCCATATCAGCAGCAAAAGATAGAAAAAAATATTTTCTATTTGAAACCAAAAGTATAATATGCTAAAAAACATGTTAAGACTTTCACTACAAGAAATGTGTCCAATGGCGGCGACACTAATAGTGGCGACCAGGGTATTAGCGGCGACAGCAATTGCGGCGACACCATTAGCGGCAACACCATTAGCGGCGACATGTCGCCGCTAATGGTTACCGATCCGTTTCACTTTTCCAGCATTAGATCTAGCCGTTGATCTTGGTTCAGATCTAACGGATAATATTTAGCCGTACAACAGGCAATAGCGGCGGCACTATTAGCGGCGACATGTCGCCGCTATTGCCTTAAAGTATACAGCGGGTTTTCTTCCCACCATCTGCACATCCCGCGCGCTAGCTCCCCAAATTCCCTCCACTTCACCGCCCCACCTTCTGCACTCCCTCCTCCCGACTGCCCCACCCTCTCCCCGGTCGCCCCACCTTCTGCACTCCCTCCTCCCGGCCGCCCCACCCTCTCCCCGACCACCCCGCCTTCTGCACTCCCTCCTCCCGGCCGCCCCACCTTCTGCACTCCTTCCTCCCGGCCACCCCACCCTCTCCCCGGCCGCCGCACCCTCTCCATCCACAATCCCCCGTCGCTGCACCCTCGCCATCCACATTCCCTGACTGTCTGAGTGGTATGGTTTTTCCTATTGATTTCATTTTTGATTTGTTCAATTTTGACTAATTTATGGACTTGGTTTTAAGTTTTTGGACTACAAGTTGTTATAATCACTAGCTATCATCTTGAGGTAAGTTAACATCAATTTATGCTTAACAATGATTTGTGTATGTTTAGTTTATGTAGTCATGTAAGTATATGGTTGAGTATGCCTGTTTAGAGCAAGGGTCTTGTTTAGGTTTGATTTGGGGTGGCAAAATGGGTATGAATGACCTCATGTATGTATGTTTTTGCTCATGGGTGTATGGCATGCATATTGTAAGACGATTCTGTCCATTCTTACGTGTATATGTGTTAGTGTATTATCCATTCAATATGGATAAATTACAGGGGGAAAGGTGTAGGTTGTGGGTAGTGTATGCCATGTAAGTATTGAATGGTGTGTGTTATGTGTGTTTTTAATAAGTGAATATGTGTGCCATGTGTGTACATAATATGTATTATGAGCATATTATATGTTAGGTCGTGGTGTGGGTTGTATGTCATGCATAATTCCATGAGTACGAATTGTATATAGTTTAAGTAGTCCATTTCATATTTTATGCTAGGATATGAACGCGCAATTATAAACATTACCTTACGGAGCTTTTGGTTAGATATCATACATTAACATAACATGATTCCGTACAATTAAAAGTATGAGTTTTGTTATAAATAGGTCATATAATTAAAGTGTACTTGTATACTTAATAATCAGATTTCTTTACATTGGAGTGAGCTTTGTGCTTGACTGTGTTGCTTGTTAGTCTGCTTTAGTCTGGAAACAATCGTTAGTCTGCGTCGTAATCGAACTGGAGAACGCGAAACCGTATGACCATATTATTAATATTTATTATTAACCATATATTATGGAATCCAGGTTTTGATAAACATTTGTTAAAGATGATGAGAGGTATGCTTAGTTGACTATAATGATTTTAACTATAATGATTTGTGTATTTTATTGTTATTATATACATGATCCAATTGCAATAATTTTGTTATCTACGTTTAAGGAATAAGAATAAGAAATTACTAAGAAAATCAAAAGAAACCGTGACATTATGTTCTAAATCTTATATTTCATGTTGTACTATAAAACTTTCTTCTTATTTTAACATTATGTTCTAAATCTTATATTTCAAGACATGATTTCATTATGGATTGTTTTCACATACCTTATGGCTGATGTTATGAGCCATGGAGGTGATGGCGTGGGGGATCCACCACTTTCTCCATTTGACAGTCATGGAAGTCACGCGTTAGATGGTAATGGTTATTATAATTAATTTATTTACTATGTTTATTCAATTATTATTAATATATGATGCAATCAATGATTTTTTAATCTAATTACAGGCACACCTTCTCGTAAAGCAAGAGGCAAGGCGAAAAATAAGAAATTACAGCAAGAGCTAGCTAAAAAGGGAGGACCTTTATCTTTACCCTTTGATTGAGCTGCCACGTATACCACCGTTAGCGAACTTAATGATATGTTTGTTCGCGAGGTGGGAATATACATGGAAGCTAATTTTCCTTTTAATGTTCGTTCGTATGAAAATCTTTCCGATGCTCAGAAGAATGCTTTGGAAGAGCATATGGCGGTAAAATTTTATAAGTTATATGTTTGTTATTAATTTTTACATAACTAACTTTTATTTTATTAAACTTAAATGTAGCGACGCTTTGACTTTGAAGAGATATTGCGAGATCGTGAGCGCGCACAGATAGAGGGTGGAATCCGTTTGGTCTTTCTCAAACGATTTAGAGGTCGAAAAAATGTGGTAAAAAGACATTTTGATCGAGTTGGAGGCTACGAAAATGTAGAACAAGCAAGGGTGAATCTTCCACCAGGAATGAATCATGAAAATTGGAGCCAAACCGTTGACTATTTTATGAGTGACGCATATAGAAATGTGTCAAGTTCAAACAAGCAAATTGTCAACAACAAATATATACAAACCATGGGGGGACTGCTTCATATAGTAGTTATTGTTATAAGAATGTAATGATTTAAATTTATATATTTGTGTATTATATATTAGTATTTTTTAATATATATTATACTTTTTAAAAACAGAATAAAAGCAGACTGGAGACGTTTCATGATGCACATACTGATAAAGATGGGACATTTGATAGCGAGGTAGCACAACAACAATATGTAAGTATTTCATCTTCAGGGACGAGTTCTTTATGTATGTATAAATATGTTAATATATTTTTGTTAATTAATACAGAACCAATTAAAGGAAAGGTTTGATGAGCTAAGTCAAACCCAAAATCAAGAAAGTGGATCATCATCGTTGAATGAAATCGATGTTTTTGAGTCGGTGTTGGCACAACGGCGTGGACATATTAGGGGGATTGGGCGTAAACCATTCTCATCTTCAGGGATGAGTTCTTTTGTACATGATCACGAACAAACTCCTCAGTCATTTACACAGGTAAGTGCATCATTTTATCTAAGTTTAACTTAAACGGGTCAAAGCGGGTGAAAAGGACATGATTTGAGTATAAACGGGTCAAAATAACTTAAACTTGGATGTGTTAAGTTCATCATAGTTGTTTTAGGTTAATTATGACTTTTAATCACTAAAATAGAATTTAATTATCTAAGTTTAGCTTAAACGGGTCAAAACGGGTGAAAAGAACATGATTTGCGGATAAACGGGTCAAAATAACTTAAACTTGAATGTGTTAAGTTCATCATAATTGTTTTAGGATAATTATGACTTTTAATCACTAAAATAGAATTTAATTATCTAAGTTTAGCTTAAACGGGTCAAAACAGGTGAAAAGAACATGATTTGCGGATAAACGGGTCAAAATAACTTAAACTTGAATGTGTTAAGTTCATCATAGTTGTTTTAGGTTAATTATGACTTTTAATAGCTAAAATAGAATTTAATTATCTAAGTTTAGCTTAAACGGGTCAAAACGGTTGAAAAGGACATGATTTGCGGATAAACGGGTCAAAATAACTTAAACTTGAATGTGTTAAGTTCATCATAGTTATTTTAGGTTAATTATGACTTTTAATTGCTAAAATAGAACTTAATTATCTAAGTTTAGCTTAAACGGGTCAAAACGGGTGAAAAGAACATGATTTGCAGATAAACGGGTCAAAATAACTTAAACTTGAATGTGTTAAGTTCATCATAGTTGTTTTAGGATAATTATGACTTTTAATCGCTAAAATAGAATTTAATTATCTAACTTTAGCTTAAACGGGTCAAAACAGGTGAAAAGAACATGATTTGCGGATAAACGGGTCAAAATAACTTAAACTTGAATGTGTTAAGTTCATCATAGTTGTTTTAGGTTAATTATGACTTTTAATCGCTAAAATAGAATTTAATTATCTAAGCTTAAACGGGTCAAAACGGTTGAAAAGGACATGATTTGCGGATAAACGGGTCAAAATCACTTAAACTTGAATGTGTTAAGTTCATCATAGTTGTTTTAGGTTAACTATGACTTTTAATCGCTAAAATAGAATTTAATTATCTAAGTTTAGCTTAAACGGATCAAAACGGTTGAAAAGGACATGATTTGCGGATAAACGGGTCAAAATAACTTAAACTTGAATGTGTTAAGTTCATCATAGTTATTTTAGGTTAATTATGACTTTTAATCGCTAAAATAGAACTTAATTATCTAAGTTTAGCTTAAACGGGTCAAAACGGGTGAAAAGGACATGATTTGTGGTTAAACGAGTCAAAATAACTTAAACTTGGATGTGTTAAGTTCAACATAGTATGTTTGGTTTACACTTCACATACTTTGTCAAAATATAAATGTATATTTTGTTTTTGCAGGATCAAATTTCAAGTCTGTTCCAAAATGCGCAATTTATGTCACAAATGACACAATTAATTGCTTCGCAAAAGGCTCCAAATCAAGCGGAACAAGATGATTCAGACGAGGGGGATGAATAGCTTATTTTATGTTTGATTGTATGATATGTTTGATTGTATGATATTTCGTAATGTATGTTTGAATAGCTTATCTACGTTTGATTGTATGATATTTCGTAATCTAGATTGTAGTTTATGTTATTAGATTATGTTATTAGAAAATCTAGGTTTATTTGGGATGAAAACTGGATTTTAAAAAAAAAATTAAAAAAAAATAACCATTAGCGGCGACATATGTCGCCGCTAATAGTTAAAAAAAACCACAACCTGGCGATTACTTTTAGCGGCGATTTTTAATGTATTAGCGGCGACATCTTTGACTTATTAGCGACGAACATTTGACCAATAGCGACGAACTTATAGCGGCGACCTTTTACCTTTAGCGGCGACAAATGGGGTTAATAGCGGCGATATATGTCGCCGCAAATGGTAGAAAATTTTGTAGTGTTTTAATTTATATAAAATATAAAAGCTGAGTGACCTAATTGGAATATTTTTAAAACTTATATTACCTAATTGAAACACTTTTAAAAATTGGTTACTATTTAAAAAGTAACCCCTTTAAAAATAAAATGAATGTTTTGTAAGATCGAGTTTTGACAAAATAATATTACAAATCATTTTTGATATACTTTATTTTGAAGAGCTACGATTTTTAATAAAGGGTTTAAAAAGTGTTCAACGGGTAATGGGATTTTGGTATAGCTCAAAATAAAATCTTTAAAACCATATTTCAATTAACTTTATCCTTATAAGTAATTCTTACTTATATACTAGGTCCATCCACGACTACATGACCATCAGGGCCGTTCCTGAGAATCATCAAAAGACTTTGGGTCCTGGGCGAGCGAAAAAAAACGGACCCGTTATTATATAAAGTGAATAACTTATATATAAAATTATAGGTTCTGTGCGAGTAAAAAAAAACTGATACTCTAGTTCGATCAATCAATCACTCCGACCTCTTGTGTTTCGATCGTTATTTTACCGCCCCCACCCAAATCGCAATTTATTTTGTTTGAATTTTAAACTGAGTGTTTAGATCTACTAATATATAAATGGTATTGTACTAAAATAATTAAAATATTAATGGGCTCTAATGTTTCTTAGGCTTAAAATATTTAAAAATGTTAATGATGATGGCCTAATGAATTTTGAGTGTTTAACAAAGTATATATGAGTTTTTTAAAAGTATTATTAATATAAATATTTTTAGAAATTCCAGACCCTTGAGGCAACAGGCCCTGGGTAGTTGTCCACCCCGCCCCCCTCAGGGCCGGCCCTGATGACCATCTTTCATATGTTCCTAGTCCTCATGACCTCCAATTTCGAGTCTTTATTAGGTTTGGATATACACCACATACACACACATACACACACATACACACACATACACACACATACATACATACATACATACATACACACACATACATACATACATACATACATACACACACACACACATATATGACCATGTTTATAATTGAAAACCGTGAAAACAAGGGGTTTATATGTAAGTACGTATTACAAAGTGTATAACTAATAGATACATATATGTAAGGTTATGTATATGTAAGTACGTGTTACCAAGTGTACAATTAAGAGCTACGTACATCTAACTCATACAAGTTACGTATACGTAACTCGATTCATTATCATCGTCAACCTTGGAGTTTAAATTAAAAATAAATAATGACCTCAAAAAATAAGGTTAAAGTTTACTCAAATATACTTTAAACAATCAAAAAATTAAATCAATTATAAATTATGTGATTGGATAGTGGTGGTTTTCACGGTTTTCAATTATAAACATGGTTTTTATTTGATCCCTCCCCATATATATATATATATATATATATATATATATATATATATATATATATATATATATATATATATATATATATATATATATATATATATATATATATATATAGATATGTGTGTGTGTGTGTGAATTGTGATATTTGATCTTTTCTAAAGCTTCTTGTAGAACTACGAAAACTTAAATTATTGTCCATACGTTGATAAGTTACATACATGAAGGACAAATGGCATTAATCAAAAACTTGGAAGAGATTTTAATTATGAAATGGAAACGGTTGTATTTTGTAAATGATGACACTAAAAAGGAAGAATTGTCGGGGAAGGGTTTAAAGTTTGACGGGCAAAATTTGAAGCAATTTTCGTCATATAATTTCCAAAATACAAACAAACTAGAATTTAAACATGGGAATCAAGGCTCATCACCCATATTTCTTATTTTATGTGACTACTTGGTATCATGCAACAACTATCATGCGCTACTTGAAAACATGTCAACGACTCAGAATCTGTTGGGATTTTTTTTATCTCTCTTATGGGCTTTTCATTGACTAAAGAAACATCTTGAAATGGATAATTAGTTGGCCTTGCATGGCTCATATATCAACCCCCCCCCCCCCCCCCCCCCCCCCCCGGTTGTTTGGACATTGTCCTTGATGTCAATAAAGCTTGGAAATTGTGCTTGAATGAAGCTCATGCTTTCTGAGGTTGCTTCTTCTAAAGGTTGCTTTTCCCACTTAACTAAGGTTTAAACTTCGCCGTTTTCATTCATTCGTTTGTCAATAATTGATTCAGGTAAGTATGCGAGCTCAACAGTTGGATAGAAGGTAACAATGTCCCCTTTAATTAAGTAAAGAGACATAAAAAACCAGATGGATCTTCGATCTGTTTGGTAACTCCAATTTGTAATCGGTGCGGTCCATAAAAGCATCGTGCTAGCTTCTGATTGCTTTGGTTATGGACTGAGAGCTACCAATGGTTATGGAGATGTAAGTAAACAAAATCAACAACTTTAAATTCTTTATCGATTCTTTTCTTGTTAGCTTGATGGGACATCCGTTATTTGACCTCTCTATGGATTCCTCTAAGAAGCTCAACATGCACCGATGTTCCATTAAAGAAGCCTTTATTGATCCAATTTTCATCGACCTTGGTATATAATCATGGATGGATGTACCATGACAACAATACAAAACTCGAAAAGGGGACATATTGATAGACGAGTGATGACTAGTATTGTAACCAAATTCGGCTAGATACAAGTAACGCTCCTGACACTTCGGTTTATCGTAAACAAATGCACGAAGGTACATCTCAAGGAGATGGTTGACAACCTCCATTTGGTCATCCTTTTTGCGGATGGTAGGCACTCAAGTGAAGCAATTTGGTGCCCATCAACTTAAATAGTTCCTACAAAAAATGGTTAAGAAGTAAAGGTTCTCTATCAGACACAATTGTATTGGGTAAAGCGTGTAAGCAATAAACTTCCCGCACAAATATTGATACTAATGAAACATCCGTGTAGTGTGGGGGTAAAGAGATAAAATGAGCATATTTGGATAAATGATCTACGATCACCCAAATTGAAACCTTACCTTTGGTAGATGGAAGGTTTATTATGAAATCCATTAAGATGTCATGCCACGGAAGTGTCGAAGTCGAAAATGATTGTAATAAACCATAAGGTTTGTAATGTGGATTCTTGATTGCCCAGAAAACTTCATAACATTTAATGAATTACGAAATATCCATCTTTAACTCGAGCCAAGTAAAGGAAATAGAGATACCCTTGATTACGGCGTTGATCCCTGCATGACCACCCATAAAAGATGAATGGAATTCGTATAACAAATGGCTCTAAGTGTTCAAAATTGGCGACACCAATAGTTTACCATGTATGAAGATTAGATCGTCACGATACACATGATGTGGGAAGGAATTTGGGTCGGTTGTAGTGTCTACTACTAATTGCATCCCTAGCGGATTAGTAGAATAATATAAGCAAAGCTCATCAAGCCAGGTCGTTGTTGGGTGTGAGATAGCTAGTCAGGAAGGTATTCAACTTGGCTTAACGCATCTGCCATTGTATTTTCTTTTTCGAGTTTGAAATGGATTTCAAAGTTATATCCTATGAGCTTTGTCACCCATTTCTTTTGCTGTGTTTTTGAATGGTTTGGCTTAAGATGTGTTTCAAACTATGATGACCAATAAATATTGTCTCCATTTTTTACCGCTTCGATAATTGCCTATTAGATTGACCCTACATGGTAGGACACAAATTCTTATTTAAAAACAAGATTGGCCTATTATCTTGAGTATGCATGGCTCTGATAGCTTGACCCAACGCGTCAGTAGTGACGTCAAAGGATTTTGTGAAGTTAGGAAGGGTAACATGATTAACTGTTGCATGTGGGACTTTTAAGTGACAAAGGCTATATTGGCTTCCTTACTCCAAATCGAAATCTTTCTTATTAAAGACATCCATCAATAGGACTGTAATTTGAGCATACTTTGAAAAATCATTAATGGTAAGACCTGGTGAGACCAAGAAAAACACAAAGAGTTTTGAAGGAAGTTGGTGGTGGCATTGTTCGATAGCTACAATATTATCTGGTTCTGGTGCGACCCCTTAGCGCGAGATCTTATGGGCCAAAGATAATATATCTCTTACACCAAATACATATTTTGATGCCTTCACATGAAATTGATGCTGCTATAATTTTTGAAAGACATAACGAATGTGTGAGTAGTGTTCTTCCTTAGTTCCATTGTAGATCAAAATGTCATCGAAGAGACCAAAATAAACTAACAGAGAACAATACAAAACAGGTCATTTTTGGTGGATTGAAAGGTTAAGGGTGCATTTATGGCACCAAATGGCATTACAGGAAATTGGTATTGACCATTAGTTGTTTGGAAAGTCGTTTTGTGGATGCCTTCTTATGCTACTATACTTTCTTGAATCTAAAACGAAGATCGATCTTTGAAATAATATGGGACCATGAAGGTCATCGAGTAGTTTATCAATGGTAGGGATGGAAAATCGGTCCCTAGAATATCCCACATCGATTAGCATGGAGAACAAAACCCTCCTTATATGGGACTAATACATTCCATATAAAATCCAACCCCTCATACCATCAATATTGTCTGCTTTACCCATGAGGTGCTCACGAATTTGCTTTTGGTTGCTTGGGTGAAAACTTTCTATGGAGGTCACCCATCCTAGATTACTGCCACCTGAGCAAGCTTAACTATGGAGTGATCCTCTCATCCACAACCAATACACTCAAAACGCATTGGAGATATTAAATGTCAGACATTACTTATGAATCAGGAATCTCTCCTGTCTATGGCCGATGTGGGATATATGCAGTGTGTCACATTTCCTATCAGAAGTGTTTTAAAATCATAAGGGATAGACACCTGAAAGCGTGTTGATTGCCAAAGTGGACAATATATGGTACGATGCTTAGGTTGTTACAGTCTCGTACTATGATGATATTTAATGCCTAATAATCCATACAAAATCATTAGGAACCATCTTTTTCTTAACCAAGGTAAGGAAAAAGGACTTTGGCTAGGTAGAATTATGCCATTATGAAGCATTGGTTAGGTCGAATGATGCCATTATGAAACATTTTTATGATAAGTTGGATCATAATTTGCTTTTTCTTATATGGGTATTGGTATAGCTTCACACTAATAAGATGGTTATTGTCACACCCCGACCGACGGCGGAATCATCGGAGCGGACGAGGAAATGATTGATTGTTCATAACTCATGATTGTCTAATAGTGAAAATAATATTAAAATCAGATTACAGGATAACATGAATTTAACAGATACAAATACAACAGTTAAAGTCACAAATAATAATTATCTTTTGTTTTGACTAAGTCCAGGTCTTATATGATCAAGTAGAAGTCCACTAGCTTGCTTAACCTGAAATCATGTGAGAAAATAAAGTCAGCTAACGAATTAGCTGGTGAGTAATCATAGTTTTGAGTATACATATAGATTGATTGCTTGATTGAGAATAATTCAATTCACCAGGTAACATTAAGACTTATATTGCAATAGTAAAGCATATAGATAACCGACACAATAGAAACCCCTTGACTTGACACTTGCATATAATAGACTCCACACATACACCATAGATTGACTCTTGCCTCTGGCACAATCACCACTCGACTATTCATATGGGGTGGGTTTGTATAATCACCACTCGTAAGCCATGTGGGGTGGATTATCCCAAACCAGTAGATCTACCATTGATACCAGGATTGATTGATTGATTGAGTTAGGGTTTTACTGTCGTCCAGTTTATCATAGTATGTTCACATAATTGCAAGTAATAACATAACCTGTCTTGAATTGAATTTAGAATGAAATAACAATAGAATATCATGATTGAATATATTGTGTCACATGATTTCCCCCAAATAAGAAATGATATAAAAAGGGGATATGAATACTCACCTGATTGATGAGATTAGATTTTGATCGTGATAGGTTAGACACCTGTGATTTCCTTACGGTTAACCTAAGGAACAGTGTCTCGTGTTAGAATAATAATGATTTGAAAGTTTGGGAATGTTTTAAGGTTTCCATTTTGATTTTGAATGGTAGTTTAAATTAAATAATTTTATTTGATCTGAATGTCTTGAAGTAAATAAATGAATTTATTGAAAGTGATTTTTGTTTAGAACTTAATAGAAATAAATATGTTAATACGCGTAATTGTTTGGTTTATCGTTAAAGTGTGAGAAAACAAATAATTAATTTTATTAATCAATTATATGATAATTAATTAAAATATTTAATTATTTAAATGACTAAAAAAATGAAATTGTTATTTGGAATGATTTAAATATAAAACTTTTGTATTTAATTATGATTTAAGCAATAATAAATATTACTTAAATAAATTAAAAGTAATTTAGTGTTGAATAATAATTTAAATAAATTAAATTATTAAAAGTCCACTTTTGTATATATAATTTTTGTATTATTTGTAATTTTATTTATTAAAACATTTAATAAAAATGGATAAAATGTTAAAATAAATTTCAGAAAAATAGTTAAGTTGTTTTAAAAAAAATTTAATGTTTATAAAAACATTTTTATAATTTTTGGGTATTTTTTCTGGAATTTTTAAAAGCTTAAAAAGGGGTTTTAAAAAGATTGAGGTGGCCGGGTTTCGAACACACGACCTCCTGTTTAACATGGAGCCCAAGAACCAGCAAACCAAAAGGCCTAAGCCGTGCAAGAAACCGGTTCTTAATTGTTTTAAACATAGTTTCCAATCAACCCCAATTTCCACATAAGAACCCTAGATCGAATCCCCCCAAATTGAACCCCCAAACGATTCAGTTAACGATTACAAACATGGGGCTTTTGTTCCCCATGTGAAACCGAGTGTGGGTGTGTGTTGAATTACATGTATAGTGTTCGATTGAAGTTTACCCGATGAAGAACAGGTCGCGGCACAGTGTGTAGTCGTTTGATGCTCAAATCTTGTTTATAATCCAATTAAACGTAGGGGAAGCTTCGTATGATGATAAGGATGAAAAACCCTATGGTAATTTTGATTGAAATGGATCGGAAATAGGATTTCAAAGAGGTTGCAGGTCGCGATCGAGGTGATGGTTGATGGGTGAGCAAAACGTGATGAAAATCGAATTAGTTTCGTAGGTAGCTTCGGATGATGATTGCAAACAAAAGCCCGTTATCAATTTCGATTAAAACTGACCGGAGATGGGATTTCAAGGGTGATGCAGGTCCGCGGGTGAGGTGGTGTTCGATCGGGTGGGTTGTTGTGTTTCAGATCAAATTGGAAATGGTGGAGGATTATAAATGATTAAAGGTTCGATAGTGCGCGATCAATTTGATTATCTTCAAGGTTTTAGTGCGATTTTGGCGTGGACTTGGTCGACCACTCGGGAAGACAGTCGAGAGGGAAATGGGGGGTGGGGTTGGGATGTTTGTGGTAATTACAAAATGGTCCCTGTGGTTTATGTTTTGATGATTTTGGGTTAAAACTTGGTTTTTAAGTTTTAAAACTTACCAAATACCTCCTGGACTATTATTAATCAAATCATTATTGTTATTATTGTTATTATTATTATTATTATTATTATTATTATTATTATTATTATTATTATTATTATTATTTTTATTTTTATTATTATTTTTTTCCGAAAATATGCGATGTTACAGTCTCCCCTGCTTTAGGAAATTTCGTCCCGAAATTTGTTCACGAGGAGGCTGAAACGAAAAGATGAGGATGCTGGGTTTCCATCTGGTCCTCACGTTCCCAGGTAAATTCTGGGCCACGTTTAGATTCCCAGCGGATTTTGGCAATGGGTATCCTACTATGTTTTGTTTGACTTCCCGATCCATAATTTCCACAGGTTTCTCAATAAAGTGCATAGATTCATCAATCTGGACTTCGTCGAGTGGAATGTGGAGATTTTCGTCGGCAAGACATTTCTTGAGATTTGAAACATGAAACGTTGGTTGTATATTGCTGAGCTCTTGGGGTAGTTCAAGCTTGTAGGCTACTTTCCCAATTCGCTCGTGTACTTTGAATGGACTCACGTAACGAGGTGCTAGTTTCCCTTCCTTTCCAAAGCGAATCACTCCCTTCCAAGGTGATACCTTAAGAAGTACGAGATCATCGACATTGTATTCCATGGGCTTACGTCTTTTATCAGCATAATGCTTTTGACGATTTCTAGCAGCGATCAAGTTATCACGGATCTTATGAATTTTGTCGGTTGTTTCTTGTATCAATTCCGGACCAGTAATCTGTGATTCACCTACTTCAGACCATACAAGGCCTCAAATGGTGCCATCTGTTGGTCTGGTAACTGTTATTGTAAGAGAATCCAATTAACGGAAAATGAGAATCCCACGATCCACTGAAATCAATGACACAAGCCCGGAGTATATTCTCGAGGGTTTGTATCGTTCTTTCAGTCTGACCGTCGGTTTGCAGATGATAGGTTGTACTAAGATTCAGTTGAGTTTCGAGAATTGATTGGAGACTTTTCCAAAAATGAGAGATGAAGCGACCATCATGATCAGAGATAATATCTTTACTTGACAAAAGATTGTTTAGGAAGACTACCATCACGTAATCAGGTTTTGATGATAACCCACAATGAAAGTCGATAGATAAGGAATAAATGGTTTGATGTAGCTAGATCGAGTCAAAACATGAGAATAAAGGAAAAGAAATTGATTTAAAAATTTAAATGTTCCAAGTTGGGAATCAAAATCAACCTAAAATGATCAGGTCTCTGTTCAAGTTCAGAGATCATGCTTTGGCTTGATAGGTCGAAACACTAACATTATTTCACCCCTCAAGTTACTACATGCGTCTCGTCACTTGATTACAACCATGGTAAGTTGGAGATCAAGAAATGAGAATAGTCCTCAAGGTATGGTTTTCACCCCTAACTTGATGGTGTACTCTCAAGGTATGACCACTAACTTACCAATCAAAAGTTCAATCTGAGAATCTTCAGAAATAAGACGAGATAACTCACCATTAAGGTAAGGGAAATCACTCCTATCTTAACGATGAATTTTTACAAAAACAAATATGATAAGATAGACTTCCTCATCAAAATCCAGAATTCACTCCTACTTTGACGAGGTCGTTTCATTTGAGAAAATACAATTCATAAAAATGAAATTATCATCAAGGTATGAATTTCACGCGTATCTTGATAATTGAGCTTGATATTAACAAGAAAACAATCGAAGATTGACATTTGTCACCAAAGTACGGGTTTCAATCCTATTTTAGTGAGATCATGTCATTTGTGAAATGCAAGTTCCAAAGTGAATAATTGAAGTCAGTCCTCGAGATAAGGAAATCACCCTAATTCAGAGGATGAAATTTCATAAAACACGTCATTGGAAAAACATTTATTGAAATGAATAAAGAATCATCACCAAATTAAGGGAATCACCCCTGTTTTGATGTGTTAAAATCATTTAGGAGATTCGAGTGTCCTTAGTCATAGGTTGACTTGCAAACTGTTGCATCTCCCACGGTGCAAACGGTTCAAAGTTCGAGTTAACAACGAAAGGAAAAATATTTCAATTAGAAATTTAGAAATTTTCAAATTACATCAATGTAACAAGGAAATCACGATTACAAATCTTGAATTAAATCAGAAAGACGAAATCAAGGACAAGAATTATTCAACACCACATCATTGGTGGCTTGAGCTTGTTGGGTATTGATGTTGAAAGCACGTCCTTGAGCCGTAGGAACTGGGATGACAAGTTGAGGGCATCGATTGCGAAAATGGTTCGGATCACCACATTGATAGCATGCACGACCCTGGGTAATTGCAAGAGGATGTTGGTGAACTGGTGCATTAGTCGGAGCTTTAGCAGCACTCCTGCACACGTTGAATGTATGACCCAAACGACCACAGTTTGTGCATTGACGACACTGAATGTTAGCGGGATGGTGATAACTACAGTTGTTACACTGCGGATAGGGTCCAACATATGACTTTTTCATCAGCGATTGGTTGTTTACTGCTGGTTGACGAGTTGGAGGGACTTGATTAATTGGCACAGCAGGGGTAATCACAGCAAAGTTTTGAGATTGAGCCTTCCTCTTTTTGTTCTTGGAAAGCTCGGGTTGATCAATTTTGACGGTTTCGTTATGAAGTTTATCGGTATTCTTCTTCGATCCCTTCCGGGTTAAGGAACCAGCTTTCACATGATTATCGGTTAACTGTGCAGCCAGCCTGATAGCATCTTCTAGTGTTGAAGGATTCCTTCCTAGCACCGTATCCTGAATCTGCATGGGTAGACCACCAATGTATTTCTCGATGGCTCGGGAGGTAGGGGTAGCAAGATGCGGTACCAAAAGGCTCAGTTCGTGGAATCGGTTAGTGTATGCTAGGTTCTTGCCACTGTCTTGGGTTAACTCCCAGAATTCAGCTTCCAGTTTTCAGACTTCATTTCTTGGGCAGAACTCTTTAGTCATGAGCTCCTTAACTTCAGTCCATGTTAAGGCTAGAGCAGTTTCAGTTCCACGGGTTCGTTTCTCTCCGTTCCACCAAGTAAGTGCGCGTTTCTGGAGAACACTTGTGGCATATCGGACTTTTAGATTTTCAGGGCATTCACTGTTTAGGAATGTCACACCCCCGCTTATAGCGGAAACACGAGGATGCGACGGACGGGATCGTCATAACACTTGGTATAATTACAGAGATATAATACATGCAAACTTCTCGTGTCATGACGTCCCCCAACACAATGGTGACTTGTGTCGTGGTTAGTCAGTTTCACGACTATCATAGTCTTATTGATTCCAATACAAATCACACAATGTTCAAATATGAAAACAAATGACAAATATTACATATGCAATACTATTGAAATCCTGAGGTCTCTGCTAAGGCATCTGCACTAGCTATCCTCTTTGATTATGTTCACCTGAAAAGATATGCTCAAAAATGTCAACACATAATGTTGGTGAGTTCTGCAGGTTTAAATTTAAAACATTTGATGCTGTGTAGAATTTGATATGGAATCATACAGTAAGCAAAAACCACATAACATGTGTTTAAGACAACCAAACCTAATGACAGTTATGCATATAAATTCGTCGGAATATATTCACCCTTGGCCTGATTGCTGGCAGCTGTGTTGGTAACTCACAAGTTAACCAATCGTCGAAGGGTGGGGGTGTCAACCCAGTAGTACTACCAATACCTATCCGTTGGTTCCCAAACCCGGGAATTAATGGTTGTAAGAATCATAGAATAACACCATGTATGTATTAGAATATAAGAATAGTATCACATTGATTCCAAGTATGAAAATTGTATGTAAGATTGTACAGCATCGAAAACGGGTGAGCATACTTTTCCCCCAAGTTTGAAAACATTGAAACAATTATAAAAGCATAAAAAGGGGCCACGGAAACTCACCTTGGATTGATGTAATGTATATGAATAAGAACTTCAAAGAATTAAGCAAGCACGATCAAACACGTTCAACACCTATTATTGATTTGTAATATAGTCTTTAATACGAATGAATATATTTGGTAAGGTTCGGGTTGATTTGATTTAACACGTGTCACACACGCATTATATATATGTTACAATCTTTTTATATATTCGTATATGTTTTAATAAGTATTTATCAATAAATATTAAGTTTTACAAAATAATTATTTATATTTTGATTTCATTAAAAAGATTTCATAGGTGTATTTATATATTTTTAGGATTAAATATAAAAATAATGTGGTCTAATTATATAATTTATACTTATCCAATAATATTTATAAATAAGAATATTCACACTTATAGTATTTTTGATTAATAAATAGGTATTAGTTTATACCTTTGGTTCAAATATATATTTTATAAGAAATAACCCACAATTTCATAAATAATTTATGGATTTATAAAATATATTAATTTGTATTTAAAGATAATAAAGTGTCCATTTTATAAAAATTATTTATAATATTTATAAATAATATTTATATGATTTTTGTGATTATTTCATAATTAATCTTGATTTAGAATTTATTTTATAAAAGTAATATTTTTAATATTTTTAAATAATATTTTATAAAAATTTATTATAGTTTTTAAATAAAATAAATTTACAAAAAAATTATTTGGTATTATATAAAATAAGGAGAATATTTAGAATTTATTTTTATAATTTTTAAAATTTTTGTATATTTAAAAAGTGGTTAAAAGTCTTTTAAAAAAAATAATTGAGGTCCCCGGGGTCGAACCCGGGACCTTACCCTTACACACCCATGAACCGAACCAGTGAGCCAAAGCTCTAATCCGCGATAAAACCCGGCCCCAATTGCTTTTAAACATAGTTTCAGAACCTCCCCCAAACCGAAGAACCCTAATTCGATTTCGTTTCAATTGAGCATGAATTTGATGTTAATAGTAAAATTAAACTTAGGGCTTTTATTCCCCACTTAAAATCGAGCATAAGGATGTGTTTAATTACCAGAATCGAGTTCGAATTGATGATGAATACTACGAAGAACAGGTCGCGGTTATCTTGAAATCGAATGATGATTAATCTTTGATGAAATTCCAATTGCTTGTACATAAAGCTTCGAAAGATGCTATGGATCAATAGCCCTAAGGTAATTGCAGTGTATATAGGCCGGAGTGTGGTGGTTCGATTAGTTGCAGGTTGCGAAAGGGATGAAGATCGAACTCTACAATCGCGTGCGTTTTATACTAATTCGAACTTAGTGGAAGATTGGAAACGACAAGATGATCAAGAACATGCGTTTTCTTTTGTTTATTTTAGTGTTTAGTGCTCGTTTTAATGCCGCACTTCGACCGAAAGTTAAAGTGGTCGATTATTGATTCTAGAAGCTGAAATTTGAACGATTAAGTGCGTGTGTTAGGTTCGATTTTTGTCCACGAGCGATTTGGTATAATTTTCGGTGTTTAAAACCGAGTATTTCGCGAGTTTTGGCTTCGCCAGAAGTCCGCCGGAGTTGGCCGGACCGGTGGCCGGAAAATCGAGGGTGGGGAGGGGCCGGTTATGTAAATTTATAATTTATATAATTGGTCCCTGTGGTTTAGTTTTTATTATTTTTAGTTTTAAAACTTCTTTTGAAGTTTCAAAATTTGCAACTTACCCCCCCTCAACTTTTAATATTATTATTATTATTATTATTATTATTATTAGTATCATTATTATTATTATTATTAGTATCATTATTATTATTATTATTATTATTATTACTATCATTATAATTATTAACTTAAAATTAATTTTTAAATAAATAAATAAAGAAATAAAGAAATAAAGAAATAAGTGAATAAATAGATAAATAAATAAATAAATAATAAATTTTTTTTACTAGATGTTACAGTCTCCCCTACTTCGGGAAATTTCGTCCCGAAATTTATTCATGAGGAGCTGAAATGAAAAGATGAGGGTACTTGGATTTCATTTGGTCCTCACGTTCCCAGGTGAACTCTGGACCTCGCCTTGAGTTCCACCTCACTCGGACAATTGGGATTTTGCTGCGTTTTAATTGTTTGACCTCCCGATCCATTATTTCTATTGGTTCTTCCATAAAATGGAGTTTCTCATCAATCTTGATTTCTTCAATTGGCACATGTAAGGACTCGTCCGCCAAACACTTCTTGAGGTTTGACACGTGAAAAGTATCGTGTACACCGCTGAGTTCTTGTGGCAACCTCAATCGGTAAGCCACCGGACCGATTCTTTCTGTAATCTCGAATGGTCCTACGTATCGAGGGGCTAACTTCCCTTTCTTTCCAAATCGTACAATCCCTTTCCAGGGAGAGACTTTGAGTAAGACGTGATCTCCAACATTGAATTCTAAGGGCTTCCGGCGGTTGTCGGCATAGCTCTTTTGGCGATCTCTTGCAGCTTTTAGTCTGTCTTTAATTTGGAAAATCTTGTCAGTTGTTTCTTGGATGATTTCTGGGCCTGTTAGCTGGCTTTCACCAATCTCAGCCCAACACACTGGCGATCTACATTTCCTCCCGTATAATGCTTCAAATGGAGCACATCCAATGCTTGTGTGGTAACTGTTGTTGTAAGAGAACTCAATCAATGGTAAATGAGTATCCCAGCTACCACCAAAATCGATTACACAAGCTCTCAGCATGTCTTCCAACGTTTGTATCGTTCGTTCACTTTGGCCATCCGTTTGTGGGTGATAGGCGGTACTCATATCTAGTCGAGTGCCCATCGCTTTCTGCAACGTCTGCCAAAATCGTGAAGTAAATCGACTGTCTCGGTCGGATATGATTGACACCGGCACCCCATGCCGTGTCACGACCTCCTTGATGTACAATCTTGCCAGTTTATCCATTTTATAATCTTCTCGGATAGGCAAGAAGTGAGCAGATTTTGTCAGTCGATCCACTACGACCCATATCGAGTCGTGTCCGCTTGGCGTTCTCGGGAGTTTGGTAATGAAATCCATAGTGATGTTCTCCCATTTCCACTCGGGAATTTCGGGTTGTTGCAATAGTCCCGATGGCTTCTGATGTTCGGTTTTGACCTTGGAACACGTCAAACATTTGCTCACATATAGAGCAATGTCTTTCTTCATACCCGGCCACCAGTATAGATCCTTTAGATCATGGTACATCTTGTCTGCACCGGGATGAACAGAATACCGAGTCTTGTGTGCTTCATCCAAGACTAGTGTGCGTACGCCTCCCCATTTGGGAACCCACATGCGATCAATGAAATAATATGCGCCGTCATCCTTGCGATTCATTTGTTTATCCAACCCTCGGAATTCTTCTTCTGCAAGGTTTTCTTCTTTTAGAGCCTCACCTTGCGCGCTTTGAATTTGAGCTTTCAAGTTTGTTTGTATAGTCAATCCCAAAGCTCTAACACGTAGTGGTTTTACGCGTTCTTTACGACTGAGGGCGTCAGCCACCACATTTGCTTTCCCCGGATGATACCGGATTTCGCAATCGTAGTCACTAAGTAGTTCTACCCATCGTCGTTGTCGCATGTTGAGCTCTTTCTGATTCAGGATGTGTTGTAGGCTCTTATGATCAGTGTAGATGATGCATTTGGTTCCATACAGATAGTGCCTCCATATCTTCAGTGCAAAAACTACGGCGCCCAACTCCAAATCATGAGTCGTGTAGTTCTTTTCGTGCACCTTTAGTTGTCGTGAGGCGTAGGCAATCACCTTATCTCTTTGCATTAACACACATCCTAATCCCTGATGCGAAGCATCACAATACACCACGAAGTCATCAGTTCCGTCCGGAAGAGATAGTATTGGAGCATTGCACAGTTTTTCCTTTAGCGTCTGGAAAGCTTGTTCTTGTGCATGTCCCCAATCAAACTTCTTATCCTTCTGGGTTAGCATAGTCAACGGTTGTGCGATTTTTGAAAAGTTCGCAATAAACCGTCGATAATACCCGGCCAATCCTAAAAATTGTCGGATTTCTGATGGCGTTTGGGGTGTATCCCATTTCTTCACAGCTTCAATTTTGCCGGGGTCCACGTGAATTCCATCTTTGTTAACCACATGGCCCAAAAACTTCACTTCCTGGAGCCAGAACTCACACTTCGAGAATTTAGCGAAAAGTTTCTCTTCCCGCAATAGTTCAAGAATTGCTCGGAGGTGTTTCTCGTGATCTTCTTTCGAACGAGAATAGATAAGTATATCGTCTATGAACACGATCACGAACTTATCCAAGTATGGTTTGCACACCCGATTCATCAGATCCATGAACACAGCTGGTGCATTAGTCAATCCGAATGGCATGACTAAGAACTCATAGTGCCCATAACGAGTCCTGAACGCTGTCTTCGGTATATCATCTTCAAAAACTCTCAGTTGATGATATCCAGAACGAAGATCAATCTTGGAGAAATATGAAGCTCCTTGTAGTTGATCAAACAAATCATCAATTCTGGGAAGAGGGTATCGATTCTTCACCGTCAACTTGTTCAGCTCGCGATAATCGATACACATACGAAATGACCCGTCTTTCTTCTTGACAAATAGAACCGGTGCTCCCCATGGTGAATGACTCGGCCGAATGAATCCCTTTTCCAATAGCTCTTGTAGTTGACTGGATAATTCCTGCATTTCAGATGGTGCTAAACGATATGGTGCTTTTGCTACCGGCGTAGCTCCAGGAACCAACTCGATACGAAATTCCACCTGTCGTAGAGGAGGTAAACCCGACAAATCATCAGGAAATACTTCCGGGTAATCACGCACCACAGGAATATCTGCCAACTTGATGCCTTCTTCCTTCTTTTCTACCACATGAGCCAGGAGTGCGTAGCACTGCTTCCGTAGACATCGACGCGTCTTCATGCAGGAAATAAGCTTCAGAGTTCTCCCTGGTCGTTCACCTTGAATCTTGAGTACCCCCCCATTAGGCATAGGGATTCGTACTACTTTCTCTCGACAAACGATCTCGGCTCCGTGCTTTGACAACCAATCCATTCCCACGATTACGTCGAAGCTCCCTAGCTCGAAAGGTATTAAATCTATGTCGAAAACATGGTCTTCTAATATTATAGAGCACTGTTTAATGATCTTATCTGCTGGTACGAATCTACCATTGGCCATTTCTACGGAAAAGCTGATTTCTAACTTACTAGGATTCAAGGCAAGCATGCGCGCAAAATCAGAAGATATGAAACTATTGTCTGCCCCGGTATCAAATAATATGGATGCAAAGTGGTTGTTGAGAAGATACGTACCCGTGACAACATTTGGATCTTGACGGGCATCATTAGTTCCAATGACGAAGGCACGTCCCCTTGCAGCATTTCCTTGGTTTCCCTGGTTCGGATTACCAGCTATAGCCAGCACTTGCTGCTGATTATTCCCCTGTTGTCCAGGTGCTCTATTCAGTCGGGGGCACGTGTTCCTGTAGTGATCGAGGCCCCCACATTCGTAACATGCCCTGGCATTCCCGGCGGGGTTAACCGCGTTGATAGGTGCTACCAGATTCGGCGCAGTTCTACAGTCCTTCGCCCAGTGTCCCAGGCGTCCACAGTTTGTACACGTACGACACGGCTTTTCTGGGGAATGGTGATAATTACACTTGTTACACCTGGGGTGCGATCCAGTGTATTCCTTCCTTCCCTGCGTTACAGCCACAAAGTTTCGGGCTGTCTTAGTCTTCTTATCGGATCTTCCAGTATTAGACCCGGACTCCTTTCTTTTCTCAGTTCCCTTCCCCAGTACTCCGGTTCTCACCATTTCGTCAGTAAGAGCGCCAGCTTTCATAATCGCGCTCTGGATCGTAGGAGGAGCAGCTGCAGTTACCAGTGCTCGAATTTGAGGCGCGAGTCCCCAAATATACCTCTCGATCCTCTTGGACTCTGGTGTCACTAAATGTGGAACCAATTTTGCCAATTCGTGGAAACGATCGGTGTATGTTGCGTGTCCAGCTCCAATCATGGCATGGTTCCAGAATTCCTGCTCCAGTTTCTGCATTTCGTTAAGAGGACAGTATTCCTCAGTGATCAACGCCTTGAATTCATCCCAGGTTAGCTGCATTGCAGACTCCCTTCCTCTGGCCTGAACCTGGGTGTTCCACCAGGTTAATGCCTTGCCCTGTAATGAGCATGTGGCATATTTGATACGTTGACTATCGAGGCATCCACTAATGTCAATGACTGCCTCCATCTTTTCCAACCATCTGGTCAAGGCTATTGCTCCGCCTTTTCCATCGAAATCCCGGGGTTTGCAGGCCACAAATTCTTTGTAGGAACATCCCCGTTTAACCTGGTTGATTCCAACTTCGTTCCCAGCGTTATCCCCTACTCCATGGTTGTGTTGACCGTTGGTGTTGTGATCATCGTGGAGAGGTTGGTTTAGCAGGGTGTCACTCACTTGGGTTACAATGGTTGGGATCAAAGTGGCTAGCTGCTGGGCAATCATAGCAGCTATGTCAGGGTTGTCGGTTCCCTGATTGTTGCCAGTTGGAGCAGCACCTGCCCTTGTTGGTCTGCCCCTACGCCTGTTCTGCGGGGCCTCACCCTCTTGGTTGGTTCTACGGTTAGCTCTCTTAGGTGCCATTTTCTAGACACAGACAGATGAATACTTTAGTTATCTTGAGATATATGCATGATTTCACTGTTAAATCCTAATAATCTATGCTTCAGTCCATTAAGATTATTATGTAGCCCAGTTTAAGCGCATTCTTGGTATACCGGTGATGTTTATATATAGGGTTCCCCGCAGCGTTCCCACCACATCCACGATATACCTTGAATGACACTTAAACTAGTTACGTAACATCTCAATTTTCCTTAGCATTACTTCAAATAATAATGTTTTGTATGTGTAGAGAGTATTATGTATCCCACTTTTATTTTAGCATTTAATAGTTATTGAAATGCTAAGTGGAGAAACGTCTCACAAGGTCAATTTAATGATTTGGAAATACCATAAAGGCTCTAAATAGGACAGGACTTGAGTATATAGTAATAATGTTTGATTACCCTTAATAGGATCTTACTAGAATTATGATTCTAGCACCCTAGGGTATAAAATAGAGACTTGTGATACTCATGATCGTTACCTCACGATAAGATTAGCCAGACTTCTCATGCATGGCGAATTGCAATTACGTGTGCACCCGTAATGGTAATTGCCTTGCATGATTACCCTTAGCTTCACTTACCCCAAGTTAACATCATAGTATTATTGAGCATAGATTATGTGATGTCCTTATGTCCATGAACCCATAGTATTCCATTAATAGCATGTAATAACAACTAGATTTCCAAGCACATAAGCACAATATATTTAAATGATAACTGCATATCCGTCATACTTTCAGGATTTCAGTCGTAACCATGATAGGGTCGGATATAATATCCGAGATCAACGCTCCGCGTGATCACCTAAGTTCCCTTATGTTTAGATATTCCATAGTGAAAGACTAAGAGTAATGATCAGGTAACAAGCACATATGTATAAAATCAGGTATGTAGGAACATACTTGTATATTAAGTTCATAGACTTAATATATTTGACCTATTTGCCTTGTAGATTTGTGTATTGACCATAGTTTATCACTCATCCCAGAAATCCCCAGGTAAGCATACCAGGTCTCGTAATGAGATATATGCGATATGCTTGCCTTAGCCCGAGGGCCTTTTGCCAGGAAATCCAGAATACAGGTGTCTATGTGTCACACAAATCATGAAAGACATTTAGGTAAAATCAAATGCACACAATCCCTAGCATGCATTCTATATGAAGGTTCTTAGGTTATAGTCTAGGTCGAATTCTCCACCTAAATCTCTATAACCAAGGCTCTGATACCAATCTGTCACACCCCCGCTTATAGCGGAAACACGAGGATGCGACGGACGGGATCGTCATAACACTTGGTATAATTACAGAGATATAATACATGCAAATTCTCGTGTCATGACGTCCCCCAACACAATGGTGACTTGTGTCGTGGTTAGTCAGTTTCACGACTATCATAGTCTTATTGATTCCAATACAAATCACACAATGTTCAAATATGAAAACAAATGACAAATATTACATATGCAATACTATTGAAATCCTGAGGTCTCTGCTAAGGCATCTGCACTAGCTATCCTCTTTGATTATGTTCACCTGAAAAGATATGCTCAAAAATGTCAACACATAATGTTGGTGAGTTCCGCAGGTTTAAATTTAAAACATTTGATGCTGTGTAGAATTTGATATGGAATCATACAGTAAGCAAAAACCACATAACATGTGTTTAAGACAACCAAACCTAATGACAGTTATGCATATAAATTCGTCGGAATATATTCACCCTTGGCCTGATTGCTGGCAGCTGTGTTGGTAACTCACAAGTTAACCAATCGTCGAAGGGTGGGGGTGTCAACCCAGTAGTACTACCAATACCTATCCGTTGGTTCCCAAACCCGGGAATTAATGGTTGTAAGAATCATAGAATAACACCATGTATGTATTAGAATATAAGAATAGTATCACATTGATTCCAAGTATGAAAATTGTATGTAAGATTGTACAGCATCGAAAACGGGTGAGCATACTTTTCTCCCAAGTTTGAAAACATTGAAACAATTATAAAAGCATAAAAAGGGGCCACGGAAACTCACCTTGGATTGATGTAATGTATATGAATAAGAACTTCAAAGAATTAAGCAAGCACGATCAAACACGTTCAACACCTATTATTGATTTGTAATTTAGTCTTTAATACGAATGAATATATTTGGTAAGGTTCGGGTTGATTTGATTTAACACGTGTCACACACGCATTATATATATGTTACAATCTTTTTATATATTCGTATATGTTTTAATAAGTATTTATCAATAAATATTAAGTTTTACAAAATAATTATTTATATTTTGATTTCATTAAAAAGATTTCATAGGTGTATTTATATATTTTTAGGATTAAATATAAAAATAATGTGGTCTAATTATATAATTTATACTTATCCAATAATATTTATAAATAAGAATATTCACACTTATAGTATTTTGATTAATAAATAGGTATTAGTTTATACCTTTGGTTCAAATATATATTTTATAAGAAATAACCCACAATTTCATAAATAATTTATGGATTTATAAAATATATTAATTTGTATTTAAAGATAATAAAGTGTCCATTTTATAAAAATTATTTATAATATTTATAAATAATATTTATATGATTTTTGTGATTATTTCATAATTAATCTTGATTTAGAATTTATTTTATAAAAGTAATATTTTTAATATTTTTAAATAATATTTTATAAAAATTTATTATAGTTTTTAAATAAAATAAATTTACAAAAAAATTATTTGGTATTATATAAAATAAGGAGAATATTTAGAATTTATTTTTATAATTTTTAAAAATTTTTGTATATTTAAAAAGTGGTTAAAAGTCTTTTAAAAAAAATAATTGAGGTCCCCGGGGTCGAACCCGGGACCTTACCCTTACACACCCATGAACCGAACCAGTGAGCCAAAGCTCTAATCCGCGATAAAACCCGGCCCCAATTGCTTTTAAACATAGTTTCAGAACCTCCCCCAAACCGAAGAACCCTAATTCGATTTCGTTTCAATTGAGCATGAATTTGATGTTAATAGTAAAATTAAACTTAGGGCTTTTATTCCCCACTTAAAATCGAGCATAAGGATGTGTTTAATTACCAGAATCGAGTTCGAATTGATGATGAATACTACGAAGAACAGGTCGCGGTTATCTTGAAATCGAATGATGATTAATCTTTGATGAAATTCCAATTGCTTGTACATAAAGCTTCGAAAGATGCTATGGATCAATAGCCCTAAGGTAATTGCAGTGTATATAGGCCGGAGTGTGGTGGTTCGATTAGTTGCAGGTTGCGAAAGGGATGAAGATCGAACTCTACAATCGCGTGCGTTTTATACTAATTCGAACTTAGTGGAAGATTGGAAACGACAAGATGATCAAGAACATGCGTTTTCTTTTGTTTATTTTAGTGTTTAGTGCTCGTTTTAATGCCGCACTTCGACCGAAAGTTAAAGTGGTCGATTATTGATTCTAGAAGCTGAAATTTGAACGATTAAGTGCGTGTGTTAGGTTCGATTTTTGTCCACGAGCGATTTGGTATAATTTTCGGTGTTTAAAACCGAGTATTTCGCGAGTTTTGGCTTCACCGGAAGTCCGCCGGAGTTGGCCGGACCGGTGGCCGGAAAATCGAGGGTGGGGAGGGGCCGGTTATGTAAATTTATAATTTATATAATTGGTCCCTGTGGTTTAGTTTTTATTATTTTTAGTTTTAAAACTTCTTTTGAAGTTTCAAAATTTGCAACTTACCCCCCCTCAACTTTTAATATTATTATTATTATTATTATTATTATTATTAGTATCATTATTATTATTATTATTAGTATCATTATTATTATTATTATTATTATTATTATTACTATCATTATAATTATTAACTTAAAATTAATTTTTAAATAAATAAATAAAGAAATAAAGAAATAAAGAAATAAGTGAATAAATAGATAAATAAATAAATAAATAATAAATTTTTTTTACTAGATGTTACAAGGAAAGTGTTCTCGATGCTTTCGAACCACTGTAGTAATCCAGTAGCTCCTTCAGTTCCACTGAACTTAGTGGGGTTGCAAGAACTGAAATGTTTGTAAATACAAGTTCGGGGAGGGTTTGGTGCAATTGGGTTTTGAACAACATTGTTGCTTTGGTTCAAATGGGTAAGTAGAGTTGGGATGACCGCAGTAACTTCACGTGCTACAATAGCAGAAATCTTACGGCCAGAGTTTCGAGACCGTGAACGGATTTGACGAGAAGACATTCTGGAATATCATTAAGATATTTTTATGAAAATTGGATTAATATGAGCTATGAAAACGACAATCGGGAATTTGGCATAATAACAATGATATGTTCCGAGTGTAATCGTTTGATTCGTAAATCAAAGCGAATACGTTGACTAATCAAAGTATTGGGTCAATCACAACTTTGTTGAAGACATGCGTACCTATAAGCAGATACTCATCCCGAGGGTTCCCAGGTAAGGTAGACACGTCCATCGGTTGGTTTGGATTTATGCGAATACCTTGCCTAGACAGAACACCCCGAGATACAGGCATCCCACTCTTCCAGCATTACATGTATTCAGTTGTGAGACACAGACTTTGACGAGATTTTGAAAACCATGAATAACAATCGAGTTTTGGAGTTTGAAATCACTTGAATTAGGCACACAATGCCTTAGAATATGATTTAAGATTCGTGTGTACATTGATAAGATTCAAAGTATAAGAAGAATCACATAAGGCATATAATCACATAATCAAGTATAAACATGTGAAGCACATATAATCCTATCTATGCATATAAAATACATGAGAGGACTCATGTGTAAAGGTACTTAGTTATAGTCTAGGTCATTCCATTTCTAATAACCTAATTCCTATAACCATGGCTCTGATACCAATCTGTCACACCCCGACCGACGGCGGAATCATCGGAGCGGACGAGGAAATGATTGATTGTTCATAACTCATGATTGTCTAATAGTGAAAATAATATTAAAATCAGATTACAGGATAACATGAATTTAACAGATACAAATACAACAGTTAAAGTCACAAATAATAATTATCTTTTGTTTTGACTAAGTCCAGGTCTTATATGATCAAGTAGAAGTCCACTAGCTTGCTTAACCTGAAATCATGTGAGAAAATAAAGTCAGCTAACGAATTAGCTGGTGAGTAATCATAGTTTTGAGTATACATATAGATTGATTGCTTGATTGAGAATAATTCAATTCACCAGGTAACATTAAGACTTATATTGCAATAGTAAAGCATATAGATAACCGACACAATAGAAACCCCTTGACTTGACACTTGCATATAATAGACTCCACACATACACCATAGATTGACTCTTGCCTCTGGCACAATCACCACTCGACTATTCATATGGGGTGGGTTTGTATAATCACCACTCGTAAGCCATGTGGGGTGGATTATCCCAAACCAGTAGATCTACCATTGATACCAGGATTGATTGATTGATTGAGTTAGGGTTTTACTGTCGTCCAGTTTATCATAGTATGTTCACATAATTGCAAGTAATAACATAACCTGTCTTGAATTGAATTTAGAATGAAATAACAATAGAATATCATGATTGAATATATTGTGTCACATGATTTCCCCCAAATAAGAAATGATATAAAAAGGGGATATGAATACTCACCTGATTGATGAGATTAGATTTTGATCGTGATAGGTTAGACACCTGTGATTTCCTTACGGTTAACCTAAGGAACGGTGTCTCGTGTTAGAATAATAATGATTTGAAAGTTTGGGAATGTTTTAAGGTTTCCATTTTGATTTTGAATGGTAGTTTAAATTAAATAATTTTATTTGATCTGAATGTCTTGAAGTAAATAAATGAATTTATTGAAAGTGATTTTTGTTTAGAACTTAATAGAAATAAATATGTTAATACGCGTAATTGTTTGGTTTATCGTTAAAGTATGAGAAAACAAATAATTAATTTTATTAATCAATTATATGATAATTAATTAAAATATTTAATTATTTAAATGACTAAAAAAATGAAATTGTTATTTGGAATGATTTAAATATAAAACTTTTGTATTTAATTATGATTTAAGCAATAATAAATATTACTTAAATAAATTAAAAGTAATTTAGTGTTGAATAATAATTTAAATAAATTAAATTATTAAAAGTCCACTTTTGTATATATAATTTTTGTATTATTTGTAATTTTATTTATTAAAACATTTAATAAAAATGGATAAAATGTTAAAATAAATTTCAGAAAAATAGTTAAGTTGTTTTAAAAAAAATTTAATGTTTATAAAAACATTTTTATAATTTTTGGGTATTTTTTCTGGAATTTTTAAAAGCTTAAAAAGGGGTTTTAAAAAGATTGAGGTGGCCGGGTTTCGAAAACACGACCTCCTGTTTAACATGGAGCCCAAGAACCAGCAAACCAAAAGGCCTAAGCCGTGCAAGAAACCGGTTCTTAATTGTTTTAAACATAGTTTCCAATCAACCCCAATTTCCACATAAGAACCCTAGATCGAATCCCCCCAAATTGAACCCCCAAACGATTCAGTTAACGATTACAAACATGGGGCTTTTGTTCCCCATGTGAAACCGAGTGTGGGTGTGTGTTGAATTACATGTATAGTGTTCGATTGAAGTTTACCCGATGAAGAACAGGTCGCGGCACAGTGTGTAGTCGTTTGATGCTCAAATCTTGTTTATAATCCAATTAAACGTAGGGGAAGCTTCGTATGATGATAAGGATGAAAAACCCTATGGTAATTTTGATTGAAATGGATCGGAAATAGGATTTCAAAGAGGTTGCAGGTCGCGATCGAGGTGATGGTTGATGGGTGAGCAAAACCTGATGAAAATCGAATTAGTTTCGTAGGTAGCTTCGGATGATGATTGCAAACAAAAGCCCGTTATCAATTTCGATTAAAACTGACCGGAGATGGGATTTCAAGGGTGATGCAGGTCCGCGGGTGAGGTGGTGTTCGATCGGGTGGGTTGTTGTGTTTCAGATCAAATTGGAAATGGTGGAGGATTATAAATGATTAAAGGTTCGATAGTGCGCGATCAATTTGATTATCTTCAAGGTTTTAGTGCGATTTTGGCGTGGACTTGGTCGACCACTCGGGAAGACAGTCGAGAGGGAAATGGGGGGTGGGGTTGGGATGTTTGTGGTAATTACAAAATGGTCCCTGTGGTTTATGTTTTGATGATTTTGGGTTAAAACTTGGTTTTTAAGTTTTAAAACTTACCAAATACCTCCTGGACTATTATTAATCAAATCATTATTGTTATTATTATTATTATTATTATTATTATTATTATTATTATTATTATTATTATTATTATTATTATTATTATTTTTATTTTTATTATTATTTTTTTCCGAAAATATGCGATGTTACAGTTATTATTGAAAAATGGTATGTGGTGTGTAACATCTCGTATTTTACGTTAATTATAAGATAATGTCGTTATGTTCTTGTAAGGACTGATGTTGTCATTTATGAAACTTGTGGACAAATTATACTTGTTTTTCTTTACTTTTATATTTTATCTTTAGCATTTTGAACAATTACATTGAGTATAATAATGATAATAACAAATTACAATAATAATGACAATAAGTAATAATAATAATTTTAATAATAAACCATGATGATAATAATGATAACTAAAATAGTCATAAATATACTAAAATTATTAATAATGATAATAGTAATAATAGTTTGTGAAAGGCAATAAACCAAATAATGTATAAAAACTTAAAGTTAATTTAAGTCCAGGGCCTATTTTGTTAAATTTGAAACTTTATAAGAATGTTTTAGCAGAAGTGATAATCACCCAAAACCTGAGGGACCATTCTCGTAAATTAGAAAGCACCCAAACCGCCCCACCTTCTTCCCCACTTCAACCGCGTATTCGACCATTTTCAAGCAAATCGATCGCACTAACTGTATAATAATCGAATGAAATCACGCACTATCGAACGTTTAATTGTTTATAAGCCTCAGTCGGGTTCAATTGTACCAGAAACAAACACAAAAACACCCCACATGATCCCACTCGATCGCGGACCTGCAACTCAGACTAAACCCATCTTCCGACCGATTTTAATCCAAATTGATAAGGGGTTATTGTTCCAAATCACCATACGAAGCTTCATACAAGATTGATTTGATTTTCATTGTCGATTTCTCCTCGAACCCATCCCCTCACTGTCGCGACCTGCAACCCGATTCGAACACCATCTTCATGAGTTCTAAATTTGAAATTGATAGAGGGCTTATCATCCTTTGAGCTATGAGAAGCTATCTGTAGAAGGAATTCAATTTTCATCATGAATTACACCCGGAACGAACTGCATCTTACCCGCGACTGTTCTTCGGGTGTTCAAACATCAAATCAATAACAATTTGGGTAATTGAAACCACCTTTATACTCGACTTCACATGGGGAACAAAAGCCCCATGTTTCTAATCGCTAACCAATTCGAATTGATGTTCAATTGAAGCAGGTTCGATCTAGGGTTCTTGGATAAATTGGGGATTTCAGTGATTTTGGGTTTAAAAGCAATGGGGGCCGGCTTATAACGCGGCCGCGGCCCTGGTCTGATGGTTCCCTGTCTCCTTTCACACATTGAGGTCCCGGGTTCGAACCTGGGCTCCCTCATCCATTTTTTAGGCTTTTTAGCCTCCAAATTAAATCCAGATTTTTTTTAAAATTGTAAAAAAATAATTTATGAACTTATAAATTTTTAGAGATACTATATTATTTTCTGCAAATTTATTTTATAAAAATATCTTAATATTATTAAATATTTTAGACAGATAATATACCTAGTTTATTTTTCTTTTCATAAAATATACTTTAAATAATGGTTTAAATCACTAAATAGTTATTTGTTCAACAGTTACACTAGTACAAAATCGACTTTTAGTGACATACACTCCGCCAGGTCTATGTGACACTTTCGAAGAATAGTGTCACCGTATGTATGCTTGAAATTCCTGGAATGTTTTGGTGACGATTTCAGCGGGGTTGTGTGACTATTGCGTAGAGAATCACCTCTTTAGTCACACTAAACATAACGTATGTTACAAATATTAGTGACTTTTAATCGCAATGTAACCAAATGTCACTATTTGGTTACGTTTTTCGTTAGTCACAAATGTAAAATTTTTTTGTGATACCATAGATAAACATATGGTCACATATGGCAATTGTTTGTGTCACTATATAATGGCGCACATTCAGTGACATAATGTAACTGTGAGTAAATGTAATTTACAATGACAGTAAACATTTTTTTGTGTGACGTTAAGTTTATGTTTATTAGTCACACTAATTAATTGTGTTACCATATGTTAAAGTTTATGGTGACAGTGAAAATTACAGTGTGTCACTAACGATAACTAATAGTCATGACAAATGTAACAAACATGTGACTAGAAGTAACAAATGGTCAGCTTCCATTTTATTATGTGTGACTAAAAATTTAAACTAACGAAATAGTTATTGATGTATAAGAAGATTATGGTCACAGCTCGAATATGGATGTGTGACAAATTATATATTATGGTCATGGTTAATGGAAAAAAACATGTGACGAGAATTACAATTTGGTGATTGTTCACTTTATTATGTGTGACTAACGGTTAATACTAAGAAAACGTTATAAGTGAAGTCTAAGTAGTTTATAGTCACAGTTCATTTTAGTAGGTGTGACTAAAATTTTTAATACTAAGGCAACGTTATTGATGTATAAGTATTTATTTCTCACATCTCCAATTCGGATGTGTGATAAAATATATAAAGGCGATGTTATTAAGGGACCTGTTATTAATACTAAACAACCAGTTTGTCGGTCAGCATTGGAATATGTGACAATAAACAACTAGTTTGTCGGTCAGCATTGGAACACGTGACAAAGTAACTCCACTAGTTTAAGACTAGTTTAGGTGTGACTAAATGTTCATTACTAACCATTAGCAAACCAAAGAAATGAGTCAAACCGGTTCACCACAAAAAAATAATTTGCAAACCCACTCACTGCATAATATATTACAACTATATTATACTAGTCTAATATTAAGTAATGATGCGAGCCAATGGTAGACGTCCGTGATAATCAAAAAGGGTCCACTTGTGCCTGATACAATCAAATGAAAGCGTTAGCTACACTTGTACAAATGTACATGTTGACAACTTAACGTTTCATATTTAACAAATGCATCAGTATATTATCAAGAAAGAAAAGCATACCTTAGTACGTATAATTAAATCCCGACCGTCATTGCGGTAATAGTCATCTCGGGATTCCTTCCCCAAATCTTTTTTGTCTACAGGGGGCAATACATTTTCATTCTCATAACTAATCACCGTACTAAACTCCTCATCTTCGTACGTATGCGTATAAGTTGTTGGAGGATTCTTGATTACTATTGACATTTTTTATCGAGCTGGTCTGTCACATAAAAAACTTGTCGTGCTTGTGAGCCCAATATGAAAGGATCATTCTTGTGTCCTAATCTACTAAGTTCAACCAATGTGTACCCAAGGTTGTCTTTCTTTACCCCGTTTTTATTGTCAACCCAGTCACACTTGAACAACGGGATTTTTCTAAAATGGTAATCAAGTACCCATATGTCCTGTAAAACCCCATAATAGCTTGTCTCGGTGTAGGTTTTAACTTCTCTAGAAATGTGCAAGTCATTTGCTACTACACTAACCCCACTGTTCTGGTGCACTTTACCTTCTCGAGATTTTGTACGAAATGTAAATCCGTTGATGTCATAGACTTCGTAGCTCAATACATTTCTATTTGCCCAAGTGGCTGGGTGCAGTATGTTCCTTTCATTAAAACGCTGATGACCCGGGTTCGAGTCCCACTATACACAAACATTTTTTTAAGCCGTTTTCCAAGACCAAAAATTTTTATAAAAATTTTCTAACACTTTTTAACTTAAATCCAACCCCCAGAAAATATAAAAGTGATTTTTGACTTAAAAATGTATTTTTCATGATTTTTCTTAAAAACTAGAGTTTATAAACTCTAAAATTATAAAAACACCATTTTTAATGTTATAAAAATTATATAAAAATTTATATAATGTTGTGGGACTATTTTAGGTATTTTAGTTGTGAAAAAATATATTTGTTGTGTTATTTTTGTATTTTTAAGTGATTTATGTCTTAAAAAGTATACTTAAACAGAAACTTATAAATTTATAAATTTTTGGATTTTATTTTGTTTTACTGTTTTTGAAATATTAAAACAGAAACTTATAAATATTTGGATTTTATTTCTATTTTTGGTGATATTAAACCATTAAGACTCGTAATTTTGAACTATAAATGTATATATAATTATTTCTAGTGTTATATTAAATGATTATTGTTCTATATGTTGAATGGGTTAGACACCCAGCCCAAGTGGCTGGGTGCAGCATGTTCCTTTCATTAAAACGCTGATGACCCGGGTTCGAGTCCCACTATACACAAACATTTTTTTATGCCGTTTTCCAAGACCAAAATTTTTATAAAAATTTTCTAACACTTTTTAACTTAAATCCACCCCAGAAAATATAAAAAGTGATTTTTGACTTAAAAATGTATTTTTTATGATTTTTCTTAAAAACTAGAGTTTATAAACTCTAAAATTATAAAAACACCATTTTTAATGTTATAAAAATTATATAAAAATTTATATAATGTTGTGGGACTATTTTAGTGTCGGTCACTTGCGGTGAATAGGATCAATTAGCATCATGATGCTCAGTTAGGGTTAATTTGGTCAATTAGGGTCAGTGATGATAATTTATTGTTGTGTTTCAGGCAAACGATGATCAATTAAGGTTAACGACACCGGTTAGGATCATTAACAACCAAGGTGATTAATCCTTATAAAACAAGGTCATTGTTGGTTCGATAGGGTTATCCCGGGATATATCCCAAAGAGATCACCAGCCTCAATCTAATAAGCTAAGGCATAACAAGATGGGATTTAATAAAATCCCAATCATCAATCATTAAAAAAAAGCATACTAGATACCTAATAGAATTGTGTTATAACACACAGCTAATCAGGGCCATTCATGGTTAATTAGGATAAATGCTGATTTGTTAGGATCAATTGAGTCAAACTTGGTCAACTTTAATGTTTAATGGTCAAATATCATCAATGTTGGTTAAGATGATGGGAAATGGTGGTGAACTACATCAAACATAGCGGTTATGGCTCCTAATGAACTAGGAGTATATATAGGGTGTACTTTGGATCAACTCTCTAAAACCTCAAAACGAGCTTGAGTTCAAGCCTAATATAAATACACATACACACAATATATGGGGAGGGGGCATGTGGTGAGAAACGCAGACACTCGTAATCACGTAATATGTTAATTTTTTATAACTAAAAAAACTATAATAATACCATAACTATTTTTATAATGTAATTTTTTTAAATAAATATTAAAATATGAAAAAGTTATGCCGTTTAAAAGCCAGATTATGTTTTAAAACTTGTACCTCTTCAAATTTATGTAAATTTGCATTTGTATCCTTCTTATATGTATTATAATATGTGACAACCCGTATATTTTTTTTCTTTAGTTTAACATCGTTCCGCTATATCGATATTTTATCATTAAATAAACTTTAATTATCATTATTATTAGTACTTAATTCTAATTAACCTTAATTAAAATTTACTAATATCTCCAAAATGTAAATCACTTAAACTTGAGGGACTAGAATTGACACATTGCCAAACTTCTTTTCTTAACCTACCCCCCCTCCTCCTCACCGCCTCTCCTCCCCTGTTTCTTAACTGGCTCTCTTCCTCACCGACTCCCCTTCACCTCTCTTTCACAAACCCTAGAACCTCCTCCGGATCTTCTGCCGTCGACCGCCGAGCACCCTACTACGGTCGATCACTCCACTCGCCGCACAAGCCCTCCTTCGACAGACGACTCACGATCAAAGACCTCCATCGACGACCCTTCTCCGCCACCGGTAGCCACCGTTTGACGTCCCCGTCTCGCCGTGTACTCGTTTCGAAGGTAACCGGTCGTTATGAACTCCGTTTCGTTTCGTTTCGTTTCGTTTTATAGTCGTGATTGGTTCGGTTGAATCGGGCCCTTTCGTGGCTTTGTACGCAACGGTTGGATGCGTATGTATATGCGTATGTATGTACCCGTGGGTATGAGTGTTGAGAAACAGAACACAGCAGCCGAAGGCTGCTGTGTGCGTGTATGTATATGCTATGTGCGCGTATGTATATGCTGTGTGCGTGTATGTATATGCTGTGTGCTTGTATGTATATGTGTTGTGCGTGTCTATATGTATATATGATGTGCGAGTATGTATATATGCTATTTGTATGCATATATATGATGCTGTGTGTGTGCAATCTATATATAAACATGTATATTGTGTGTGTTTTGGGGCTGTTGACCGAAAGAGACCATACACGACAGCCTTCGGCTGTCGTGTGTGCACCTGTGGCGTGCGTATACATGTGGTAGTGTGTGTGTAAGCATATATATATATATATATATATATATATATGTATTGTGTGTGTGGGTGTTGCCATAAGAAGCAAACACAGCAGTCTTAGCTGCTGTGTACGTGAATGTATGTGTGTGTTGGGATATATATATTGCAGAATATATACGTATGTAAGGTGTGTGTACGGTGATGTTCGGTGTGCATGCGGGCCGAGGAAGAGATCGAACGCAGCAGCGTTTAACTATGTGACCATGTGTATTTGAATGTGAGTGTAGTATAGGTATATGTGAGTGTGAGAATGTATATGGTGAATATGTGTGTGGCCGAGAGGAATTAGAACAGCAGCCTTCGGTTGTGTGTATGTGCTTGCTACATGTTGGTTGTGTACATATATATGTATTGCTTGTGTGCATTGTGTGTCCTGCGAAGTATGCATGTATTTATGTATATGATTGGGTGTATGTATGCATCAGATTTCAGTGGGTTCATATGGACTATTATAATCGGGATGTGTGTGGTTGTGTTATGCTTAAATGTTGGGTGCTATGGCAACATGAATGTGATAATATATATATATACTCATATGTGTGTATGGAAATAATGCTGCTGTGATGTATATATATCTTTATGTGTGCTCCTTTGTTTATACATTAATATGTCCCCACGATGCAAATACATATTGGTGTGTTTCCCTTGTTTATTATTGTGCAGTGTTGGTAGGTAGACATTTTATATGTGCAAGAATGTAATGCATGTGTATGTTCTTGTATGTTATTATTGTGTGTGTTAACTAAAGTGTTCTGCATGTTTATATTGATAAAGTTAAGTGGAGTTATGTGATGGCAGTAATATATTAAATCATGTTTTGGATAATTATAGTTTACATGGCAGTGAATTGGCTTGTATGTTCATGTGTATGTTTTGGTTGTGTGTATGGTTGAGAAAGAAAATAATATTTGGGCAGTTGATTTTGGTATGCATATCCATAATATATATGCATAGTAGATATACAAACAAGTTATGTGTGTAATATTTGACTTTTAGCTTTCCATTAGAGTTTCTCATGTTCAGGGGACGAGATGTGGAATATATGGATTCGGAACCCTAGATCATGATGGTGCTTGAGGGTTGACGCAAGGGTCGTTGATCTTTCGTGTTTATTATAGGTTGGATGGTATATGCTTTTGGATAACTGCTGGTCGTACTTTTAAATTATGTAAATAAGACTGAATACAGTAGCTTGTGAGGAGCAGATTTACCAGCCCCTAGTTCTTTTTCAAATATTGCTACAGCCATCCCTTTGGCTGGTAATTGTAATCTGTTGATTGTTTGCTTACTTGATTGTGAAATAAGCAATTGTGAATAAGCAGATTAGAATGGTTTATTCAAACAACATATATTCTAGGGGATTATTCTCATGAAATTCTGCTGCTAATATGTTCATTGACGATTGACCTTTATTTGATGTTAATATCATGCGTTAATTCTCAACGGTTTGCATTAGATCATGATTGTTGTGAAAGCTAGAAACCCTAGGTTGTTTGTCTTGTCTTGTTCCTTTTTAGTTGATTATGGTTTTCGTTTAATTGGAACTTTTATAAAAATATATGGAACCTTAGCTCCTTGTTATGAGAAATTGATGATCTTGTGGATAATCTAGATGATTGATGATGATTAAGTATGCGTTTTGCTGCTGTGAATTTCAGTTAATTAGTATAAAATAAGAAAAAGTTTAACAACTCTGATTTGCATGCTACTTTGTGTCGTAGATCATGGAATTGGAAGGAACATATAAAGAGAATGATGCATTGGAAGACCAGTTTAATGAAGAATTTCACGATTATTCGAGTGACTCTGATATGAGTCCCTTAGATGACGAGAACGAACATAAAGTCATTGATGCCAAAGATAAAAAGAAAAGGGGATTGACCAGACTGCCAAAGATGCGAAGTGCCTACACAAATTCTGGTGGGAAAAAACATAAAATCAAGTTCGATGCGTTTGGCAGGTTTAGTGGAAAGTACAGATCTGAATTCGTGAGTTTCTTAGGAGATCTGGTCAGGGAGAAAGTGAATTTCAGTGTTCTTACATGGAGGGAAGCATCCAAAGAACTAAGGGATAAGTTGTGGGAAGAGATTACGGTAAAATGCCTGATCAATTATTTGTTTGCATACATTATATTCCATTCTAATTGTAATTGTTATTTCAGCGTTATTACGAAGTAGACGAAGACAAAAGAAAAGTTGTTATGACTCGTCTCGGTTTGCTCTTAAGAAGCTTTAGAAGTAGGGTGTTTAAACGGGACATACACCCCAACCTAGGCAAACCAGAGAAGTTAGCTAGAATTCCAAGACGGTTTCGGACAATAATCCTTAACCAAGATCACTGGGACAGCTTTGTCGCGTATACACAATCCGACAAATTCAAGGTATAGGTCGATCTTCTTATCGTCATCAACATATATAATTTCATCATTTTTCATATTTTCATATCTATAAATTTAATTAAGAATTGACATATGTGAGATTTATCTTTCATGAAGGATTCGTCGGACATAAGGAAGGAAGCTCGTGCAAAGTCGCGTTACAACCACCGGTTGGGAAGAGGTGGATATGCTACTCTTGAAGAAAAAATGGTAAATGTTTTATTTTTTAAAAATTCCCTAAATACATGCTTAGGACTTCAAAAAAGATTATGTGATATAATACTAATGCACTTTTCTTATAAATTATAACAAGCTTGCAAACAACGAAGTTGAGAAAGATGTACCTCCCTCCCGGTGTCTGATGTGGTATCAAGCCCGTCAAAACAAAGATGGTGAAATAGAAGATGAGGAGGTTAAAACGCTTGCACAGCAACTAGTGAGTTCGGGAGACTATCTTTAAATTTATTCATACGTTCTTGCTAAAGTTGAATGATTTTACATATTATTTGAAGTTGAATGATTTTACAATATATTATATTGTGTAGCTGGAAAATGAAAAAAAATCAATGCTGGGGAGTTGAAGGTTGATCAAGGCGAGGATGCCATGACACTGGTCTTTGGCCACGAAAAACGTGGTTGCGTAAGAGGGGTAGGAACTGGAGTAAAGCCTTCTATATATCTTCACGGTCCACGACGAGTTAGAGGATCGACGAAAGAACAAATAAAGGAGCTTCAACTTATGGTCCAGTCTGAGAGAGACGAAAAGGAAAAAGAGAGACAAGAAAGACAGAAACAAGGTGAAGAACTTATGTTCATGAAAAATACGCTTGATAAACAACAAGCTGACATGAGAGCGTTACTATCCAGCCTTGCTAATCAGGGGATTCAGGTGGGGACAAAACCGAATCAACCGCAAGTAAGTGAATCTGTCTATAATATTTTTATAAATATAAATCAATTAATCCATTGCTAATCCATTGTACTCATGAAAAGCAATCTCCGTCTCATTCCGGTGGGTCCCAGAAGAATCAAACTGCATATTCGGTGGGTCAGAATGACGACACCGTTACTGATCAGAATGACGACACCGTTAATGAGACAGGTCCTGGAAATCAGTCTCCAAGCAGCCAACTGAAAAAAACTACTCGTACAACTTTGTCCGGTAAGAATGACCGAGCCACTTCTGCTACAGGCAAAAGGAAACATTGTACATATGAGAAAGTCAATCAAGTAAGTTATTCTTTGAATAATTCAGTAATTTACAATCTTCATTAATTAATTGTGGGAATTATAAAATATTACTTAGGAATCTTCCAAAACCGTCAAAAATAACGTGGAAAGCTCACCTGTGCAAGTAAATACTCCTTCACCAAAAGGAGAACGGGTATGTACTTTTACAAATATGTGTTTGTATTTTTTTCCTTATGATAAAATGACAAAAATTATTATAGACTATCAAGTGTCGACTAGCAATTGTGTCCAAGAGACACGTTGTCGCTTCAGGTAGGATTTACTTGTCCGAAGGTCTACAAACATGTCACAATGTTCCAGTCCAAGAGGACTGCTACAAAGTGTCTATTGACCGATCGATACAAGATGCAACATTTTTACCTCATGAAATCCCTGATGCGCGAACAGTCGGGGATGCAGTTGGCAGTTTTGTTCCTTGGCCGAAGGATCTTTGCATTATTGATGTGAGTTTCTGTAATTACTGTCTATAATGGTCTTTAAATTATTAAACTATTTCAAACAACTTAGGTGCTTTTTTCCTTTTTAAATGGTGTTGACACAGGATGATCAACAAACTGAAAATCAGAAGGTCAACGACTTTACAAACGGGACAACTACTAAACATGTTGATGGTCAACAGCGGAATCAACCGAAAGATTCAAAGGTCAAAAAACACCTAAGACAAAAGGACAAGTACAATATGTCCAGTTGAATAATACTAAATCGAAGTTAACCAGGAGTAGTAATAATGCAGCAGCTAAGCCGACTTAGTTAATTCAACTAGTGAGATTTAGATTTGGATGCATATTTCTAATTACCCCTGTTTAAAAATTTATATATATGAAGAAGAATTTCATTTTGTTTTAATAATATTTTTGTATCGTTTCATTTATATATTATCCATTATTATACTAATTTCGCAAATGACATTAAATGTGAATTGCAATCAAATTCATGTGATTATAATTTATTTTTGGTCACATTTTAAATTATCATGGCACTAAAAGGTTATATTTGGGTGATTATAAACTATATATAGTTAAATTTTACTAAATAATTTGTGTCTAATATATATATATATATATATATATATATATATATATATATATATATATATATATATATATATATATATATATATATATATATATATATATATATATATATATATATATATATATATATATATATATATATATATATATATATATATATATATATATATATATATATATATATATATATATATATATATATATATATATATATATATATATATATATATGGTCACATTCATTAAAGATAGTGCACTACAAGTGTCACTAAAAGGTATATATTGGTAATTTTGTGTTAACAATTGTGTGATAACTAACAACATATAATCACTGCCTACATAAATATTTGTGTCTACATCCCAAAAACAGTCATAGTCTTTAGAAAAGACCGTGACTACAGGCATGTTATAGGGTCACGTACCTACGTAATATATGTCACTAAAAGGAAATGTAACAACAAATATTCAAAGATAGTGTCACTGAAGGATACACAACGGTGACACTTAAAATAAGAGATGTCACTAGAGGTATGTAATAGTCACACCTTAGATTAACAATTGTATGATAACTAACTACATATAGTCACACTGTTCAAAATTATTTGTCACTAAAATACATAAAACTCACATTTATTTAATAATAGTGTGACAACAAGTGTGTTAGGGTCATGTAACTACATAATATATGTCACTAAATGGAAACGTAACAAGAAATTTTCAAACTTAGTGTGACTAAAGGATACACAACAGTGACACTTAAAATAAGACTAGTTTATATTAGACATTTTAGGTCACATTTTCATTTGTGTTATGTCACTAGAAGATATGTAATAGTCACAACTTAGATTAACAATTGTGTGATAACTAACTACATATAGTTACACTGTTCAAAATTTTTTGTCACTAAAATACATAAAAACTCACATTTATTTAATAATAGTGTGACAACAAGTGTGTTAGGGTCATGTAACTACGTAATATATGTCACTAAATGGAAATGTAACAAGAAATTTTCAAAGTTAGTGTGACTAAATGATACACAGCAGTGACACTTAAAATAAGACTAGTTTATATTAAACGTTTTAGGTCACATTTTCATTTGTGTTATGTCACTAGAAGGTATGTAATAGTCACAACTTAGATTAACAATTGTGTGATAACTAACTACATATAGTCACACTGTTCAAAATTATTTGTCACTAAAATACATAAAAACTCACATTTATTTAATAATAGTGTGACAACAAGTGTGTTAGGGTCATGTAACTACGTAAAATATGTCACTAAATGGAAATGTAACAAGAAATTTTCAAAGTTAGTGTGACTAAATGATACACAGCAGTGACACTTAAAATAAGACTAGTTTATATTAAACGTTTTAGGTCACATTTTCATTTGTGTTATGTCACTAGAAGGTATGTAATAGTCACAACTTAGATTAACAATTGTGTGATAACTAACTACATATAGTCACCCTGTTCAAAATTATTTGTCACTAAAATACATAAAAACTCACATTTATTTAATAATAGTGTGACAACAAGTGTGTTAGGGTCATGTAACTATGTAATATATGTCACTAAATGGAAATGTAACATGAAATTTTTAAACTTAGTGTGATTAAAGGATACACAACAGTGACACTTAAAATAAGACTAGTTTATATTAAACGTTTTAGGTCACATTTTCATTTGTGTTATGTCACTAGAAGGTATGTAATAGTCACAACTTAGATTTCTATTTCTGATCAAATACCAACCTATAGTCACACTGAACATAGTGTAATGCGACCAATTTCAAGCAAAACGTCACATTGAAAAAAAAATTCATGTGACCAATTGTTGATATATTGCCACTAACCAAAAAAACATGTGTCACTGAAAATGGTTTATATTGACATTATTTGATAAAATTGGAACAAAAATCACTGGTCTATAGTGACACCTCTAGTCTACGGTGACTAATTATTATATGCTACAGTGACGATTTTTTGTGTGTCACCGAACAACATCAACAATGGCTCGACCTTTGGTGACATATTTAGCGAAAAAAAAAATCGTCACTAACTACCTACAGTGACGATTTTTGTGTGTCACCGAAGCCCGATTTTGTACTAGTGTTATAGATTTTAAGTGATGATTATTTAAAAAAAATATTATAAAGGTTAATTCAAACTTATAAAATTACAAAGGATTTCTTTTGCGTTCCTTGTTACTAAAATGCTTAATAATGTGCTTCATTCTTATAGAATCATGAACGCAATCAATCATTTTATTTAAATTGGTTAATAAAATCCCCGATTATCAAATTGAACCCTAGTACGCGTGATTCGTAAAACTTGTTATTATTATATTTAAACTTTTAAAATATATATTTAGGTACCTTGTGAAGGTTTACATTGAGATGTTGCTTATTATTAATCGTCAATCTTATACCTATTTGCCATGTGAGTTTTCCTTGCCCTTTTACTTTATTTCACACCATTTTGGGGTGAAACATGATACTTATACATTACACACTTATAAACGTTTGAGACTTGTAAAGCACTTGCAATTCATCTTTATATCTTGTCATGGTTATTTGTATGTTGTAAGTGATTATATGAGATACATAGTTTGTTACAATCATTAACTATTGCTAGCCTGGCGACGTCTTAGATCTTTGGGCCTGACAAGCCTATTTGGTGCTAAAGTCGATGTATTGCTGACTCCTAGGAGCCGTATGCTTGTGCACTAGGGAATCAAATACACTTAGCCAATCTTATATACTTGTAATCAAGTCTTGGTTTGATTGTAAAGATATGTGTTCTATAACCTTACTAGCTTATAACCTATGACATGAATTGCTACTTGTAATCTTTTCGTATTATGTATGAAAACCTTGAAAACTCACCAACTATTTTTAGTTGAACTTTTATTTTTATCATGTTTCAGGAAAACCCCCAAGTTTGAAGTGAACTTATGTTGCTGGCATAATCTAGGACTTGGACCTAGATAAATATATAAAATGTTATGTTATGTTGAACTTATTGCATATTCAAGACTTATGTTTGTAATTCCTGTTGAAACTATTAATTTGAATATTTACATTTAAACATAGCGTTATGTGGCTGTGAACAATCGTATTCCTCACACCTCGACGTTTCCGCTGTCAAGGTTGGGGTGTGACAGATTGGTATCAGAGCCCATAACTATAGGGATTTAGGTTATTAGAAATGGTGACCTAGACTATAGTTGCATGAACCTCATAGAAAGATCTTTATACTTTTGTGCTCACATATTGTTTGAATGCTACATAATGCTATGCCTTTTGTGCAATTTGATGCCTTAGCATAGGATTGCCTTATGTATGCTTAACTTTAGTTACTTGACTCCGTAAAATTAACTTTGACTCTCTCCGATAAATGAACTTCCTAAACTTATTCTCAACGACATGTGGAGGCTACGCTTATCATCGTGAGTTCAATTCCTTAGACTTTATGTCTAATCTATGAAAATCTCATCAAGGTTTTGATTTTGTGAACCAAAGAAAATTTGTGTGACACATAGACACCTGTATTCTGGATCCTGGCAAAAGGCCTTCGGGCTAAGGCAAGCATATCGCATAAATCTCACTACGAGACCAGTTATGCTTACCTGGGGATTTTGGGATGAGTGATAAACTATGGTCAATGTACACAAGTTTCTAAGGTAAATGGGTCAATTTACCTTGACGTGTCAACGATTTCAAATGGTAATGCGTTACCAAATGGAACCATCCTTTTGTATCTTAAAAATTGTTGAATCCTTGAACTAGTTTATCATCAAAGTTTAAATACTTTCTCATTCTTAACCTAAATAATATTCCTGTTAATATTAAACCTATCCTACAATTCAACTCTTACGTTTAAACGCTCAACGTATAACGTGTAACAGTATTGAACCCGGCATTTCATGTAACTATCTTCTCATCTTGACCAACGTGAATATGGATTACAATATACCCAAAGATATTGAGAATCTAAACCGTATGGTCTTTTAAAACTTTAAACCGTTACCTATGATTCCAAAATCCTCTTAAGGATGTGTCTCATAACTAAGAACATGCAATGTTGTAGGTGGAATTTCTACATCTCGGGATACTTTGTCTAAACAAAGTGTAAATGGTGATTTGACTCGATCATTGAATCCCTTTACTTGACTCGAAACCTTTGTGATGATTGATCACTTATAAGTACGCGTGTCTTCAATAAGGTTATGGTTGACCTCATATCCTGAGAAGTCCATATATTCCTTTCGATTGTGAAACGAATGTTCACATCTCATTGTGATGTCGAATCATTTTGTCCTTGATTTCGTCTTCCCGACTTAAACCATCCAAGATTTGAATACCATCATAACAAATCCTGTTACCTCGAACATTGACCTTAAATTATGTAAGCATGATTTTCCTTTTAGTTACATTGATGTAACTTGATATTTTCTGAAATTCTAAGTGATATCCTTTTTCCTTTCGTCGTTAAGTCAAACTTAGAACCGTCTGCACTGTGGGAGATACGAGAGTTTGTAAGTCAATCTATGACTAAGAACACTCGTACCTCCTAAACAATTCTAACTCATCAAAACATGGGTGATTCCCTTATTTTGATGATTCTCTATTTGTTTCGATAAATGGTTTCCAATTGTGTGTTTTATGAAATTTCATCCTCTGGATTAGGGTGATTACCTTATCTTGAGGATTGACTTCAAGTATTTTCTTTGGAATGGCATTTCACAAGTGACATGATCTCACCAAAATAGGATTGAAAACCCGTACTTTGGTGACAAATGTCACTCTTCGATTGCTTTCTTGTTATTATGAAATTCAATCATCAAGATAGGCGTGAATCCCATACCTTGATGATAATTTCACCCAGTTAAATTTTATGGATTGTATTTCCTCAAATTAGACGACCTCATCAAAGTAGGAGTGAATTCTGGATTTTGATGAAGAAGTTCATCTTGTTGTATTATGTTTACTTGTAAAACTTCACCGTTAAGATAGGAGTGATTTCCCTTACCTTAATGGTGAGTTACCTTGTCTTATTTCTATGGATCTTAACAATGAGTTGGGATCGAACTTTTTGATTGGTAAGTTAGTGGTCATATCTTGGGAATAAATCATCAAGTTAGGAGTGAAAACCACACCTTGATGACTACTCTCATTTCTTGATCTTCAACTTACCATGGTTGTAACCAAGTGACGAGAAGCATGTAGTAACTTGACGGGTGAAACAATGTTAGTGTTTTGACCTATCAAGCCAAAGCATGATCTCTGAACTTAAAAGAAGACCCAATCGTTTTAGGTTGATTTTGACTCCAAACTTGGAGCATTTAAATTCTTAAATCGATTTCTTTTCCTTTATTCTCATATTTTGACTCGATCTAGCTAGAGCGAACCATTAATTCCTTACTTATCAACTTTCATTTTGAGTTATCATTAAAACCTGATTGCGTAACGATAGCTTCCTAAACAACCTTCCTGCCAAATAAAGACATTTTTAATTTGTGTTCATGGCTTCCTAGCCACACGAATGTTTCTCAGCTGTGATTATGAGTTTGATGAATCGCGTGTGCATGCCGTATTTGGAAAGCTACTTGTGTTTCTCTTTATCAGCAATATTCTGAATTATTTAAATTTTAATCCAATCGTGAACGCTATCGTCATTGATCAATGCAATTTCTATTATTGTGGCATTTCTTGGACCATCTTTGAACTTCTCATAACAATCTCTAGTAATAATGTCCTTCCCTCAAAACCACACTTATTCTGAAAACCCGTTACAACGATTTTCCTCATACTAAAGTTAATCTTTAATCTTAACAAACACGATACTTGTATCAACGTTACACCAATAACACTTTGAACCCTCATTGACATGAGTAAACAAGAATCGATCACCTAGAAACCCGTTAAAGTTTACTGCTTGAGAAGCTCTTGTGAATTCCATCCAAAAACATCCGAAACTTATTTCTCATGTTCATTAAGCCGAGTCTCGTATCGATCTAATGTATGGTGTTTCATACATGACAAAAATTTTTTTTAACCGTATTGAACCGTTTGGAATACAAACATTTATCAATTAAAAATTTTAAAGGAATGACTTGCACACTTTGTCAAGGAACATATAAGATTATGAACGGTGAAACTTAACAAACTTAAGAATCATAGTCAAACTTATTGAATTTAAACATTCCTAAGAGTGCACTCGTGAACACGAAATGACATCTAAGTCTCCTCATAACCTTAAAATTTATTTCTCATGATTAAATTTCGGGACGAAATTTCTTAAAGTAGGGGAGACTGTAACATCTCGTATTTTACGTTAATTATAAGATAATGTCGTTATGTTCTTGTAAGGACTGATGTTGTCATTTATGAAACTTGTAGACAAATTATACTTGTTTTTCTTTACTTTTATATTTTATCTTTAGCATTTTGAACAATTACATTGAGTATAATAATGATAATAACAAATTACAATAATAATGACAATAAGTAATAATAATAATTTTAATAATAAACCATGATGATAATAATGATAACTAAAATAGTCATAAATATACTAAAATTATTAATAATGATAATAGTAATAATAGTTTGTGAAAGGCAATAAACCTAATAATGTATAAAAACTTAAAGTTAATTTAAGTCCAGGGGCTATTTTGTTAAATTTGAAACTTTATAAGAATGTTTTAGCAGAAGTGATAATCACCCAAAACCTGAGGGACCATTCTCGTAAATTAGAAAGCACCCAAACCGCCCCACCTTCTTCCCCACTTCAACCGCGTATTCGACCCTTTTTCAGGCAAATCGATCGCACTAACTGTATAATAATCGAATGAAATCACGCACTATCGAACGTTTAATTGTTTATAAGCCTCAGTCGGGTTCAATTGTACCAGAAACAAACACAAAAACACCCCACATGATCCCACTCGATCACGGACCTGCAACTCAGACTAAACCCATCTTCCGACTGATTTTAATCCAAATTGATAAGGGGTTATTGTTCCAAATCACCATACGAAGCTTCATACAAGATTGATTTGATTTTCATTGTCGATTTCTCCCCGAACCCATCCCCTCACTGTCGCGACCTGCAACCCGATTCGAACACCATCTTCACGAGTTCTAAATTTGAAATTGATAGAGGGCTTATCATCCTTTGAGCTATGAGAAGCTATCTGTAGAAGGAATTCAATTTTCATCATGAATTACACCCGGAACGAACTGCATCTTACCCGCCACTGTTCTTCGGGTGTTCAAACTTCAAATCAATAACAATTTGGGTAATTGAAATCACCTTTATACTCGACTTCACATGGGGAACAAAAGCCCCATGTTTCTAATCGCTAACCAATTCGAATTGATGTTCAATTGAAGCAGGTTCGATCTAGGGTTCTTGGATAAATTGGGGATTTCAGTGATTTTAGGTTTAAAAGCAATGGGGGCCGGTTTATAACGCGGCCGCGGCCCTGGTCTGATAGTTCCCTGTCTCCTTTCACACATTGAGGTCCCGGGTTCGAACCCGGGCTCGCTCATCCATTTTTTTAGGCTTTTTAGCCTCCAAATTAAGTCCAGATTTTTTTAAAATTGTAAAAAAATAATTTATGAACTTATAAATTTTTAGAGATACTATATTATTTTCTGCAAATTTATTTTATAAAAATATCTTAATATTATTAAATATTTTAGACAGATAACATACCTAGTTTATTTTTCTTTTCATAAAATACACTTTAAATAATGGTTTAAATCACTAATAGTTATTTGTTCAACAGTTATAGATTTTAAATGATGATTATTTAAAAAAATTATTATAAAGGTTAATTCAAACTTATAAAATTACAAAGGATTTCTTTTGCGTTCCTTGTTACTAAAATGCTTAATAATGTGCTTCATTCCTATAGAATCATGAACGCAATCAATCATTTTATTTAAATTGGTTAATAAAATCCCCAATTATCAAATTGAACCCAAGTACGCGTGATTCGTAAAACTTTTTATTATTATATTTAAACTTGTAAAATATATATTTAGGTACCTTGTGAAGGTTTACATTGAAACGTTGCTTATTATTAATCGACAATCTTATACCTATTTGCCATGTGAGTTTTCCTTGCCCCTTTTACTTTATTTCACACCATTTTGGGGTGAAACATGATACTTATACATTACACACTTATAAACGTTTGAGACTTGTAAAGCACTTGCAATTCATCTTTATATCTTGTCATGGTTATTTGTATGTTGTAAGTGATTATATGAGATACATAGTTTGTTACAATCATTAACTATTGCTAGCCTGGCGACGTCTTAGATCTTTGGGCCTGACAAGCCTATTTGGTGCTAAAGTCGATGTATTGCCGACTCCTAGGAGCCGTATGCTTGTGCACTAGGGAACCAAATACACTTAGCCAATCTTATATACTTGTAATCAAGTCGAGGTTTGATTGTAAAGATATGTATTCTATAACCTTACTAGCTTATAACCTATGACATGAATTGCTACTTGTAATCTTTTCGTATTATGTATGAAAACCTTGAAAACTCACCAACTATTTTTAGTTGACCTTTTATTTTTATCATGTTTCAGGAAAACCCTTAAGTTTGAAGTGAACTTATGTTGCTGGCATAATCTAGGACTTGGACCTAGATAAATATATAAAATGTTATGTTATGTTGAACTTATTGCATATTCAAGACTTATGTTTGTAATTCCTGTTGAAACTATTAATTTGAATATTTACATTTAAACATAGCGTTATGTGGCTGTGAACAATCGTATTCCTCACACCTCGACGTTTCCGCCATCAAGGTTGGGGTGTGACATGGTGATCATATGGCTAGTTTGGGGGTAGGGTGTGAGTCTCCTTGAAAATCGGCTGGAAAAGGTCAAGCAAACTAGTGAGTTAGTTGTCATTGGCAGTAGGTGGTGTATGGTAAAGGTTGGGTTGTGGTTCAAAGGTAAGGGTATTAATAGAGGCAACATAATCATGGCAGAGTAGGGTTGATAGCGAGCTAGGGGATACTTGTTTTGATAATGATTCACCTTGATGTGAGAAATTGGTACCCGCTTTAATGGATGATAGTTTTGGGACTGAAAAATCAGTAGTGATCGAGCCAAGGGCACCCAACCATGAGATTTCCAAAACCAATCGACATCCTCTACCAATAGCATGAAAAAGAAATATGAAATTAAGATTTCTGCAACTGGGGAGTTACATCCGGAAAATAGTCGTTGTAATGATTAAAATGACCGTTGCCCACCATGATAGATACCGGTTCTATAGATGAAGTAGTCTACTTTAGTTGATTATATTTTTTGGCTAGAGTATGTTATGGGTGCTTCGATAATTAATAAGTACAGTTATAGAATAGTTTTTAATGTATTCAGTGATGCGAAGAGAATAAACAGATGTGAGACCGAAATAGGATGCATTTGACAATATGAGAAGCTGGGGTTGGGAAGTATCATCAATGATGTCAAAATTGGCAATGCCAGGCATTGCTATATGTTTTCATTATCCACAATCAAAAGAAACTATGGTGGCGAGCACTTATGGTCCGGGAAAAAAGTTCCTGGGCACCAGAAACGAAGACCATCCTTACGACATTATTGGATTCGTTAGAGGGAGAGATTGCTTAATGATAATGGTTTAGGAGGGGATTGAAAGGGAGATGTTGTAAATGTTTGATAGGGTTTTTCAAATAAAGATGAAGGTAGGGCACGTATGGTGTTCGATAGGTTGGAATAAATGGATATGGTATTAACTGGTTTTAAAAAGTTAGAGAGTTTGGGCTTGGGTGAAGAGTCCAGCTTGTCTTCCACTAATTTAGCAAGGGCACATGCCTGGTAAAGTGTACTTGGTTTGAGAATAGCCAACTCATATTGTATTTCAGGTGAAGGCCTAACATAAAGTAGTTTTGTAGGGTTTTTAGAAGAGTCCAGTGATGCGGTTGCTAAGCTGCTCAAACTCCATTTGATAAGCTCTAACGGATGTTATTTTCGGAGGTTAAGTAGGATAATTTTTGTATAAGGATGGGCCAAAATGAAGCTCCACATCATGTGTGAAACTCGTCCAAGAATTGTGGAGATCATTGTTGGCTAAGTGTTGGTACAACGAGAGTGCATCCCCGATGAAGTAGAATGCAGTAGGAGAACACCAGAATATTAAAATAGGAAAAATTATTTTCCACTTGAAAGATCCAACCAAGAGGGTTTGATCCATTGAACATGGGTAGTGTTGTTTTTGATGATTTAGGGGCTGTTTGTTTGGCTCTTATTGACCCCAGTCAGACCCATATGTCTGACTCGGTCAGACCGGAGTATTTGGTTTGATCACCACTTATTAAAAAGACCTCTTATTGGCATCGTATTAGGTCAGACAACATATAACATCTGACCAAATTCCCCACTTCTCTCGGTCTCCCACTTCTCCTTCGTCCCCCACTGCTCTTGGTCTCCACCTGTGGCGCCCATCACCAGCGGCTCCCATCACTGCCAGCGGCTGCCATCTTTTTCATCCATCGTCCCCTTCAGCAAGGTCTCGTTGGAGGCCATCTCCTCCACCAATGGCCATCTCCTCCACCAGTGACCATTTCCTCCACCGGCGGCCATCTCCTCCTTCGTCCCTCATCCCCACTTCTCTCGGTCTCCCACTGCCTCCTTCGTCCCCATCACAGGTACGTTTCCTTCCCACATATTGTATCAGTGTATGTATCTATAGATTTGGTAACATATCTATAGATTTTGTGTCTGTGTATGTATCTGTGTATGTATCTCCTCCTTCGTTCCCTAATTTTACTCTATTTTATCGCAACAATCCCCTAATTTTACTCTATTTTAGATACCCAACCAAACAGACTTAAACTTGTTTAGCACTTATTGGTTCAGACCTCTTATTGGTTCAGACATCTTATTGGTTCAGACCTCTTATTGGTTCAGATGTCTTATTGGTTTATACCTCTTATTGATTCAGCACTTACCCATTCAAAAGTTGCCAAACAGCCCCTTAGGGTTATTATTGGTGTTGGATGAGGAGGTTCGTGGTTCAATGATTTTAGGAAATTTTCTCGGTGTTGACTTGAAGGTGTTATTGAAGAGTGGATCAGAGAGTGTTGTAATGTACAGGGGCGGCTTAGTCATTTCAGAGGCCTAAAGCGAATAAAATTTTGGGGCCCTTTCTATGATATAATTTTTTTGCTTACGATCCTAAGGAATTGGAATATCATTAAATTAGCTAACGAGAAGTTACACTACTAGAAAACTGTTAATAGATGACGCGCAAAAGATGACGCGCGAAAAAAGATGACGCGCATTTGCGCGTATCATAAAATATTTGTCGTATTTTAAAATATTCTTAGAAAGGATGACACGCATTTTTGCGTGTCATCTACATTTGTCATTTTTTAAATTTTTTAAAAACCTACAACTTAACCCGCCTAATATCATCCCCCTTTTCCTCTTCTAATATCATTCCCTACTCCCCCTTTCTAATATCACCCCCTACACACAAAAACCGCAATAGCACACTCGATCATCCATTATCGATTCAAATTCTCGATCTCCAATCACTGTTCTTGTTCAATCACAGGTAAAAAGTTCAACAATCGGTTTGCATATTGTGTTATCATCGGTTTCTGATGTAGATTTGATGCGCTTAAGTGTGTTTTTTTCACTTTTTAGGGTTTTGATTATACAGATGCAGTATAAACGGAGCACGACGTCGATGACGCCGGATCATAGTGGAATAGTGGGAGTCGGAATGGCTGCTAATCCGTTGCCGTTTCTTACTCGTAGACCTGAACGCTGGCATCCGGATTCTAGAGGTGTTGATTGGAATTCGGGTAAAGGTGAAGTTAATATACAAGTTCTGCTTAGATGCAGGTATATGTTGTTCTTTTATGATTTCTATTTTGATAGGTGTTTGAGTTTATGTGTGTTTTGAGGTCGTGTGTGAATCGATTCAAATCAGGGTTGGTTGTGTTGTTGCTGTTGGTTTTGAACAAATGATTGGGTCAAATGCTAGCTAGGTTGATTTTTGTGGTAGTTGTTGGAAACTGTAGGTTCAAACTAAAGAAAATTTGATTGTGTTGTTCTAGGGCATGTTTATGAATCCGGGCTGCATAGTCTTGGTTGATTTAATACATAGTTTTCTTCTTTCTCAGGGCTGCATTTTTAGGTAATTACTTTGGAACCACACTGTTAGAATTTTTTTAGTACAACTTGAACTAATTAATCCATTTGTATGTGCTCTAAAGTAACAATGGTCATGATATGGACGTTTATCATTATGATTATTAATCTAATCCTTTGTTCATCTTAATAGTAACAATAGTGATAATACAGTTTACATATAGGGAGAGATTTCAAACAGCATTTGCTCAAACAATTGCACCTTGAAGGCAGTAGGAGGCTTGAAAAACTGCGTGACAAACTCGAAGGTATACTCGATCCCTCTCTCAGCTAACTTTTGGTTGCCTTACTTTGTGTTTGATACTTGAATATGATAATTATGTATGATTTCAAATAAATTTAATATAAACATTATTTAATAATAAACAGATTCAGGAACTTGAGAGTACATATATATTGAAAAATTAACACATTGGGTATAAGTACCCTGCTAATTAATCAAAATTATCTTTTGATTCTTGTTTTAACTTGCAATGACTTCCTGCCCTGATATTTCATGAATAGGCTGCTATAATGGTTTAGGGGGCAGGTTTTTAATTGTTTTATGTTATCAGATCTGAATGTGTAACATGTTACTTGTGCTTGTGATGTTGATGATCTCATGATGCTTTGAATTTGCTCGGTGGTGTATTCTAATCTAATTTTGATAAACTGATCACAGATCAACAACTGTTGGATGATTCCAGTAAGAGCTACGAGTCGGTTTAATAAACCGGTGAAAGTACAAGTGGCTGCTATTTCTGAAGATCCAGTTAAGTCTTTGAATTACTATTGACTTTTTGTAGTTTGGTCATTATCGCTACTAAAACATATATATTATAGGTTTATTGGTCAATCCCTAGTATTGAAGCTAAACTTTGGTCAACTTTCGACACAGGTTCCTCCTCAATCAGGGAAGTATGACATGGGTGCGATTTGCATGCAAGATCATTCTGAAAGGCTTCAAAGCCTTATGGAGTTGCTGCTATCAATGACTTTGCCTCCAATTACATGTGTCAGGTAAATTGCACATTTATGTATCTAAAATTGTAAATGTTATTCTAATGGGCAAATAGGTAATCATACCTTTTAAAATTTTATTTTTTATATTTTGGCAGTCTCTCCCATTCGGTGGTGTAAAAGACAGCGGATTTGGACGATTTGCTGGTGTTGAATGGTTGCGCGCTTGCTGCCTCGTGAAATCAGTGGTTGAGGATAGATGGTGGCCTTTGATAAAAACCAAAATACCAAAGCCAATCCAGGTAACATTATTTTTGAAACTTTTAGTTGTTATGATTATAACTGGCAAACGGATCATCTTATTACAATTTAATTTCAGTTCTAGTATCCTGTTGCAGAAAATGGGTTCGAGTTTCAACAGTCACTCGTGGAGGCTTTGTACGGGTTGCAGTTGCGAGTGAACTCGAGAAATCAATGATTGGTCACCTTCTAGGAGCAGCTGGTGTTGTAGAAGCCATTGCAACTGTGGTCTACTTATCAAATGAATTTGGAACTACTTTGTAATTTTGCATATGCATGTGAACTTGGAACAACTTTGTAATTGTTGTTAGTATTTAATTAAATGAATTTTGTTTTGCTATTATTCGATAATTATTGATTTATAGTTTTATAAAAACAGCAGGTAAAATTTATAAAAATTAATATGTGTGTGTGTGTGTATATATATATATATATAAAATAATGCAGCTAAATTTATGACGTGCTGTAACGCCCCGAAATTTCCCGAAACAAGCCACTTAATAATAATGGGCTTTTAAGGGTTAATTTAAGAAATAAAGGGGTAAATTAGTGGGCTATGGATAAAATTAGTCTTAATGGGCTAGGCTTAATGGGTTTAAGGGCCCTAATCAGCCCTTAAACATGCATGAACAGCTCCATCTTCACCATTTCAAACCCTAGCCACCAAATTCGTAGAGAGAGAAAGTAGAGAGAGAAAGTGAAGAAATTCAAGATTTAGAGCTTGAAGGTTTGAAGGATTGAAGTTCTGGTGGATTGGAGCATCAAAACACAAGGAAAGAGCAACAAAACAAGGTAAGAATCGACCTCTAAGGCCCTCTGTAGATCAAACCCGGATTCTAGGGTTTTGGGGTTTTGAAAAGTTTAAAGAAACACATAAAGGTCGAATTTTTACGTATGAAAACGTGTAAAAAGCTTAGATTTGAGTTCATGGAAGGTAAACTAAGGATTTGGACGTAAAAAGTTAAGATTTTGGGTTAAAAACGGGCTGGATCTGAGTTTTTGTTTATCCAGCGAAACTGGGCCCCGATCCAGCGAATTTAAGTATTCATCCAGCGAAACTGCACATTAGTTCAGCGAGACTAGGAGAAGTTCCAGCGAAACTACAGTTTCGCTGGGGCGAAACTATAGTTTCGCTCGTAATCTCGCTAAGACCTAGACTGACCTATAGACTTCGCAAGAATAGGGAATTCCAACGAAAGTTGGGCGCTCAAGGCAGCGAATCTGTCTAGCGAAACTAGCAGAAGTGCTGCCCAGCGAAACTGCAAGCGAAACTGTAGTTTCGCTGTAGCGAAACTATGGGCGAAACTATGAAGAAAATGATGTTTTTGCATATTAACTTTCGTGCAGCTAGAGTATTCAGGCTATAGCTTAAGTGACTTAAAATTTAAGTTACTTGGACGAGTTCAGGTGAGTTCTAGACCCCTCCTTTACCCGTTTTCAATGTTTTGGGGTGATATGCATACTAAATTACATACTTTTATGATGACGGTCTTTAAGACCCTTTTATTAAGAAAGCAAATTTTCCTAAAGAAAAATGTGCCCTTTAAATAGTTCAAAATAATTTTCGGACGCGCTGACCTGGCAGCCCGGCCCCAGCCAGGGGCGTTGCCCCTTGGACCCCACTAGGGGCTGCCGCCCCTAGAACCCCGCTATCAGGGGCTGCCGCCCCCGAACCCCCGCTGTCCCGCGGAGGGTCAGTTATCTGGTACATCTCTCATAATTAATGCTTAGACTAAGAGTTTGCTTCTTATTATGTATTGTGTTGTGTTATATTATGTATAACTTAAACATGACAGTGAAACATAAAGAAAGGTTATGAGGCCCATAACATGCACCTTGATAAAGTGATAAAGTAAAGCCTTGCAAGCAATTGATAAAAGAGGTTTGCATTCGTTGTACCCTCACCAGTGATAAAGTGATAAAGTATGCTCGAACAGGCAGGTCAGTAAGTCCTGAATTGGCATGACAATAATGGCCTGATCGGGTATGGCAGTAAGTCCTTAATTGGCATGTCGGTAAAGTCCTAGGCGAGCCTAGGCACCGATAGTGACAGAGAATTGACGGATAAAGAAGAGTAATAAATAACAATAAATGATAAAGTAATGATAAAGTGATAGCTTGTGTGTATTTATACTCTGATAGACAATGATTGTTTTCAACTGATAAAGCTAATATCTCTTACGCAAGTTATTTAGCAAAGTAAACCTAGAATTCACTCAGCGAAGCTGACTTTTGTATGCATATCAGTTGACAGGTAAGAGTTAGAGCTTATGGGATGTGAGCATGGAATGGAAGCTTCTTGGCACTCAAAGACTGGCATCCCCGATAAAGAAAAGCTTAAAAGGACATTTAAATAGTTTTGATGTTTAAAGACAATGTTTATAATTTAATTTAACTACGTTGTAATGGGTTAAATTACGGTATATTTTTTCCGCTGCAATATATATATTTATACACATATGAGTAAATAATTGCTTTAAATCTATGTTCGCTGTGAATGGCCAACTGTGAGGCTTCCCTAAGAAAGGTGGGCCTTACAAGTTGGTATCAGAGCCAATGTTTAAGAGATTTGGGAAAACTATTTTATAAACCTAAACTTAAACAGATAATGGGACCAAGTGTCAAGGATGCCAGTCCAAGAAGCTCCATGCCAAGAGGTAACAATTAGGTTGTAAGTATTGTTATAATGGGTAGTGCCTTCTTATTTAAGTTAGAATCGAGGTAGGGTATGATAAGGATATCTGTGATGCCTATCTGAATTTATGTGGCTTATATGTGCATAGATTAGGTATAGTAGGTTCGGGTGTTGGTGTGGTTCAGGATAGGAAAGTTTATGGCACGGGAAGTTCTGTAAGTAGTTAATCACAACTGGCCACTGTTATTAAAAATTTACAAAACTTGTCGTGAACTGAACTTGCCTTGAAAGGCCATATTAACATTCTGAATCTTATAGGAAGTAGAACGAATGGCACCTAAGAAAGAAGTTCCAACCATGGTCACCCGGAGAAGCACTAGGGGAAGGCCCCCGACTAAGGCAAAGGAAACTGCAAGTGCAACTGTGAAGCCAACAAAAAGGTCAACCAGAAAGCCGGTTGAGGAACCGATTAAGGAGGAGGAGGTTGAGTTAGGAACGGGAGCCGAGGGGTCAACCCCTGATCAGGCCAAACTGAAAGAGACAGTAAAGGAAGCTATTGCCCAAGAGGTGCATCAAGTCCTGTCTGGAGTGATGCCCGCTCTGCTTGCGGAATTTGTGGAGCAGGTTAAGGGCGACAGTAAGAAGAGTACGGCTTCAGAAAAAGTTGATAACAAAGGGACAGTCAAGACTGAGGAGTTGAGCGACGAGGGAGATCGTCTGGGTAACCATGATGGCCCTGAAGTGGAAGAGAGGGCGAAGGGGTGCAGCTACGGGGATTTTCAGAGGTGTAAGCCCCCAACGTTTGATGGTACTGGTAACGCTGCCACTGCTCAGCTTTGGATTAGGGAAATGGAGGCCGTACTGAAGATCAGTGAGTGCCGTGAAAACCAAAAGGTGAAGTTTGCTTCCCATTTCCTTTTGGATCCAGCACTGTGTTGGTGGGATAACATTGCTGAGTCTTACGGAGAGGAGGCCATTGAGAGGATGAAATGGCCGGAGATGAAGAGGTTGGTGATAGAGGAGTACTGCCCGGAAAGAGAGCTTGACAAGGTCGAGCAAGAGTTTGTGAGTTTGGAGGCTGGAAATATGACTCACCAGGAGTACACTACAAAATTCAATGAAATGGCACGTCTGGTGCCTGATTTGGTAACTCCTGAAGCCAAAAGGATCAAGAGGTACATACAAGGGTTGCCTCTAGACATTCGTAGGGACATGGTCACTACTCGACCTAGTACTTTTAGTTCAGCAGTGGACCTCAGTGGAAGGTTGTACGATCATCATAGGCCGGTGACAGTGGGTGAAACAAAGAAAGTTTGGAACACTAATGGGAAGAGGTATGGAAGTGGTAACTACCAACCGGGAAACAAGAAAACGCGAGTAGATGCAAAACAAGCGATCGTGAAGGGGGTAGAAGAAATTAAGGAATGTGGGAAGTGCGGGAGGAGGCATCCTGGAGAATGCCGGATGGGTAGCCCTGGGTGCTACCGGTGTGGGAAGACTGGTCACTTGGCGAGAGAGTGCCCGAAAGTGGATAAGTGCTTCAACTGCCACGAGTCGGGGCACCGCAGCAATGATTGCAAGAAAGCTAAGGCGGGAGGCTCGGGAACTAGCGGGGAGGATGACAAAGGGCATGATGGAAAGCCCAAGGTCAAGGCAAGGGCTTTCACCATGAACAAGAAGGAAGCAAGGAAGGACCCGGACGTAGTGTCAGGTACGTTCCTTGTCAATGATGTTTGCGCCTCCATATTATTTGATAGTGGTGCCAGTAAGAGTTTTGTATCTGTATCCTTCTGTGCTACACTAGATGCTCAAACTAAGAAAATAGATGATGTCTTCGAAGTAGAAACGGCCGATGGTAAGTCCATTAGAATAGCCCGAGTGATAGAGGATTGCCACATTAAACTAGGAGATCATTACTTTCCCGCACAATTGTTTGCCATGCCCTTAGGAGGTTTTGACGTCGTACTAGGGATGGATTGGTTGGCTGCCCACGATGCTAACATAGTATGCCAGCAAAAGATGATCCGATTAACGGCCCCAGATGGTAGTCCGATTACGATCTACGGTGATAACGATTGCAAGGTTCCAAGGATCATTTCCGTGATCAAGGCGGAGAAATGTATGAGGCGAGGGTGCGGAGCTTATCTAGCGTGTGTCAAGGATGTTAAAGATAAAGCGAAAGTGTTGTCCGATGTACCAGTGGTGCGGGACTTTCCTGACGTATTCCCGGAGGATCTGCCTGGAATACCACCGGATAGAGAGATAGAGTTTCAGATTGACTTGCTGTCAGGAGCCCAACCCATTGCCAAAGCACCCTACCGCCTAGTTCCCTCCGAGATGAAGGAACTCATGTCACAACTACAAGAACTCCTTGACAAAGGGTTCATTAGGCCCAGCATTTCTCCATGGGGTGCTCCCGTGCTATTTGTGAAGAAGAAGGATGGCAGCATGAGGATGTGTATAGATTACAGGGAGTTGAATAAGCTGACCGTGAAGAATCGGTACCCTCTACCCCGGATAGATGATCTGTTTGATCAATTGCAAGGGGCAAGCTGGCTCTCCCGAATAGATCTCCGATCCGGATATCATCAACTGAAGGTAAGGGAGCAAGATATCCCAAAGACGGCCTTCCGAACACGCTATGGCCACTATGAGTTCCTGGTTATGTCTTTCGGGCTAACCAATGCTCCTGCGGCCTTCATGGACTTAATGAATCGCGTGTGTCGCCCTATGTTGGACCGATCAGTGATAGTCTTCATTGATGATATTTTGATATACTCAAAGAACAAAGGAGATCACGCTTGTCATATCAAGGAGGTGTTAGAAACTTTACGAAGGGAGAAACTGTATGCAAAGTTCTCTAAATGTGCCTTCTGGCTATGGGAGGTGCAGTTTTTAGGGCACATTATAAATTCCGAAGGAGTCATGGTTGATCCAGCAAAGGTGGAGGCAGTTACGCAATGGAATTCCCCAAAGACGCCATCCGAAATCCGTAGTTTCTTGGGATTGGCTGGCTATTATAGAAGGTTCATCAAGGATTTCTCAAAGATAGCTTCCCCATTAACAAGGTTAACGAGAAAGAACATGGTGTTCGACTGGGGAAAGAACAGGAAGATGCGTTTCTGGAATTGAAGGATAGACTGACCAAAGCTCCTATACTAACTCTACCGGAGGGAGATGAAGACCTAACGGTATACTCCGATGCTTCTTACTGCGTGCTAGGCTGTGTGTTGATGCAAAGAGGAAAGGTTATAGCTTACGCATCCAGACAGCTAAAGGACACGGAGGTTAATTACCCGGTTCATGATTTGGAACTTGCCGCAGTAGTGTTCGCATTGAAGATCTGGAGACACTATTTGTATGGAACTAAGTGCGCCATATTTACCGACCACAAAAGTCTGAAATATTTCTTTGAGCAGAAGGACCTAAATATGAGACAAAGGAGGTGGTTGGAGTTGATAAAGGATTACGACTGTGAAATCTATTATCACCCGGGTAAGGCGAACGTGGTAGCCGATGCCCTGAGCCGAAAGGAAGGATATGAACCGATCCGGGTGAAGGCGTGCCAACTAGTAGTGACCCCAGATGTTATGAGGATGATAAGCAAAGCTCAAATAGACGCTTTAAAAGAGCAGCAAATCAATAAGGAAAGGATGGTGGGAAAATTGGATGAATTGGTAGAGAACACCTTGGGTGTTAAGACCTTCCATGGCAGGATATGGGTTCCGAAGCATGGTGACTTGCGGGAAAAGATTATGGACGAAGCGCACAAGACCCGCTACTCAATTCACCCAGGCGCGAATAAGATGTACCACGATTTGAAGAAAGATTATTGGTGGCCCGGGATGAAGAGAGATGTGGTTACGTATGTAAATAAATGTCTCACGTGCCTACAGGTGAAGGATGAGCACCAAAGACCTTATGGTTATGTTCAGCCATTAGAAGTACCAGAATGGAAGTGGGAACATGTTACCATGGACTTCATCACCAAGCTACCCCGTACGGCAAAAGGCCACGACGCGATATGGGTGATAGTTGACAGACTAACTAAGAGTGCGCATTTCCTTCCAATCAAGGAAGCAATTAGTTCAGAAAAGCTTGCTGAACTGTTTATCCGAGAAATCGTGGCGCGACATGGTATGCCCGTATCGATTGTTTCAGATAGAGAGACGCGGTTCACCTCGAAGTTTTGGAAAAGGTTAAATGAAGAAATGGGCGCGAGGTTGCATGTTAGTACCGCATACCACCCACAGACCGATGGGCAATCGGAAAGAACGATCCAGACACTAGAAGATATGCTTCGGGCATGCGTCATCGAATTTGGCGGTAATTGGGATGATCATCTGCCACTAGCAGAGTTCTCCTATAACAACAGCTACCACGCCAGTATTAAGATGCCCCCATATGAGTTATTGTACGGTCGACGGTGGAGAACTCCTATTTGTTGCGGTGATATCGGACAGAAGGAGCTAGGAAGCCTAGAGGTTGTGGAAGCCACAACGGAAAAGCTGGAGAAAATCAAGGAGTATATGAAGGCTGCAAAGGATAGACAAAAGTCATACGCCGATAGAAGGAGGAGACCAATAGAATTTAGTGTGGGTGACATGGTAATGTTAAAAGTGTCGCTATGGAAGGGGATTATCCAATTTAGGAAGAGGGGGAAACTGAGTCCCAGGTTTATTGGACCATTTAAGGTACTAGCACGAGTTGGGGATGTAGCCTACAGGCTAGACCTTCGAGAAGAATTAAGTGGGATTCACCCTACCTTTCATGTGTCGCACTTGAGGAAATGTTTAGCACCGGACGAGGTAGTCGTGCCTCTAGATGACATCGAAGTGGACGAGAAACTGAACTATGTAGAACAACCAGTGGCTATACTGGATCGGAAGGAGAAACAATTGAGAAATAAAGTAGTCAAGCAAGTTAAGGTGCAATGGAAACACCGAAAAGGGTCGGATGCCACCTGGGAATCCAAGGAGGAAATGAGACGCCAATACCCCGATCTGTTTAATGACGAGTCAGGTTTCGAGGACGAAACCTAAATAAGGGGGAGACTTGTAACGCCCCGAAATTTCCCGAAACAAGCCACTTAATAATAATGGGCTTTTAAGGGTTAATTTAAGAAATAAAGGGGTAAATTAGTGGGCTACGGATAAAATTAGTCTTAATGGGCTAGGCTTAATGGGTTTAAGGGCCCTAATCAGCCCTTAAACATGCATGAACAGCTCCATCTTCACCATTTCAAACCCTAGCCACCAAATTCGTAGAGAGAGAAAGTAGAGAGAGAAAGTGAAGAAATTCAAGATTTAGAGCTTGAAGGTTTGAAGGATTGAAGTTCTGGTGGATTGGAGCATCAAAACACAAGGAAAGAGCAACAAAACAAGGTAAGAATCGACCTCTAAGGCCCTCTGTAGATCAAACCCGGATTCTAGGGTTTTGGGGTTTTGAAAAGTTTAAAGAAACACATAAAGGTCGAATTTTTACGTATGAAAACGTGTAAAAAGCTTAGATTTGAGTTCATGGAAGGTAAACTAAGGATTTGGACGTAAAAAGTTAAGATTTTGGGTTAAAAACGGGCTGGATCTGAGTTTTTGTTTATCCAGCGAAACTGGGCCCTGATCCAGCGAATTTAAGTATTCATCCAGCGAAACTGCACATTAGTTCAGCGAGACCAGGAGAAGTTCCAGCGAAACTACAGTTTCGCTGGGGCGAAACTATAGTTTCGCCGGTAATCTCGCTAAGACCTAGACTGACCTATAGACTTGCAAGAATAGGGAATTCCAACGAAAGTTGGGCGCTCAAGGCAGCGAATCTGTCTAGCGAAACTAGCAGAAGTGCTGCCCAGCGAAACTGCAAGCGAAACTGTAGTTTCGCTGTAGCGAAACTATGGGCGAAACTATGAAGAAAATGATGTTTTTGCATATTAACTTTCGTGCAGCTAGAGTATTCAGGCTATAGCTTAAGTGACTTAAAATTTAAGTTACTTGGACGAGTTCAGGTGAGTTCTAGACCCCTCCTTTACCCGTTTTCAATGTTTTGGGGTGATATGCATACTAAATTACATACTTTTATGATGACGGTCTTTAAGACCCTTTTATTAAGAAAGCAAATTTTCCTAAAGAAAAATGTGCCCTTTAAATAGTTCAAAATAATTTTCGGACGCGCTGACCTGGCAGCCCGGCCCCAGCCAGGGGCGTTGCCCCTTGGACCCCACTAGGGGCTGCCGCCCCTAGAACCCCGCTATCAGGGGCTGCCGCCCCCGAACCCCCGCTGTCCCGCGGAGGGTCAGTTATCTGGTACATCTCTCATGATAATGTGAATGCTTAGACTAAGAGTTTGCTTCTTATTATGTATTGTGTTGTGTTATATTATGTATAACTTAAACATGACAGTGAAACATAAAGAAAGGTTATGAGGCCCATAACATGCACCTTGATAAAGTGATAAAGTAAAGCCTTGCAAGCAATTGATAAAAGAGGGTTGCATTCGTTGTACCCTCACCAGTGATAAAGTGATAAAGTATGCTCGAACAGGCAGGTCAGTAAGTCCTGAATTGGCATGACAATAATGGCCTGATCGGGTACGGCAGTAAGTCCTTAATTGGCATGTCGGTAAAGTCCTAGGCGAGCTTAGGCACCGATAGTGACAGAGAATTGACGGATAAAGAAGAGTAATAAATAACAATAAATGATAAAGTAATGATAAAGTGATAGCTTGTGTGTATTTATACTCTGATAGACAATGATTGTTTTCAACTGATAAAGCTAATATCTCTTACGCAAGTTATTTAGCAAAGTAAACCTAGAATTCACTCAGCGAAGCTGACTTTTGTATGCATATCAGTTGACAGGTAAGAGTTAGAGCTTATGGGATGTGAGCATGGAATGGAAGCTTCTTGGCACTCAAAGACTGGCATCCCCGATAAAGAAAAGCTTAAAAGGACATTTAAATAGTTTTGATGTTTAAAGACAATGTTTATAATTTAATTTAACTACGTTGTAATGGGTTGAATTACGGTATATTTTTCCGCTGCAATATATATATTTATACACATATGAGTAAATAATTGCTTTAAATCTATGTTCGCTGTGAATGGCCAACTGTGAGGCTTCCCTGAGAAAGGTGGGCCTTACACGTGCATTGCGTATCATCTTTAGCACATCATAAAAATTACATAGATGACACGCGCATGTGTGTCATCTAGTAATTTATGACTACCCCTTCCTTGACGCGCATTGCGCGTCATCTTTTGCGCGTCATAAAATGCCTGTCATCTTTTGCGCGTCATAAAATGCGTGTCATCTTTTGCGCGTCATACAAAGATGACGCGCGGATGCGTGTCGTCGTTCATTTATGACTACCCCTTCCTTGACACGCATTTGCACGTCATCTGACCCCAAAGATGACGCGCAATGCGCGTCATCTATTGCAGTTTTTCTAGTAGTGTTACGGTTTTAATCTAGATTTAAAAGGCTTTTTCATTTAAACTATAAAAATGCATAAATCCATCCGTATTACTTAAATGGTTTTTCTAAATTCAAAAGGATTTTCCATTTAACTTACAAGATGCCTATATTGAACATAAGTTGAAATGGTAAAACATACAAAAATTAGTTACACGAAATTTCTCGCTTAAAATGGAAAGCATAAAACATACAAATTCAATTACATGTAACTTGTTAAGAGAATGTTGAATGGAAAACAATATGTAAGGCCCCGTTCCCAGGACACTTACAGCTGGTCGATCATCGCACTTAAAACACATAATTATATAGCTTCACTAAAATAATGCAGTGGAAACTTTTAAAACAAACATTTCATTTCCTTTAAATAAACACTTTTGCAAAATAATACATCGTTCATTACAAAATATCACTCGTTCGTATTACAATGCAAAAACATTAAACAAAAGAATGCCATCCAAAAGAGCTGAGTAGCCACCCCGTGCCATCCTCAGCAACATTACCTGCCAACTGGAAACACATAAAAAGTCAGCGTTGCTGAGTGAGTTCTAGTTTTATAAATAAAATACTTTACTTTCGTTAAAAACCATTCTTTACTTTCGTTCGTGAGCATACATCATACGTATACATAGATAATAATTTCTCGTTTATTATCTTTCTCATCGTACATTACCGTTCATTACTCATTCGTTCATCTCATACATTCTTTCTTTCATAATTATCTTTCTCATTCATCAACTCACGCAATACCCCGACTCATGTCCGAAGACTGATACTGTGGCGGGGCCTGTAAACAAACCCCCGACTCATGTCCGAAGACTGACACAGTACCAGAGTACGCGATTCGTTCGTCTTTTATCTATATTCTGTCTCACACAATACTCCCGACTCATGCCCGAACACTGATACTGTGCCGGGGCCTGTAACCAAACCCCCGACTCATGTCCAAAGACTGACACAGTATCGAAGTACGTGATCCACTTCTCATTTAACTGGATCCTGTCTCATGCAATACCCCCGACTCATGTCCGAAGACTGATACTGTGCCGGGGCCTGTAACCAAACCCCCGACTCATGTCCGAAGACTGACACAGTACTGGAGTACTCGACAAGGACCCCTTCTGAGTTTGTTGCGACAACAGGGTCGCTCACCTCATACATTTGCTTGCAAGCCTTTCATTCGTTCATTCATTTATTAATGCATGCATTCATTCATTACGTTCCTCTTTTCATTATCTTCCACTTTACGTTACACAATACTTTTCGTTTCATTCGTTAACATACAACGCAAAGCCACGGGACGACATACATACATAAACAGGAACATAAGCTTAAACTTACCAAAACATCACCATACAAGGCACCATCATACATACATCACATGCAACATACATCATCATCAGACATCAAGCATACATAAGCCATCACATCACCAAGCAACCTAACTCAATCATCACCTGTCCCTCAAAACCTTTAACTCCAAAATGAGGCACGTGGAACCTCTCAGGCGCATCAGTAGAAAATTCTAAGTATAAAAACTTCTGGGCGTATGAGCCCTATTCGGGCGCATCAGCCCTGTTCAGGTGCACCAACTTTAGGCGTATGGAGCTCTAGTCACACGCTCCAATCGCATGACCTTTAGGTTCATGAACACTCCAGTCGCACACCTCTCAGGCGTATGACCTTCAGTCACATACTTCCATGCGTATGAACCTCAGTCGCATGGTCTTCAGGCGCATGGACCTCAGTCACATAACATCCAGGCGCATGGCTTTCAGTCGCATGACTCCCATGCGTATGAACTCAGTCGCATGGCACCCATGCGCATGGACCTCAGTCGCATGCATTTTGGCTGTATGGCCTCCAGTAGCATGCTATTCGGCCGTATGGCCTCCAGTCGCATGCCATTCGGTCTCATGGCTTCCAGTCGCATAGCCCTAGCTGTGTGCAGAATGCAGTCCATCCCGAACCCAATCTTCCATTTTCGGCCTCCAAGCCTTCCCAAACCTGTTCTAAGCTCGACTCAACCATCCTAACCCTTAGAAACACATACCACAACACCATTCAAGCACATACAAGCTCGAAATCAAAACCCATCCGAATCACACACAAACACCCACACACAGGTTTAACACACACACTTCAAAAACGGTTTTTATTATGTGTTCCAGCCCCAAATCAGTTGAAAACATGTAAAAGAGGGGTCCTAGAACTCACCTTTAGCAGCCTCTTCGGGTAGAGCTTCCTACAAACCCGCTTGACTTCGGATTTTGCACCTTGATTCGCAAAAAACCCAAGTTTTCCCCTTTTTCTCTCTTCTTCCTCTCCTTGGTCGAATCATTTATCCTTTTTGCGACATTTTACCCCTCAACTTTGGGTAAAATGCCTTTTCTTCCTTTTTCTTTCCTTTTCTCTTTTTTTTCTTTGGCTTCAATGAAAATAACTGGGTGTTACATAATAAAACAATTTTAATTTCTTTAACAAAGTATATGTAACAATACTAAAGAAGATGAAATCTTGAATGATACCCAAGAATCAAACCCAAAATTCTGAATGAATTTTTATACACTCTGAATGAATTTTTATACATATAACAGAATAATCTGCACATGAACCTGGTTTCTCACAAGAGCAAGAGTTAGGAATTAATTTCACTAAAAAATTGCATAATAATAAAAAATGATACTGCGGATAAGCTTTGAATAAGTACTTGAAAGAATAGATTGTGTCTGCATTGTGGATATCCCCTCTTTGTTACACACCAAATAATAAAACAGTTTTAAGAATATCATATTTAAGATTCAACATAATATTAGATTAAATAAGTACCTTGCCGACATATTATCAATACTTATCAATATCAAGATTTATCGTATGAAGTACCATACCTTCGCCCTTTATTCCTTCAACAGAAGAACAAACAAAAATAAAACTTTCCATTCGATGACCCTTTCTTCAAATTCAAACAACAATAACAATGAAGGTGATTTGACGAGAGCAGAGATGACAATTCAATTTTAAAAGTGTTGCGTTTCAGATATCCAAACATATTCCGTCAAAAATTTTCAATAGAGTCTCTCGATTCTCCCCAATCCCATATTCTCATCGCTACTTTTAAGATGATCTATAATCGTCATATGGATCTGGCCCAAATTACACACACATAAATAACATTCAAACTTTGGGGCCCTTAGAGAAGTGGGGCCTAAAGCCCTTGCTTGAGTTTACTACCCTTTTGGGCCGGCCCTTGTAACGTAAGTGACTAAATTGGCTTTGGTTGCAGTTTGATAATCGATTTTCGGTTTGAAGGATTTTATTGCTTCTATCGAAGCTATTAGTTGGGTGATTTTTTGGGCTGCAGTAGTATTATATGAGGTGATCGGTTGGTTAACGAGGTCATTGATACACAATGGGTTGTTGTCAACGACCGTTTCATAATGGGGAGGCATGGCGGAAGGCGTAACGTGAATTAAAGCATAAAATAAAGGCACTAAGGAAGAAGAATTAGAGAGGCAGAGTGTAAAGTTTGAGCGAGACAAAGATTGGAGCAATTATTTTCATTAATTTCCGAAATGCAAAGACACTAGAATTTTAAACTTGCAGGGAAACGAGGCTCATCACCTATATTATCTTATTTTATGCGGCTGCTTCCTATCATTCGGTAACTACCATGCACTACTCGAAAACATGTCAAATACTAATTGAAAAATAAAATATAGTAACAATGCAAGAGAAGAAATCGTGAAATCATGGACTTGAGATTCTGTAAGGCCCCGTTCCCGAACGCTTACAGCTGGTCATCATCGCACCTAAAACACATCATTATGTAATCTTTGTAAAATCATGCAGCGGAAACTGTGAAATAACTTTTCATTTTACTATAAATTCTTTTGCCAGTTAATACAACGTTAATCAATTACAAAATATATGTTGTTGTATTACATCACAAAAGCATTATACAAAAGAATGCATCCCAAAAGAGCTGAGTAGCCGTCTCGTGCCATCCTCAACAACCTTACCTACCAACTGGGAACACATAAAAAGTCAGCGTTGCTGAGTGAGTTCTAGTTTTATAATAAAACGTACTTTACTTTTCATTAAAACTATTTCCTTACTTTTATGCTATCACACATGATACGTACACATAGATAATATCATTATTATCTTCATCATTCATTATCTTTCTTTCTATATAGATCTTGTCACACTTTATCCTCTTCACGGCTCGCAGCCATGATTACGGAGATCGAGTGGCAAGGATCCCATTTCATACTTTATCATTATGTTTCTTCTGTTCATTACTTTCATTCGTTCATTCTTTAACTTTCATTCATTCATTGTACGTCTTTAACTTTCTTACTCTTTCATCTTTATCTCTTTTCTTTACATCACCCATAAACCTTACCTTTCTGTATCGTGGTGCTAGACCTAGACCTATCATAGGCCTTCTATAACGGTGCATCGCACCTCCTGGCCACAGCACCTAAGGTAAAGTTTAGGTGTACCATTGTCACATGCAATATCCTTCTGTATCATGGTACTGGACCTAGGCCTATATCATAGACCTTCTATATCGGCGCACCACACCCTCTTGGCCACAGTACCTAGGATATGCAACAATGGTTCTATATAATGGTTAATCCCGGTGTCAGGATTTTACCCTCTTCGTAGCACACAACCACGATTACTGAGGTCATAATGCAGGGATTCCATTTCGAGTCTGTTGCAACAACAAGGTCGCTCACCTCCTGTATTTGCTTGCAAGCCTTTATTACTCTTATTCATTATTAATGCATGCATTCTTTCATCATGTTCCTCTTTCATTATCTTTCACTTTACGTTACATAATACTTTCGTTTCATTCATTAACATAACACGTAAAGCCATGGGAAAGATAAACATACATCATATTAAGGAACATCAACATACACTATAGCATTACTATACAGGGCATCATCATACATACATAACATACATCACGCATAAACATGCAACATCATCATGCCTAACATGCCCTCTAAGACCCTAACTGTCATCTTACGTGTACTTACGGGAACTTTCTCGTCAAAACTTGCATCTGCACTTTCTCCCGAAAGTGATAACTCTAACTATGTTCATCCTCGGGTACAACAACCCTACTTGGGTGAATGGGCACCCTTCAGTCGACTGGCCTCCATGCGACTGAACATCATGCGAATGGACCTATGCGGATGAACACCTATGCGAATGAACACCCAATCGTGCGAATGGACTCTTAATCGTGCTAATGGACTCTCAATCGTGCGAATGGACACTATGCGAATAGACCTCATGCGATTGGACCTCATGCGAATGAGCACCTATGCGACTAGATCCTCAGTCGCATGACTCCCCAACCGACTGGCCCCCAGTCGTGCGACTGAACCTCAATCGTGCGACAGAACCCCAATCGCCCTCTAGTCGGCCGTATGGCCTCCAGTCGGTCGCCCAGCCCTAACTGGTGCAGAATGCAGTCCTCTCGAACCCAATCTGCCACTTTTGACCTCTAAGCTCATCCAAACTCATCCTAAGCCCAAATCAACCATCCTAAACCTTCGGAATGCATACTATGACACCATTCAAGCACACACAAGTCCAAGAACATACTCCAAACGCACCACACGCAATCACACCCAAATGGGTCAAACACACATACATACAAAAACAGGTTTACTATGTGTTCCAGCCCCAAATCAGTTGAAAATCATTAAAAGAGGGGTCCTAAAACTCACACAAACAAGAAGAAGAAGAAGAGCTTCGTGTTGACTCGCTACTCGACCATTCTCGTGTTCGGATCCACCCGAACAACCCGTTTTTCTCTCTTTTCTCTCTTCTTTCTCTCTTATTCTCTTTTGGCTGGGTTTTCTCAAGAGTGGGGATGATGTGGCTGCCCTTCCCCTCTTAATCCCCCATATTTACAACTTTTCCCCCATTTTAGCAAGTTTGGTCCCCCGACTTTGGACTTTATTTCTTTTTCTTCTTTCGTTGGCTTTAAAGAAAATATCCGGGTGTTAAAAGTCCACCCCTTATATAGGTTTCATCCCCGAAACCTGTTATTCCTCGAACAAGCGTGGGTAATGATGTCTCATTTCCTCTTCAGTCTCCCACGTTGACTCGGATCCCTTCCTGTGCCGTCACTGTACACGTACAAGAGGAACTACTTTATTTCTCAGCCTCTTCTCTTTTCAATCGATGATCACCACTGGTTGCTCCACATAATTGAGCCGTTCGTCTACTTCGATATCCTTCAGTGGAAAAATCATATCCTCATCTGCCAAACACTTCCTTAGATGAGATATGTGGAATGTTGGGTGAATTCCACTTAACTCATCTAGTAACTCCAGTCTATAGGCCACCTCTCCCACTCGAGCAATGATTCGGAAAGGGCCTATGTATCTTGGGCTTAACTTGCCCCGCTTTCGAAAACAAATGATACCCTTCCAAGGTGAGACATTCAATATAACCTGGTCACCCACCTGGAACTCAATCGGTCTGCGTCGTTTATCAGCATACGACTTCTGTCTATCTTTGGCTACCTTCATGAAGGCCTTGATCTTTTCAAGCTTTTCAGTCGTAGCCTCGATCACCTCGACGCTCCCTAACTCTTTATGACCAATATCACCCTAACATACGGGTGTTCTGCATCTCCTACCGTATAGCATCTCATAAGGTGGCATACCAATGCTGGCATGATAGCTATTGTTGTATAAAAATTCGGCTAACGGTAAGTGGTCATCCTAACTTACCCCAAAATCAATCACACATGCCCATAGCATGTCCTCCAACGTCTGACTGGTCCTTTCTGACTGACCATCAGTCTGGGGATGATAAGCTATGCTAATGTGTAACCTCGTCCCCATCGCATCATGGAATTTCTTCCAGAATTTGCATGTAAACCGGGTGTCACGATCAGACACAATAGACATCGGCACACCGTGACGAGTCACAATCTCCTTAATGAAAAGATCCGCCAACCTCTCGGATGAATATGTCTCGTGCATCGGTAGGAAGTGAGCACTCTTCGTCAAGCAGTTAACAATCACCCATATAACATCATACCCTTTCGAAGTACGCGGCAGCTTCATAATAAAATCCATGGTGATGTGCTCCCACTTCCATTCCGATATATCCAAAGGTTGGATCTTCCCATACGGCTTTTGATGCTTGGCCTTCACTTGCAAGCAAGTAAGGCACTTACTCACATACTCCACTACGTCACGCTTCATACCCGGCCACCAATAATCTTTCTTCATGTCTTGATACATCTTTGTAGCACCAGGATGAATAGAGTATCGAGTCTTGTGAGCTTCATCCATAATCTTCCCCCGTAGATCCCCGAAACATGGAATCCACATTCGTCCAAACCGGGTTCTAACACCAAATGTGTTTTCACCCAACTCTGCGACCAGTCCTCTCATTCTTTCGGAGTTAAGATGATCTTCTTTTAATGCCTCGTCTTGAAACTCTTTGACTTGCTTCATCACGTCAGAGGTCATAATTAACTAGTACGCCTTCACCCGAATCGGCTCGGGTCTTTCCTTTCGGCTAAGGGCATCCGCCACCATGTTGGCCTTGCCCGGGTGATAATGGATCTCACAATCATAATCATTTAAGAGCTCCAACCATTTTCTCTGCCTCATGTTCAAGTCTTTCTGCTCGAAGAAATACTTCAAGCTCTTATGGTCAGTGAATATGGTGCACTTCGTCCTATACAGGTAGTGCCTCCAAATCTTTAACGCAAAGACCACTGCTGCTAGCTCCAAGTCATGAGTACGATAGTTAACCTCATGAACCTTTAACTGTCGGGATGCATAGGCTATAACCTTCCCCCTCTGCATTAACACGCACCCTAATCCCGAGTAGGAAGCATCAGAATAAACCACCAGATCTTCACTTCCATCGGGTAACGACAATACAGGAGCTTGGGTCAATCTCGTTTTCAATTCTTCGAACGCCTTCTCTTGAGCTTGACTCCATACAAACTTTACATCCTTACGGGTCAACTTGGTTAGTAGAGAAGCGATCTTCGAAAAGTCTTGGATGAATCTTCTGTAATAGCCCGCCAATCCCAAGAAACTGCAAATCTCGGATGGCGTCTTTGGAGACTTCCATTGCATCACCGCTTCCACTTTTTCCGGATCCACTATAATCCCCTCCGGATGCACCACGTGACCCAAGAACTGAACTTCGCGCAACCAGAACGCGCACTTGGAGAACTTGGCATACAGTTTCTCCCTTATCAACGTCTCCAACATTTCTCGAATGTGACCGGCATGCCCTGTCTCGCTCCTTGAATAAATCAGGATATCATCAATAAACACAATCACTGATTTATCCAACATCGGCCGACACACTCGGTTCATCAGATCCATAAAAGCAGCTGGCGCATTGGTCAAACCAAAGGACATGACAAGAAACTCATAGTGACTGTAACGCATGCGAAAAGCTGTTTTAGGAATATCCTGCTCCTTCACCTTTAGCTGATGGTAGCCTGATCGAAGATCTATCCTTTAAAACCAACTGGCACCCTGAAGCTGATCAAACAAATCATCAATACTCGGTAACGGGTACCGATTCTTCACTGTCAACTTGTTCAGCTCACGGTAGTCTATACACATCCTCATGCTACCGTCTTTCTTCTTTACAAATAACACCGGAGCACCCCAAGGAGAGATACTCGATCTAATAAACCACTTATCAAGTAGCTCTTGCAACTGCTCCATCAACTCTTTCATTTCCGTCGGAGCCAACCGATACGGTGCCTTGGCGACAGGTTGGGCACCCGGTATCAGATCAATCTGGAATTCGACCTCTCGGTCAGGTGGCACTCCTGGCAAGTCTTCGGAAAACGCATCGGGAAAGTCACACACAACCGGTACATCGGATAGTTGTGGTGTTGGCGTTTCCACATCCTTTACATAACACAAGTAGGCGCTACATCCACGCCTCATACACTTTCCCGCCACCGCCATTGAGATTACTTTCGGGATCATCGTGATCCGATCCCCATAAACAGTTACCAAACTCCCGTCAAGCGCTATCAAACGAATCATCTTTTTACGACACATTATATTCGCCTCGAAGTCCGCCAACCAATCCATCCCAAGAACCAAATCGAAACCACCTAGGATCATCACAAACGGTCTAATAGGAAATTTATGACCTTCCAATTCCACATCACAACCCTCTATCATCTCAGAAATCCTGGTACATTTACCTATGGCAGTCTCCACATCAAAGGGCGCGTCAACATATCTACTACTAACGGGCAGTTTAGCACAGAAAGCAGTAGAAATAAAACTTCTACTGGCACCCGAATCAAATAACACAGAAGCTAAAGTTTGGTTCACCAAAAACGTACAAGACACAACATCAGGGTCCATCCTAGCCTCCTCCTGCGTCATCGTGAACGCCCTGGCGCTCGCCCTCGGTCCTTCACTTCTAGTCTTCTTCACCCCGGAACCCTCAGCTCTAGGCTTCTTACAATCCTTAGTTACGTGGCCCTCCACGTCACAGTTAAAGCATCGGATCGCATGACAGTCCTTGGCTATATGCCCCGGCTTCCAGCATCTGAAGCACACGTTCAACCCCAGTCTGCATTTCCCACTATGCTCTCTTCCACACTTACCGCACTTCTTCGTACTCGCACCCGATGTGACCACACGGCGGTCATGAACCCGTGCCTTCTTATTACTCTTCGAGGCATTACCCCGACCAAACCTCTTCCCATTCCAGTTCCGATCACCACCACCCTTCCTATTACCTTCAGTCACCACCGCGACAACCCTTTCATCATACAGTCTTCCCGCCAAGTCCACCGCCGACCTAAACGTGCTCGGTCGGGCAGCGATCATATGCCTGCGAATATCCGCCAGCAAACCTTGAATATACCTCTTGATATTTCGCGACAGAGGTGTCACCTGATCCGGCACCAGCCGTGCCATTTCGTTGAATTTGGTGGTGTACTGCTGATGCGTCATCGTCCCCGCCTCCAACTGCAGGAACTCCCTTTCAACTTTATCCATTTCTCGGTGAGGGCAGAACTCCTCAATAACCAACTTCTTCAATTCAGACCATCTCATCCTCCCGATAGCCCTGCTACCCTCGGCTTGGACTATGTTGTCCCACCAGCATAAAGCCGAGTCCATAAAAGAATGGGCAGCAAATTTTACTTTCTGATCCTCCCGACACTAGCTGATGTTCAAGACAGCCTCCAATTCTCTCACCCATCGGTGAGCAGCAGCAGCCGTGCCGTTACCATCAAAAGTAGGGGGCTTGCATCGTTGAAAAGCCCCGTAGTTACAGCCTCGTGCTGACTCCTGCACAAGCTCCTCCTCCTCTTGCTCCTTACTATCGGAGGGAATCGTCCCAGTCTCCGGTTGTTCCCGTCCTCCCGAGGACCGGTTCCTGTCTTGCCTTTCTCCATCTCTCACAGCCTTAATCACTTCGGTCACCACAACTGGTAGGATTGTCTGCATGACCTGATGCACTTCTTCAATCACCGCCTCTTTCACTGAGGCCCTCAAATTTGCACTCTCATCACCACCCTCCGGACGGGGGGTCTCGGGTCCCTCAGGAACCACCTTCTCTAATCTCGGTCTGCCTCTTTTGGGCCGCGATGCAGCACCAAGTCCATGACGTGAGGCTTTGGATGATCTACAACCGGCCATCCTCTATCACTCACTGAAAAATTCAACATCAACACGGTCATTCAAAGGAATAGCTCAGTTTATGTCAAGTATAGTATGTCCCTAATTACAGTGGCCAGTTGTGATTAGCCACTTACTTTACTCTTCGTACCCAGAGCATTACCTGTCCTGACTACATCGGTATCTAAATCTACCAGCAACACATAAACCACATAACATGCGCACATAATACCGGTTAATATTAAGAAAATACCTTATGGCACGCGGCTACTCAGATTGGCATCCCTTCCCTTTCCGTCCCATTCTCAGTTTAAGTTAAGGGTTATTTTGAAAATTTACCCGTTTCACTAAAACTTTGGCTCTGATACGAACTTGTAAGGCCCCATTCCCGGGAGGCTTACAGCTGGTCATCATCGCACCTAAAACACATCATTATGTTATCTTTGTAAAATCATGAAGCGGAAACTGTGAAATAACTTTTCATTTTACTATAAATGCTTTTGCCAGTTAATACAATGTTAATCAATTACAAAATACATATTGTTGTATTACATCCCAAAAGCATTATACAAAAGAATGTCATCCCAAAAGAGTTGAGTAGCCGCCTCGTGCCATCCTCGGTAACCTTACCTGCCAACTAAAAACACATAAAAAGTCAGCGTTGCTGAGTGAGTTCTAGTTTTATAATAAAACATACTTTACTTTTCATTAAAACCATTTCCTTACTTTTATGCTATCACACATGATACATACACATAGATAATATCATTATTATCTTCATCATTCATTATCTTTGTTTCTATATAGATCTTGTCACACTTTACCCTCTTCATGGCTCGCATCCATGATTACAGAGGTCGAGTGGCAAGGATCCCGTTTCATACTTTATCATTATGTTTCTTCTGTTCATTACTTTCATTTTTTCATTCTTTAACTTTCATTCATTCATTGTACGCCTTTAACTTTCTTACTCTTTCATCTTTATCTCTTTTCTTTACATCACCCATAAACCTTACCTTTCTGTATCGTGGTGCTGGACTTAGACCTATCATAGGCCTTCTATAACGGTGCATCGCACCTCCTGGCCACAGCACCTAAGGTAAAGTTTAGGTGTACCATTGCCATATGCAATATCCTTTTGTATCGTGGTACTGGACCTAGGCCTATATCATAGACCTTCTATGTCAACGCACCGCACCCTCCTGGCCACAGTACCTAGGATATGCAACAATGCTTCTATACAATGGTTAATCCCGGTGTCAGGATTTTACCAACTTCGTAGCACACAACCACGATTACTGAGGTCACAAGACAGGGATTCCATTTCGAGGCTGTTGCATCAACAAGGTCGCTCACCTCCTGTATTTGCTTGCAAGCCTTTATTACTCTCATACATTATAATGCATGCATTCTTTCATCATGTTCCTCTTTCATTATCTTTCACTTTACGTTACATAATACTTTCGTTTCATTCATTAACATAACACGTAAAGCCATGGGAAAGATAAACATACATCATACTAAGGAACATCAACATACACTATAGCATTACTATACAGGGCATCATCATAACATACATCAAGCATAAACATGCAACATCATCATGCCCAACATGCCCTCTAAGACCCCAACTGTCATCTTACGTGTACTTATGTTAGGCCCCGTTCCCGGACGCTTACAACTAGTCATTCATCGCACTTAAAACACATTATTACAAAAATCATGCAGCAGAATCATCAAAATCATCCTTTTCATTCCAATAAAATGATCTTACTAAATAGTTGTGAACAGGGACCTCTAGTAGTTAAGGTTCCCCGTTCTTACATTACATTACGTAGGGATCGTTGCAGCTGAAACATTAAAAACATCATCTTTCTTTTAAGAGGATTCCTTAAGTAATCCCGTTTATCCGAATCCTCTACAAACATCATTTTGTTTTATAAATGCATGCAACGTGATACATTTTGCCCATTTCAAAATATCTCCTATCATATTACATTGCAAAACATTAAACAAAAGAATGTCATCCCAAAAGAGCTGAGTAGCCGCCTCATGCCATCCTCGGCAACACTACCTATCAACTGGAAACACATAAAAAGTCAACGTTTTTGAGTGAGTTCTAGTTTTATGATAAAATATTTTTTTCGTTAAACCGTTCTTTACATACATGCGGTCACACAATATACGTACACATAATATCGTTCTTATCTTTATCATTCATTCATTAGCTTTCGTTCATTTACCGTACATTGTTGACTTTCACATTCGTTACTTTCGTTCACATTCATTCATAAACTCTTTCTTTCGTTCGTATGTCTCTTACTTTTATTCATACATTCATTTCATTCATTCATACGTGCGTTACGTTCATTCATACACTCATTACATTCATTCGTACGTCCATTACTTTCATTCGTATGTTCATTACTTCCGGTGACATGTACAATACCCCAAACATTGTGCACGACTGCTGGTGCTGGACCTGTGGTAATTACCCACGAACATTGTGCACGAATGCTGATCCAGTCACCTAGGGCAAGTACATGCACCACTTATCTTTCATCTTTCAATCTGGATCAATGCCATGCGCTACACCCCGAACATTGTGCATGAGTGCTGGTGCTGGACCTGTGGTGAACATTGTGCACGAAGCTGATCCAGTCACCTAGGGTAAGCGGCAAGGATCCCATACATATGGTCAATCACAAAGATTGAACCCCAGTGTGCATCCTTCGGGGTAGCTAACCCGCACGCCGTTGAGTTAACACCTTCATTGGGTGTGCACCTCCATACATTTGCTTGCAAGCCTTTTTTTACATTCATTCGTTCATTCATTAATGCATGCATTCATTCATCATGTTCCTCTTTCATTATCTTTCACTTTACGTTTCTTATTACTTTCGTTTCATTCATTAATCATAACACGTAAAGTCACGGAAAGATAAACACGTATCGAAACAAGGAACATTGACATTTACAAGTCATTAGTCATTACCATCATACAGGGCTACATCATACTTAACATACAAACATCATGCATAAACATGCAACACTATCATTATCATGCCTAATCTCTAAGGCCAAGAAATACTGTTGAACTGTAGCAAATGCGGATGAACTGTAACAAATGAGGAGGAACTGTAGCAAATGCGGAAGAACAAATGCCTTTGTCTGCATTTCATTGGCAGTCTGCATTAGCTAATGCGGCTGAGTAAATGCCTTGCATTTCCTTAGCTATCCGCATTAGTTAATGCAGCTGAGTAAATGCCTTAGCCACATTTCCTTGGCTATCCGCATTAGTTAATGCGGCTGAATAAATGCCTTAGCCGCATTTCCTTGGCTATCCGCATTAGTTAATGCAGCTGAGTAAATGCCTTAGCTGTATTTCCTTGGCTATCCGCATTAGTTAATGCGGCTGAGTAAGTGGACCTGCAATTTAACTTGTGCCTTTTTCAGATCTCAATCATCATCTTAACACATCCTTAGCACAGATCTATCGTACTACACACTTAGAACAAACTAAACATCATAAGCATCATACTAAAATTCATAGTTTCCTTAGAAACCTTATGTCCATAACAGCCCCAAACGAATCATACACTTACGCATACATACATGAATGGGTTTTTTCACCCAAATACCCGAAAACAACTTTCAGATATGTTCCAGCCCTAAAATCATTCAAAAACGTGTTAAATAGGGGTCTTAGAACTCACCTTTGCAGCTCTTGAGTATGGCTTCTCCCAAACTCGTTTGCAATTGAGTTCAACCGTCTAGAAACCCACTAAAAACACACATCCGAACACATACAACACACATAAGCATAGACCCGAGGATAAGACCAGTCAAGAACACCATAAAAGCATGAATTCTTACCTTGAATTCGAATTCTTTCTTGTTCTTCCTTAAAAACCGAGAACTTGCTGCTCTTTCTCTCTCTAAAACCTGAACATCAGAGGTATATGTGACATATGGGTGGCCATACCACCTTTTACACCCACTTTTCAAACATTTTTTTCCTTTTGGACACTTTTTACCCCTAGACTTGAGTTTTATTTATTTTCCTTCTTTTCTTTCACTTTATTCATTCTTTTCTTTGACTTTAAAATAACCGGGTGTTACAAGTCCACCCCCCTTAAATAGTTTTCGTCCTCGAAACCTGTTATTCTTCGAACAAACGTGGGTAATGCTGTCTCATTTCTTCTTCAGTCTCCCACGTAGACTCAGATCCTTTTCTGTGCTTCCACTGTACGTGCACAAGTGGGACCACTTTATTCCTCAATCACTTCTCTTTTCGGTCAATGATTGCCACTGGTTGCTCTACGTAATTGAGTCGTTCGTCTACTTCAATATCCTCCAATGGAACAATCATGTCTTCATCAGCTAAGCACTTTCTTAGATGAGATACATGGAATGTCGGGTGAATTCCACTTAACTCATCGGGTAACTCCAATCTATAGGCCACCTCTCCTACCCGAGCAATGATTCGGAAATGGCCTATATACATTGGGCTCAACTTGCCCCGCTTTAGAAAATGAATGATACCCTTCTAAGGTTAGACCGTCAACATAACCCGGTTACCCACCTGGAACTCAATTGGTCTGCGTCGCTTATCGGCATACGACTTCTGTCGGTCTTTGGATGCCTTCATGTAGGCCTTGATCTTTTCAAGCTTTTCAGTCGTAGCCTCGATCACTTCGACGCTCCCTAATTCCTTCTGACCAATATCACCCCAACAAGCAGGTGTCCTGCATCTCCTACCGTATAGCATCTCATAAGGTGGCATGCCAATGCTGGCATGATAGCTGTTATTGTATGAGAATTCAGCTAACGGCAAGTGGTCATCCCAACTTCCCCCAAAATCAATCACACATGCCCGGAGCATGTCCTCTAATGTCTGAATGGTCCTTTCCGACTGACCATCATTTTAGGGATGATAAGCCGTGCTAATGTGTAATCTCGTCCCCATTGCATCGTGGAATTTCTTCCAGAATTTGGATGTAAACCGGGTGTCGCAATCAGACACAATTGACACCGGCACACGATGACGAGTCATAATCTCCTTGATGAAAAGATCGGCCAACCTCTCAGATGAATAAGTCTCACGCATCGATAGGAAGGGAGCACTCTTCGTCAAGCGGTCAACAATCACCCATATAGCATCATACCCTATCGGAATACGCAGCAGTTTCGTAATGAAATCCATGGTGATGTGCTCCCACTTCCATTCCGGTATATCCAAAGATTGAATCTTTTCATACGGCTTCTGGTGCTCGGCCTTCACTTGCAAACAAGTAAGGCATTTACTCACATACTCCACCACGTCACGCTTCATACCCGGCCACCAATAATCTTTCTTCATGTCTTGATACATCTTTGTAGCACCGGGATGAATAGAGTATCGATTCTTGTGAGCTTCATCCATAATCTTCACTCGTAGATCCCTAAGACGAGGAATCCACATACGTCCAAACCGGGTTCTAACACCAAATGTGTTTTCACCCAACTCTGCGACCAGGCCTCTCATTCTTTCGGAGTTAAGATGATCTTCTTTCAGTGCCTCATCTTGAAACTCTTTGACTTGCTTCATCACATCCGAGGTCATAATCAGCTGGTACGCTTTCACCCGAATCGGCTCGGGCCTCTCCTTTCGGCTAAGGGCATCCGCCACCACATTGGCTTTGCCCGGATGATAATGGATCTGACAATCATAATCCTTTATGAGCTCCAACCATCTCCTCTGCCTCATGTTCAAGTCTTTTTGCTCGAAGAAATACTTTAAGCTCTTGTGATCGGTGAAAATGGTGCACTTAGTCCCGTATAGATAGTGCCTCCAAATCTTTAATGCAAAGACCACAGCTGCTAGCTCCAAGTCATGAGTAGGATAGTTAACCTCATGATCTTTCAACTGTCGGGATGCATAGGCTATAACTTTTCCCCTCTGCATTAACACGCACCCCAATCCTGAATAGGAAGCATCAGAATAAACCACCAGATCTTCGCTTCCATCGGGTAATAACAATACAGGAGCTTGGGTCAGCCTCGCCTTCAATTCTTCGAACGCCTTCTCTTGAGCTTGACCCCATACAAACTTTACATCTTTCCGGGTCAACTTGGTTAATGGAGAAGCGATTTTGGAGAATTCTTGAATGAATCTTCTGTAATAGCCCGCCAAACCAAAGAAACTGCAAATCTCAGATGGTGTCTTTGGCGACTTCCATTGCATCACCGCTTCCACCTTTTCCGGATCAACCATAACTCCCTCTAGATTCACCACGTGACCCAAGAACTGAACTTCGCGCAACCAGAACGCACATTTGGAGAACTTGGCATATAACCTCTCCCTCCTCAACGTCTCCAACACCTCTCGAATATGACCGGCATGCTCTATCTCGCTCCTTGAATAAATCAGGATATCATCAATAAACACAATCACTGATTTATCCAACATCGGCCGACACACTCTGTTCATCAGATCCATAAAAGCAGCTGGCGCATTGATCAAACCAAAAGACATGACAAGAAACTCGTGACTGTAGCGTGTGCGAAAAGCTGTCTTAGGGATATCCTGCTCTTTCACCTTTAGTTGATGGTAGCCCGATCAAAGATCTATCCTTGAAAACCAACTGGCACCCTGAAGTTGATCAAACAAATCATCGATTCTCGGCAAGGGGTATCGGTTCTTCACCGTCAACTTGTTCAGCTCACGGTAGTTAATACACATCCTCATACTACCATCTTTCTTCTTCACAAAGAAGACCAGAGCACCCCAAGGTGAGATACTTGGTCTAATGAACCCCTTATCCAGCAGCTCTTGCAACTGCTCCATCAACTCTTTCATCTCTGTCGGAGCCAATCGATAAGGTGCTTTGGTAACAGGTTGGGCACCTGGTATCAGATCAATCTGAAAATCAATCTCTCGGTCAGGTGGCACTCCCGACAAGTCTTCAGGAAACACATCTGGAAAGTCACACACAACCGGAACATCGGGTAGTTGTGGTGTTGGCGTTTCCACATCCTTTACATAACATAAGTAGGCGCTACATCCACGCCTCATACATTTTCCCGCCACCACCATTGAGATCACCTTCGGGATCGTCATGACCCGATCCCCATAAACCGTTACAGAACTCCCATCAGGCACTATCAAACGAATCATCTTCTTTCGACACACTATATTCGCCTCGAAGTCCGCCAACCAATCCATCCCAAGCACCAAATCAAAACCACCTAAGGTCATCGCAAATGGTCTAACCGGAAATTTGTGGCCCTCTAGTTCCATATCACAACCCTCTATCACCTCGAAAATCCTGGCAGACTTACCTATCGCAGTTTCTTCATCAAACAGTATGTCAACACGTCTACTACTAACAGGCAGTTTGGCACAGAAGACAGCAGAAATAAAACTCCTACTGGCACCCGAATCAAATAATATAGAGGCTAAAGTTTGGTTCACCAGAAACGTACCGGACACAATATCAGCGTCCATCCTAGCCTCCTCCTGCGTCATCGTGAATGCCCTGGCGCTTGCCCTCGGTCCTTCATTCCTCGTCTTCTTCAAGCCGGAACCCTCAGCCCTCGGCTTCTTGCAGTCTTTATTCATATGACCACTCTCCCCACAGTTGAAGCACCTCATGCCCCTACACTCTCTAGCCATATGACCAGGCTTTCCACACTTGAAACAAACGTTCAACCCCAGTTTACACTCCCCACTATGCTCCTTCTTACATTTACCACACCTTTTCAGTCCCGTACCCGGTGTGGCTACACGACGGTTATCCACCTGTGCCTTCTTGTTGCTCGTCGAAGCATTACCCCGACCAAACCTCTTCCCATTCCTATTCCTGTCACCACCACCCTTCCTACTACCTTCAGCCACCACCACCACTGCCCTTTCATCATACAGTCTCCCCGCCAAGTCCACCGCCGACCTAAAGGTGCTCAGTCGGGCAGCGATCATATGCCTGCGATTATCCGCCGGCAACCCTGAATATTTCTCTTGATCTTTCGCGACAGAGGTGTCACCTGATCCGGCACCAGACGCGCCATTTCGTTGAACTTTGTGGTGTACTGTTGGTGGTCATCGTTCCCACCTCCAGCTGCAGGAACTCCCTCTCAACCTTATCCATCTCTCGATGAGGACAGAACTCCTTGATCACCAACCTTTTCAGCTCAGACCACTTCATTCTTCTAATGGCCCTGCTACCCTCGGCTTGGACTATGTTGTCCCACCAGCATAGAGCCGAATCCGTGAAAGAGTGGGTAGCGAACTTCACCTTTTGGTCCTCCCGGCACTCGCTGATATCGAGAACAGCCTCCATTTCCCTCACCCATTGGTGAGCAGCAGCAGCAGTGCCATTACCGTCAAAGGTAGGGGGCTTGCACCTCATAAACGCCCCATAATTACAGCCTCATGCCGACTCCTACACAGGCTCCTCCTCTTCCTCTTCATCATCAGAAAGAACCGTTTCCGGCTCTGGTTGCTCCTGTCTTCCTGAGAACCTATTCCTCTCTTTTCTTTCTCCTTACCGGACAACCTTTATCACTTCGGTCACCACAGACGGTAAGATCGTCTGCATGACCTGATGCACCTCTTCAACCACTGCCTCTTTTACTAAGGCTCTCAAATTGGCGCTCTCGTCTACACCTCCGGATGAGGGGTCTCGGGTTCTTCAGGAACCACTTTCTCCACCCTAGGTCTTCCTCTTGTGGCCCTTGGTTCAGCGCCACGTCCGCCACCACCTCCACCACGTGAAGCTTTGGATGATCTACCACCGGCCATCCTCTAACACTCACTGAAAGGTTCAAACACCAACACGGTCATTCAAGGGAATAGCTCAGTTTATGTCAAGTATAGTAAGTCCCTAATTACAGTGGCCAGTTATGATTAGCCACTTACTTTACTCTTCGTACCCCGAGCATTACCTATCCTGACTACATTAGTATCTAAATCTAACAGTAACACATAAACACATAACATGCGCACATAATACTGGTTAACTTTAAGAAAATACCTGATGGCACACAGCTACTCAGATTGGCACCCCTTCCCTTTCCGTCCCATTTTCAATTTAAGTTAAGGTTTATTTGAAAAAAAGAATTTACCCATTTCACTTAAACTTTAGCTCTGATACCAACTTGTAAGGCCCCGTTCCCGGGACGCTTACAGCTGGTCATTCATCGCACTTAAAACACATTATTACAAAAATCATGCAGCGGAATCATCAAAATCATCCTTTTCATTCCAATAAAATGATCTTACTGAATAGTTGTGAACAGGGACCTCTAGTAGTTCAGGTTCCCCGTTCTTACATTACATTACGTAGGGATCGTTGCAGCGGAAACATTAAAAAAATCATCTTTCTTTTAAGAGGATTCCTTAAGTAATCCCGTTTATCCGAATCCTCTACAAACATCATTTTGTTTTATAAATGCATGCAACGTGATACATTTTGCCCATTTAAAAATATCTCCTATCATATTACATTGCAAAACATTAAACAAAAGAATGCCATCCCAAAAGAGCTGAGTAGCCGCCTCGTGCCATCCTCAGCAACACTACCTGTCAACTGGAAACACATAAAAAGTCAGCATTGCTGAATGAGTTCTAGTTTTATAATAAAACATACTTCTGTTTCGTTAAACCGTTCTTTACATACATGCGGTCACATAATATACGTGCACATAATATCTTTCTTATCTTCATCATTCATTCATTAGCTTTCGTTCATTTACCGTACATTGTTGACTTTCACATTCATTACTTTCGTTCACATTCATTTATAAACTCTTTCTTTCGTTCGTATGTCTCTTACTTTTATTCATACATTCATTTCATTCATTCTTACGTGCGTTACGTTCATTCATACGTTCATTACATTCATTCGTACGTTCATTACTTTCAT